>LPNX011000281.1:822674-895497 GCA_001517045.1 Pseudotsuga menziesii
ACACAGAAGGCCATAAGCCTCATCCCTCCTGTTGTGCCATTTTATCTTTTCTGCAGCTGCATTGGGCTCTGATTCTATTGCCATATTCACCCTGTAGAGGCCTTTCGTTCTCAATAGTATCTCCATCTCTGCTTTCCATTCAAATAAATTGAAGGGAGTCAAGATAGTTTTCTGTGATTGATCCATAGCTTAGAAAATCTGTCCCGACTATCAGTAGAAGGCTCCCAGTCACTGATGTCAAACCCGCAAAACAATTTTGAAGGAGAGAAATTGATCTACAATGGCTCTGATACCATGTGGAAATTGAACCCAGTGATAGATTAATTTTACTCACAACAATTAACAATTGATCATGCAAAATCACTCACAAAAGAGACTGAAATTGGAGCTGAACACTAAACTGTATTAACTCAGTGTACAATAGCCAACCTTGTAACATAATAGGTTGCTGAATAAATAACATACATCATGGATTTTAATGCATGAGGAGCAATTCGAATCTAGCATAAAGCAGGCTTACTAAAAATAAGCAAATCCCCCATAGGTGTAAAAATATGATCCCAAATCTGTCATGGAGCTCACGAATTGGAAAAATGGCTTAGGAAAGCTAAAGAGTGGTGGAATGGTAGCTCATACATGCTTTTGCATGGAGAAAAGAGAGGAGGATCTGTAGGACAAAAACTAGTCAACCTCACCTAGTCTAGCTTTTCCTTTTGCCTTAAAACACTGAAAAAGCAGGGAATAAAGCAGAAAAAGCAGAAGGGAGCCTAGGAGGCCAGGAATAAAGAAAAATTGATTCCTTTATCTCTCCCATGGGCTACATGAGTCAAATAAGGCAAGTTTGACCATTATAGATAGGCAAATAACAACTTGCACAAGGTGGGACACATGAACTAGGCTAATAAGACAGAAATAATTAAATTAATGTCTAAATGGGTAAACTATGGGTTGATTATTCTAACAGGTTATCAATTTTAGTTGTGCCCCTCAAGAAGCATAGAGGAATTTGTTTAGCATGCTCTACCCTACATCGAGAAGACCTTGATGATACATTTCAAAAAGAATGAGGAATGTAAGCGGACATGTATGACGCGTATCCCTTAGTGTCATAATATTTATTGTTTATCTTTTCATTTGAAGCATGAAGGTATGGATTATATTGTTTACAATATCAAAATTTCAAGGATTATTGGGGTTACTAACATGTATGTAGAAAAGATTAGAAATATACATGTATGTACAAAAAATATCTTGAGTAAATGAAGAGATAGGTTGTGGATCACATATGAATATTTGGGAATTCCAACTCCACAAATAGCCTCCCATGTTTAGGATACATGGGTGACCCTTAGGTAAAAACTTTTAGAATATGTGTATGGTGGAAATATCCCATACACAATCCCACTAAAATAATGGATAAAAAAATCTTGTCAGAGTGATGCTTTTGCATGGCACTAGTTTCAAGTTTTCCAGGTTCTTAAGAAGGCTTAGTTTCATGCACACACCAAGATAAATTTCTCGGTACAAACTCAACATATCGTTAATTAGGTATTGTCTTGTATCACACTAAAGGACAAAGGTAGGATGACACATATGAATTGTTTACTTAAATGGGTACATTGGTGGTGTGATATTATCTAACCTAATTTGATTGGTAGGTTTAGGTTAGGCAGGGTTAGTTGCATTAGGAAAATTTCTTTGTTTTGCATATATTGTATTTTCATATTTTTGTTAGTTTTAATTGTTCTTAGTTTGTTTCCCTCATTTAGTGAACAAGGAAGGATGGACGTGTCTACCCTTAGATATTTTCAATTTCTTGGAAATTTGATATGTGTGTAGGTCTATAGGTACTGGTATATTCACAAGTTGTCAAGAACTGCGGGGAAGAGCACTCCTCTCATAGTTGGAGATAGTGTTATGATGCGCTTGTACCCATCGCACCTTCAGGTGTAATCCAAGGAGAGAGGGCCAATTTTTTGACCATAATGGGTGTTATTAAGTGATGTTGGTCATGGATAGACCCTTTGGTCCTCTTTTGAAGGGAAATATGGATTAATGGAATTGTTGACTTCCCTTTAAAGAGGTTACTAACCTCGGGGTTGGTTTCTGGGCCCCTAAAGGTTTACCACTTGGTCTCATGGCTCCATTCCATTCTTGAATGCTTTGGTGGCCTTTTCTTCAGCTATGAGACACTTGTATTTAGTCACTACCACTTCATAAACCCTCATGTCCCTCTAGTCAGTGGGTCCTTTCTCTCCCTGGCCTTCTTTCTTCAAAGGAAGGAATCCTCTATGCCATGACATTTCCTTGTTTTGAGGAGAGTGTTGAGGGATTTTACAGTATTCTAGGGGTTATATGGGGAATAACACCCTCCCTCTAGCTCACTATCGCCTTCCATTCAAAGAAATTTGCTTATTTGTGCATGCTTTTGCACTTAGGGATGCAGATACCCCACGTAGCCTACCGTAGGCTTGTAATACCCCCTCAATTAATAATTTTTAATTTTTCTGGAATATAATTTGATTGTTATTTTATTATTCTTTTATAGGAAGGTCAAGAATAAAATATTCCCTATTTAACAAAATATGCTAAAGGGGAACAAAAGTGGATATAGTTGTTGAAAGAGTGTTTGTTGACCCACAAGAGGAAAATGACAACTGGAAAAGACCACTAAGTGAGAACTCAATATGCAAGTATTAGAATTTGAATTCCATTTAGATATTCAAGAAGATAGTTCTAATAATGTTTGTAGCAAAAGAATGGAGAATGAGGATGCAAACTGAACAAAACAAACCACATAGGAAACAAACAAGTGTTGCTGAAGAATTTATAGTATCATTCACAATAATAAAATACGGTGTTACAATAGTTTACAGATGAAAAGAATTTGAATGTATGACATACATTTCGAAACTATCCATTGGATATGAATGTAGCTAACTTACCATCTAACTCATGGTGTCTCAATGAATTTCGGATTCAAATAAATCAAATCCTATATGTCCAACAACTCAAACAATCAGTGATAGCTAGTTAACTCGGTGCAATTGAGTGTGGTAGGTGGGAAAAAGGAGCCTACTCTACATGTAGCCATGCATTATCCATGCAAAGCTTGCACTAGATAACTGATTATGAACTAATTGAAAGTAATTGGGAGCTAACTATGATTAACTAGTTCTAACTCCAACTAACTGAAATAGGTTGGTGTCAAAACTCCTAGTATCTCCTAAAATGTAGGGATTTGTCTAAGAGGCTCTGAAACTTATGCATGCACATGCAGTAAGTGGCAGTTGACCTATAGCAATGTTCCCCACATTCCAGTGACTAGTACATGTGGCCCCATTAGGCCAAGTGGACCCAATGGTACCACTAGACTTAATTAATTAATTAGGGTTCCTAAGTTAGGATAAATAATATAATATATAGTATGGTCAAGGGAGGATTAATAATCCTAACACCCCCCCTAAATCCTAACTTTGACAACTATGGGACCTGGTAATAAGACCATAGGTCACCCAAATACAGTCTAAAATACATAATGTTTCTTAATACAACCGAGCAAATAGGTGAAAACCGCATGGGAAAACCCCCCCCCCCTCAAAATAAGCAGGATTACAAATTTTGAAAAAAATTGTGAAAATTTTTGCTACTATTTGCAGTACTATGCAGTAGCAGTATCTTGGTTCTATCCAGGTAAACCCATGAATCCAAACAAGG
The DNA here is from genome assembly GCA_001517045.1 of Pseudotsuga menziesii. Lineage (NCBI taxonomy): Eukaryota > Viridiplantae > Streptophyta > Pinopsida > Pinales > Pinaceae > Pseudotsuga > Pseudotsuga menziesii. The sequence continues at coordinate 826,392 of LPNX011000281.1, forward strand.
TGCTTATGTCTGGAGGAATATTCCTCTTTGGAAGAATAACAATGCACTAAACTGAATCAGAAATATAAACAGTTGCACGGTGAAAACTGGACCCATGTAGGGCAGCTGATATCATCTGAAGAGAGAGAAAAGGTGCTTGAGAATTTGAACCATGTGAGGAACACCCAAGAAACTAATATATTTCAGCCTTGAACAGAAAACCATGAGTGGTAAAATCATCCCCATGTGTTAGGAGCAAGTGTCCAGGAAGATGCAAAATGTCCTCCTCTTTACTAGTTCTGTGAGGAGATGAGTATGTGACCAAAGGTAGAGAAGCCCTGGCACTCTGGAGAGAGAATTCATGAGCTCTGTAATCTGATATAGCTTCATAAATATCCAATAATTCACAAAATATAATATCAGCAATATCATAAGATAAAACTAACATCGAATCCTTAGTAGCAAAATTGAAGGAGACTTGCGGTGCTTGATTTGTCACACCAAAATTGATGAAACCTGTTACAATCAATATTGTAAGATATTGAATATTAAAAGCTGAACCACATATTATCATATCATAAAATAAATCAGATCCAAAAAGGTTCATATCAGATCAAAAACGGTGAAGTGAAATCAAATCCCCAGCAGCAATTTTGAAGGAGACTTGCGGTACTTCATTTGTCACACCAAAATTGATGAAACCAGCTACAAGCAGTACTAAAGGCTCATGAACCTAAAATATTGAAACAAGTAATATCGTATCAAATCCAAATAAGATCATATCAGATCCAATAAAGTTCATATCAGATCCAATATTTTTCTCCTTCGAGATGGTAGATGTACAATTTTCTCCTTCTTCAAAATTATGAATATCGGTGCATGCAATCATGTAGAAATTTGCTAGAAGCTCAAGATCAATGAGAGTGAATGGATCAATAAGACAAACTGAAATAATTTTTAAAAATATCCAAATATTTACAAAATATAATATGAGCAAACTCATGAAAGATAATTGACATCAAATCTTCAGCATAACTTTTGAAAGAGATTTTTGGTACTTGTTTCTTCACACCAAAATTGATGAGAACAGATACAAGCGGTACTGAAAGATATTGAAACCTAGAACAAATTAATATCATATCATATCCAAATAATATCATATCAGATCCAATAAATTCCATATAATATCCAGGAGTGTGCTCCACCAAGCTGGTAGATGCACAGTTTTCTCTTTCTTCAAAACCTTTGAAAGAGATTTTTGGTACTTGTTTTCGCCCACACAAAAATTTATGAGAACAGATATAAATGGTATTGAAATATATTGAAACCTATAACCAAGTAATATCATATCATATCCAATAAATTCCATATAATAACAAAGAGCGTTCTCCACCGAGATGGTAGATGCACAGTTTTCCCCTTCTTCAAAAGCTTGGGTATCGGTCCATGCAATCATGTAGGAATTTGTTGGAAGCTCTAGATCAATGAGAGTGAATGGATAACTCCTACAATATGATATTAGTTCCAAAATATCCAAATAATTACTTATCTTCACACCAACACCATCATTAGATACAGAGAAATCAAATTCCTCACCCTTTCTTGAAGAAATCACCAGTAAACTATGCACATAATTTATAATAGAAGAATCGTTGGAGAATTTTTGCATTGAATGGAAGGAGATATTTTTTTCAACAACAAAGATTCAAATTTCTTATTCTAGATCAGCTATGTGAGGATATGAGATATGAGATATCTCATACACTTCTGGAGCAGCAGGAGAAGGAATCACTCCAAGGAGACTTTCTTCAATTCGAATTGATTGTGAGGAAGATTATGCTTCTTCTTCATCTTGAACAACTTCATCAAAGAGAGTAGAGGTCTAGAATTTTAAGAAAATAACTCTTGTGGTTCTGAATTTTTTTCCCATGTTTCTATAACAATCCTCAGTGTGCTTCCCAAATATTCTATCGAGTTATATCCATAGATCCTTTCGGTATTTTGCAAACTCAATAAGGTCTTTAAGGAATCTTCAAGAAAAAGTCCCACATATTTCTCCATAATCTCTATCGCCATCATTTAGCCACTCTTTATCATATTCATAATACTCTTTATTAAGTACCATAGATACCTCACAGATACCTTGTCTCTTCAGAGATGCAATCATCTTCGACATCCATTCTAAATATTTTGTGGATGGAGTATGAAGAGGAACTAATAATATCGAATACATATGAAGTTGAGCCTGCAAAATATCACTGCAAAAGTAAAGATATTTGAAATGTTAGAATCATTATTTTCCTCTTGGCATGAACATGTTTTCAAGGTCCGTCACGCCCTCTCCATTGCTCTGAATAAATTGAGAGCTAGAAAATCATCATAGGGGACTTCTATGGAAACCTAAGTGCTTCTAATGTTCGATGGGGAGAAACATGCATGAAACCTTCCTGAGAAGGCTATGATACCATATTAGAAATTGAATTCCATTTATATATTCAAGAATATAGTTCTAATAATGTTTGTTGCAAAATAATGGAGAATGAAGATACAAACTGAACAAAACAAACCACAAGGGAAACACACAAGTATTGCTCAGCAATTTACAGTATCATTCACAATAATAAAATCTGATGTTACAATAGTTTACATAGGAAAAGAATTTGAATGAATGACATGCAATTGGAATCTATCCACTATATTTGAATGTATCTAACTGACCATCTAACTCATGGTGTCTCAACCAATGTCAGAGTCTAGCAGATCAACACCCATATGTCCAACAACTTAAACAATCAGCGACAACTAGTTAACACAGTTCAACTGAGTGTGGTAGGTGGGAAAAGGTGCCTACTCCACATGCAACCATGCGTTATCCATGAAAATATCATGCTAGCTAAATGATTGTGAACTAATTGAAAGTAACTGGGGGCTCACTAAGACTAACTAGTACTAACTCCAACTAACTGAAGTAGGTTGGTGTTGGGACTCCCAGTGTCTCCTAAAATTTAGGGATTAGTCTAGGAGGCACCCAAACTGATGCATGCACCTGCACTAAGTGGCATTTAACCTCTAGCAGTGTTCCCCACACTCTAGTGACTGGTACATGTGTCCCAATTAAGCCAAGTGGAACCAATGTTACTAGTGTACGAAATTAATTAATTAAGGTTCCTAGGTTAGGCTAAATAATATAATAGATAGTATCGTCAAGGGAGGATTAATAATCCTAACTGTAGGAGGCATAATCCCCAAAAATCAATCCTACACTCCTAGTTGAGTTTCCAAAAAGAAGGAGGCTCATAAGTGACAAAGTCCTAGGAAAAATACTATTTAATAGTGTGTCCATGAGCACTAGGAGGCTAGAATTGGACAAATATTAACATCTCTATAAAGCAAGAGATGGCGCATTGAGATATTTTTCTCTTGTTGTTCAGTGAACAGGTTAGGGGGTTCTGGAGCAAGTAATTTGGTTGCTCTAGGAGTTGGTTGGTAGGAACAACTTCTCCACTTTTGTTTTCCCAGTGTTGGTGCCAAGTTCCTACTCTATTTCTTATGAATGATTAAGATGCAGTAGGATGCATATGTGAAATATAAATTTTAGTTATATTTCCACACAGTACTATTTATGCATTTTTGTAGAACAAATATCCTTGTTTCTATGAAGTATTTTAGATATGTATAGTGTTATTACTATAATGATTAATATTTTGTTCTTAGTAAAATTACCTAATTATGACCGTGGTAAATATGCTAATGGTTTCGGAATCTTTTTTTGAATGACTTGGGATTGAGATGTATGTTTCTAATGAATTGAATCCTCTATTGTTGTAGCTGATCAAATATCCTACTATGTTTTGTCGGAATGTGTCAATTTCTGCAATTCTTTCTTAACTCTGTTTTTGAATTCTAGGTTGAAACTATAATGGTTTTTTATAGCTTAGATCATAGTTATTCAATATTCTGGTTGAAAACTATTTTACATAGAGGAACTGTATTCAAAACCTGCAAATCTATTAAGTAACTTAGCCCAGTTGGTTAAATGTTACCAAATCATGTTCAGTCGATGAAATCAAGGTATGGTTGTAAGAACTAAGGTAGTTTCCAGATACAATTAACTTAAAGTGATTTAAAACCCCAAATCAACCAAAAACCAGTTGAATTCATAGTTAAATGTTGATCCATAAGAGAAATCAGTTCAACAATTGAAAAGAGATTTCACACTTAGAATCATTTCCTAAGTTAAACCTAAACAAATTTCCTTTCATCACATGGTGGAGAATGGTCTTGGAGAATATCGACGACGATAAGGAAATTTCATAAAAGAAAGAGAGAGGAAGATAAGGGAGGGGTCGGGCTACAAAATCGGATGCTAGAATTTAAGATCAAGATCGACGATTGACAATCGATCATAAAATAGATTGAAGCTCCACAGTGATTTCGCAGGGATAATTTGTGGGTTTTGAACAACTTTTGATATGCACAAAATTTTTATGGAATTCACTTCATAGTTTTTGGAGTGCACTGTTGATTTGGTGGGGACACTGTTCGGATGGTCAACAAGCCATTTCACAGATTCAACTAGCAATTTGTTTAATAGCAGTTATAGGGAACGTAATTTTTATCTAAAGGAATTTGATACAGGCTTGAGTCCACCTAAGTGAGTTAAAAGTTGATCCATAATTTTAGAATATCAACGGTTGAGATAGTATCCACAAGAAGATCAACGGTTCATAATAGTTGCAGAGGTTTCATTGTGTAATCTACAAGAAGAATATCAACGGTTGATATTCCATCCATAGGGAATATCAATGGCTAAGGATAGTCGCAAAGGTTTCATTGTCAATCCATAAAAGAAATTAGATCAATAGTCGAGATTGGATCCACAAGAAGATCGTCGACTGATAAAATTCGCAGAGGATTCATTTTACAATATGAAAAGGAGAATATCAATGGGCGAGATTTCATCCGTAGGGAATATCAACGACTAATTATAGTCATGAAGGTTTCATTGTGAATCCATAAAAGAAATCAGATCAACGGTTAGGATTAAATCCATAAAAGAGATAAACAGTTTATAGAAGTTGTGGAAGGCAGAAAGTAAAAATAAGGAAAAAAGAAGGACAAGGAAGAATGTTGAGTTCTGATTCCCAATTTCTGCATCATATAAAGATTGACAATTAAGGTTGATTCCACCAATATCAACAGTGCAGAAAGGATTTGGGGTATGCAAAACGTGGAAAGGTAAGAATTAAGATTTACGAAACGTAAAGTTTCTGAAGTCCGATCTCTGGATCAAATCAAGATTGATGTTCAAGGTTGACTCCGCAAAGGTCAACGGTGTAGAAAATATTATGTCGAACGTGAAAGGAGGAAAGTGGTCAAATGAAGGTATTTATATGTTGGGTTTTTTATTTCCAGATTCTATAGTGGAAGGCAGAAGTAGGAAGTTCAAAGGCGGAAAGATAGAAGACCAAGTGATCGTTTGATGGATTTTTTGACTGTTGAGGTCTGCAACGAAAGGTAGAATGAAAAAATTCCAAAGGAGGAAAGACAAAAGATACGGAGGTCGTTTTGTTGAATTATGATTCCTAGATTCTGTAGCAGATGGAGGAAGGAGGAATTCAAATTGCAAAAACTGGGAAGATCAAGAGATCATTTCATGGAGTTTCTGACTTTCGAGGTCTGCAGCAGAAGGCAGAATTAGAACTGCGGAATGGTTCTTGCAAAAGAAAACTAACTTAGCTTTTTGATTTTTTGGTTTGGAAAACTATTCTATTGGGAAAAGGGTTTCTAATTTTTGTTAAGGAGATCATGAAAATTTCATATGGATATGGTTATGCTTTCAACTCTCTATTTTGTTTGTAATTTCTCATAACATAGAGGTTTTTATTTAAATTATCTGCAGATGTATGGTTATAGGATTTTTTTTTATTTGAAATTTGAGGTATGTTACATATGGTATTAAAGCAAGGCTTCAGCACTAGGCCTGAATTGGCTCAACACAAAACTGCTATAGAAAAAACAAGCTAACTCATGTTTATTTTGTCTTAAAAATTCTCTTACAGCCAGTAAAGAGAAGTACAAATATATTTCGCAGGAAATATGGTAGAGGTGGGAATGTCTACATAATAGGAACGTCACTTGGAGCAATCTTTAAATGAAGAGGGAAATATAAGGGATGGAGAATTCTAGGTAGATCTAAATTAAAGTCGAGACAATAAATCAAAATTAAAAATGGTCATGAATGAACTAAGATCTGAATTAAGAAGAATCAATAAATCAAGATAATGAGCGAATTCTAAAGGCTCAAGAAGAACTAAACGCTATCTTTTTAGCGAAAAATCCATAATGAAGAAAAAGATAAGAACAAGGATTTTGAACAAGAACTTCCTACAATGTCCCCATACAATAAACGTAAGTGTAAGAAGTTGGGCTAACCATAACCCTGACAATTCAAGTGAAGAGTGAGTTAAACATCACAGAAAAAATCAAGACTCAAGCAAAAGCAATGACAAAAATAAAAAGAAGAAAAAATACAAACCCTATGAGGAAATCTCTAGGGATTTCAAGAAAATTAAACCACCCATGTTTAACGGGGAAATCGAGAAGAGTGAGGAGGCAGAGGCCTCGTTGTCCAATATGAAAAAGTGCATCTAGATATATAATTACTTAGATGAGTTGAAAGAAAAAATGGACAATTATAATATGACTGAAACGACGGATATTTAGTGGAAATAAAAAAAGAAAGTTATGGATATAAAACAAAGGTATCTAACATGGAAAAATTTTAAGAATATGTTTAAAAGAAAACATTTATCTGAATCGTATTATGAAGAAAAAATCAAGGAGTTTTATGAAGTAAGGTTAGAGCCCATAACAATGAAAGAACTCTATAGTAAGTTCTTAATATTACTTGACTATGTCCCGTACATAAATGATGAGCATCCCAAGATACAACGGTCCCTTAGCTACCTACCCCTCATGTTTAAAGAACAAATTGAATATGAAAATCCAAAGACACTAGAGGAAGCGATGAGGAAGGACAATTTCTGTTATGACCAAAACAAAAATAAAATAGAAAGTATACCAGCTTGGAAAAATAAAAGGCCAAATAATTTTTATTCTAAGGAAAAACAAAATAAGTTCCATAAAAACATGGGAAATAATCACAAAAGGTATTAGGGTAATAATTATAAATGTTTTAAGCATCAAGATTCTCGAGTACCCTCAACTGTTCTTAATAAAAACCCAGCTTAAAAGAACCCTTAAAATGTTGGGAGTGTTGGGAGAAACACTACTTTAAATATTTTCAACAAGGAAGAATAAGTTTAATGTCCATTCTACCCAAAATGCAGTTACAATTGGGGATATGGCCATAAGCATGCCCAGAACATACGTTGCACTAGAAAATCGAGAAGTAGAACACCAAACTTCCATGGTAGAAATTGAAGGTATGATAAATGATAAACCTATCTCTATATTGATTGATTCAGGTGCAAGCCTGAGTTATATTTCACCTAGAGTAGTTGATTTATCCAATTTGGTACCTGAAAAGTTTGATAAGGCATGGCTAGCGCAATTATTCACAGGTACAAAAATAAAGGTTACTAGTATTGTTAGAAATTGTAAGATAATGTTCAATGATTTCCTTACACATGTGAATGTAAATATATTACCTTTAGGAGCTTATGATCTGTTGATAGGAATGGATTGGCTAGAAGAGCATAAATTTTTTCTAGCTTGTTTTGATAAAACATTTACGTGTATTGATAATAATTGAAATAATATAAAAGTGAAAGGAATTCCTAAGAAGGTAACCATCAGAGAAATATCTACTCTGTAAGTGAAGAGATCAGCAAGAAAAGGATGTATATTATTCATAGTATATATAATGAATTATAAAGAAAATGATATGAATCCTAAACTAGAAGACATGGTTGTTTTAAAGGAGTTCAAAGATATGTTTCCGGAATAAGTTCTTGGACTTCCTCCAAAAATGGATATAGACTTCAAAATCGATCTGATACATGGAGCGGTACCAGCATCGAAAGCTCCATATCGAATGAACATAATCGGACTTACAGAACTAAAATCATAATTACAAGAACTAATCATTAATAAGTACATTTTACCAAGTGTGTCTCATTGGGGAGCGCCAGTCTTATTTATGAAAAATAAATATGAAACACTAAGATTATGTATAGATTACATGAAACTAAATAAAATGACTATTAAAAACTGATACCCACTTCTCTAGATAGATGATCTGTTCGATCAGTTCCATGGAACAACTACATTTTCAAAGATAGATTTGAGGTTGGGTTATCATCAAGTGCTAATAAAGGATGAAGATATTTTTAAAACAACATTTAGGACCCATTACTGTCATGATGATTTTATCATCATTCCCTTTGGGTTGGAAAACGCACCTGCTACATTCATGTGTTTACCGAACAACATCTTAACTAACTATCTGGATACATTTGTGGTTGTATTCATTGACGACATATTAATACTCTAAGAATGAACAATAAAATGAAGAACATCTTTAAATAGTTTTGCTCATATTAAGAGAACAAAAAATTTATGCAAAGTTCAGTAAGTGTGACTTTTTCAAATACAAGTTTCTATACCTCGGACATGTAGTGTCCAAGGATGGAATCTTAGTAGACCCAGATAAGGTAAAATTCATCATGGAATGGTCAATTCCTAAAATTTATTTGACATCAGATCATTTATGGGAATCATTGGATACTACACGAATTTCATATAAGGATTTTCTACAATTTCCTACCCCATAACTTCCTTACAGAAGAAAGGAAAAAAATTTGAGTTGACTAAAAAGTGCAAGGAAAGTTTTAACAAGTTGAACACCTATTAACCACTTCCCAAATATTAAAAATTGTTGATCAATTCAAGGATTTCTTCATATGTACCAATGCTAGAAATGAAGGGCTAGGTGGAGTTTTACTACAAGACAATTATGTTGTAGGTTATGAATCCAAAAAATTAAAAGATCATGTGAAGAATTATGCGACAAATGATATAGAACTTGCTGCTATAATTCACGTCTTAAAAATGTAGAGACATTACTTAATTGGGAGAAAGTATTTACTTATGCCAGACAACATGAGCCTTAAATATTTATTTGATCAACAGAATTTGAATGCAAGGCAATCCAGATGGATTTCCTTTCTAAGTGAGTATGACTTCAAAATAAAGCATATAAAGGGAAAATAAAATAAAGTAGAAGATGCTTTAAGTTGGCATGCAAATTTAGTGTTTGCAATAAACAACTACAAATTTGATCTGGGAGGTTGGATTTTAAGTACTGAAAATTCTAATGGGGAATATCAGAGTTTAAAAGAAAAGACTGATTAAAATGAACAAGAACAAGTAAAATAAGACTTTAGCCTAAACCAACAAGGACTATTGTTGTATAAAAATAGATTGTATATAGCTAACGTAAGAGAAACTAAATAGACAGTCATGGATGAACTACATAAAATACCATACTCAGGGAATCCATGGTATCAGAAAATGATTTCCATGATCAGAAAGGACTTATTCTGGTGAAACATTAAAAAAAAGTGGTTGAATACTTACCTCGTTTCCTGGAATTTCAACAACTAAAGCAAATCATCAGCATCTGACAGGATTATTGCAACCACTCCCATTCCAAAATGGAAGTGGGAGACCATTAGTATTGATTTCATCACTGAATTGACCAATAATTTCATACAACATGATTCCACCGTGGTTGTGGTTGAAAAATTAAGGAAAGCAGCTCATTTTATACCTATCAAATCTACCTACAAAGTTGTTAATATTGCATACATCTTCATGAAAAAAATATTTAGGTTACATGGCATACTGAAAGTGATAGTCTTGGATAAATATGTGAAGTTTACATGTAACTTCTGGAAATCCTTATTTAAAGGATTAGGTACCCAGTTAAGTTTCAGTACCGCATATCATATCCAAACGGATGGGAAGACTGATAGGGTAAACTAGGCTCTATAGGACATGCTAAAAATGTATGTTATGGAAAAACCAGTTAAGTGGTAATACTACCTACACTTAGTTGAATCTGATTATAACAATAATTTCCAAGTTTCTTCAGGAATGAGTCCATTTGAAATTTTATATGGCTATAAGTGTAATACTCCAATCTCCTGGAGTAGTCCCATTGATAGATTGATATTAGGACGTGATTTATTAGAAGATATGCAACTAACCATGAAATAGGTACAACAAAAGTTGAAGGCTTCCCAGGACAGGCTGAAAAGTTTTGCCGAATTAAAAAGAACTCCTAGAGAGTTCTAGGTGGGTGATTATGTATACATAAAGGTAAATACCAAGAAAAATACCTTGATATTGGGAAAATATAAGAAAGTGACACATAGGTATTGTGGACCATTTGAAATTATAGCTAAAGTAGGGCCAGTTGCATACCATTTATCCCTACCAACTAGTATTAAAGTACATAATTTGTTTCACATTTATATATTGAAAAGATATGTTCATGATGTTTCTCATGTAATTGACTGGAATGTAATCCAAGTGGAACCAGAGTGAGGGTTCCAAGTGGGATCAGAGGACATTCTCAACACGAGACAAATTTTACTCTGGAACCATACCTGTTGAGCCCACTATATGCCAGTTAATTAAAACTTAACATGCAGAGTGCTAAACATAAATTGTCAACCCGATGAAGTCTTTTATTTCAGAGATATTGTGCAAGATCTATGTGAGCACAATTTCTACCTGACACGGTTATCTATTGGTATGAAATTGAAACTCTTTGTAAACTATATCACACCTTCTTGAAAATAAATCAAACCCTAATCTTATTCATAAAATCACACTGTAAGCCTAATCACACTTCAAACATGGAAATAAAATTCAACTCTTACAAAGAAAGATCTAACTATATAAACTTGGAAGAAATGCTATGTTGGCCAATGATCTATTAAGATGAATTAACAAGAAAACAACTATGACAAATCTAATGAAAGCAAGAACTAAATAATAACAACAACTATGATAAATCTAATGAATAAAAGCATGAACTAACAAATAAACACATATACAAAATAAAACACCTACAATCAACACTACCAGCATCTACTCATGGAAGAGGGCCCTTCCTCCACTAAATAGAGCTAGATCTCCACAATGAAAGTCTACAACTCTAGAATTAAGAAACTGTCAGCATGTATTATCAGAATGGAATGATTACAATAGATCTAGATCAAATCCTGCAGCATAACATTGCTTTCTCGCATCCCCCTTCTTAATGAGATTAATTACATATTTATACATACAATTCTCTCATGGGAATGAGGAACCGAATCCCCAACTTATGATCTGTAACAGCTGAAACACGGTCGTAACTGCTAACAACTTTGGAACCGCCTGCAACAATAAATCTAGAAAATACCCTCTCAAAGAATCAGTTGTATATCTCAAACCAAGGCTTTGTTTGGGAATTTCCACGTGTGTCAGGTAAAACAAGCTGTTTTTCACAAAACCCATGTCTCGGATTTGCGAGATTCATTTCCATCCGCCCGTAAACCAAGACATGAATTCATGTTTTCTTTTTAGCATGCATTTTTTGTTAAGGCCATTTGATCATGAGGTGGAGGCTTGAACCATGAGTGTTGCTACTGTTAATATAGAAAATCACTCCATAAACCATCATTAGTAAAAATCATGCATAAAATTCTTCAATTCATCAAAGATAAAGGAAAATAATCATTATTAACCACTTAAAGCATCAATGAAAGTAGTATGGTGTTTTACGCATAGTTACAACAAATTGATGGAAAATGAAATGATAAATGGGCGATAATGGGAAGGAAATGGATGAAATATATGTTGATAAGTGATGAAAAAAGAGTGAAATCCATGGCCCAACATCACCCCCAAACTGAACTTGTTGTATGTCCTCATGCAACCCAATACCTGTGTAGCATCCAACTAGAAGAACTCATTCACTTGTTTCTTTTCATTTTACTATGCAAGCGGAGTTGCAGCTACGAAACATAGAAGAATAGGCAAAGTTTTATCAAATTCGTAGTTGTATGTAGGATAAATATGGCAGAGTTGCAACTGTGAAAAGAATAAAAATGGGAAAAATTTTAACAGAGTCGCAATTGCACGGAGCGAAAAAAAAGGCAAAATTTTTACGGTGTTGCAGCTACGTGAAACGGGAAAAAGGAAATATTTTTACAGTGTTGCAGCTACAGGAAACAGGAAAAATGAAATACTTTTACGGTGTTGCAGCTGTGTCAAACAGAAATGTGCAATATTTTTTTTACGGTGTTGCAGCTGCACGAAACAGGAAAGATGAAAGATTTTTACGGTGTTGCAACAGCACGAAATGGGAAAAAGGTAATATTTTTATGGTGTTGTAGATCATTTAGCAAAGAATTTGGCTAATAATTTGGCAGATTTGCAGCCCAAAGATCGCTAAACTTGGCGGAGTTACTGCCAAAGAGTGCTAAATTTAGCAGAGTCACAACTTTTTGAGCGGAAAACTTCCGAAGTCATTTCTTCCAAATGACAAACTGGGTTCAGCTAGAATTTTTCAGGATGGTTTTCACTAGTCCAATGCACCTACACACTAAAAAACAAAGACACTCATATCACGAATTTCAAGAAAAATGCAAATTGGTTGTAGGTGATGATGGCCATTTTCTTAAAAACTGTGCATTGGATTGGGATGAAACTTACCATATTTATTTATGTTGATATTATGCATTTCTTCGCCAAAAATCATGAGAATCCAATTTACCAATTGAAATATATGCTCATTTCAATTCCCGTACTTTTGTGGACAAACATGAATAAAAATGTGTTGCAGCTAAACTTCGTACAAACTGGGTTATGATGAAATGAATAAAAAATAATCTTTCACATGACTAGAAATATGAGTACTTTTAGTACTTAAATGTACTATAGTAAAGTACTAATAAACAAAATAAAATAAGATACTTTGGTTTTGAATTATATTTATTAAAACCTAATTTAATTTATGTTATATTAAAATAAGTTACATATATTCATTAAAACTTAATTTAGCTTATATTTGTTAAATAAATTTTAAATTTATATTTAAACCATAATTAAAATTTAAACAAATATATTAAATAAAATTAGATATAATGAATATTTTTTTATTTATTTTTATTTAACTAAAAGTTAAACCTACTATTTTATATATATTCAAATAAATTTTTTAATTATAACCATATTATTATAGCATTATAACAAATTTAATATATATACAAAAGAATATATATGTATATATATATAACACGTTAAAACTCAAATATATAAGATGAGTTTAATATAATATATTAAATATGTATAGCTTGAAAATTAGAAAAAGTTCCAATATATATGGTGAGTTTAATATAATATATTGAATAAGTATTGATTGGAAATTTGAATTAAAGTTTAATATATTACAACTAGCTTATATTCATTACATAAGTAGTACTACGTACATATGACTTAAAATTTGAATGATTTCTAGTGCTATATAATATATTATATAATTTTAATATTAACACTTATTCATTATGTGAAGTACGTATTCATGATGAAAGTTTGACTTTGATTTTTGTTGTTGTTAATAATATTTTTATATTTACATATTTAGTATATTTTAAAGTACTATAAAGTATTTAAATAATAAGTATAGAAATATTATATTCTAAAATAATTTATACTTATTTTTTTATTATGAGTATTTCTTATCTATGGGTTTGTATTTACTATTTAGAATTTGACAATTGGTATTTTTAACTCAAGCAATGCCACCTCAACTATAATAGATGGTGTCATTCTTTAGAATGACATTGGTTCTTTTAAAATTGATTTTGATAGTATATTTTTTTGTTTTGAAGCCCATTTTAGACCTCAAAATTTCTCTAATGAGTACAAATCAGTATGCACAAAGAATGTCAAAAACCACTCCCCCAAACTAAATATGTCGCATGTCCTCATTCAAAAGGAGAGTTGTCATCTTAGTTGTAAATAGCCATCTCCCTCAAACTGAGGATACATCATGTACTCATGCTTTGATGAGACTCTCCAAGGCAGAAAACAAGTTTTGATCTACACATCAATCCTCCATACTGTTATAAAATTTATTTACTGATAAAAAAGGTCATTTTTCAATTGTTGTGTATGGTAAGACTGCTTCAAAGTAGTTCAAGAGATCATCTCAATCGTTTCCATGCCTATAAAAATATTAATGACAACATATAGCACCGAAAAGCCAATTGCAGCAAGCATAAAGCCCATATCCAGCTAAGAATTAGAATCTCAAAGCACCAAGCCATTTCAAAATAGTTGGTAGCCACCATATTCAATAAATCTCTTGGTCAATTAACAAAACCTATGAATGTTTGTATCTCACTTCATACATTCACGTAGCTTTTAATAATCTAATTTTGAAAATAGAGCATCGATCTGGAAATGACTATGTATTGCTGCTCCAAAAACTCAGATTACTTAAAACATAATCATTGAAATATGTATTCTGCTATTACCTTGATTTTTCCCTCTGATATACCTTCACCTTCTGAGATGCAGCAATGAAATGAGCTAGAAATATACGGCTGGTCAGGAAAATGTGGGCTGAGCATGGCTTCACACTAACAATTGATGCTTTTGTTATGTGGATAGAAACCCTGTAATCATGAAATCTCATATCTCCAAAAAAAAACTTAGTTTGCTGCCATGTAAATATAAGCATGTTTTCCCAAATGTTGGTTTGTCTTTCATTATTATGGGAATATTTTCATAGTGACAATAACATCTCTCTTCCATTATGAATGACAACATCAAATATTCAAGGACCATGATAACAATTGTAAACCAATGTAAACATCAATGAACCATGAAACTCATACCTCTGAATGTATTCTCTGTTATATGGCAGCATAGACTTCTACCACTATAACTTCTCATGAAGCAACAACAATGTCTTGTGTTCCTACAACTAGTTCTTGTGTGATAGCAGTAGAAAAAAAATTTCAATGGTTTTCTAGGCTTCTTGAGATAATTAATGAATTTAGAATACTCCTTTCTTAAGTATACAACTCAATCACCATCAAACTCTTCAATCATTTTTTCTTGTACTTCAAGATAACATTTTTAATGGGAAAATGATCTGCAAACCTTGAATCTGGTCATGAACTTGCTGCAAATTATTACAAGACTACCTTTTACTGCTGGTTGTAAATACCTCATTAATGATTGAATATCGGTCTTCCAATTTTGGGAATCCATTAGCTGTTATCTCAAAATTTGATTGAGTTGGTCCAGCTTTGTTATGGACACTACATGAGCAAGTTACATACTCTTCTACAGTACGCATGCATGTTGCTATTGCCATAAAAAAATTCAAAACCCATTGTTGGTGCACAAAAATCCTTCTCCCCCAAACTAAATGAAAAGCATGCCTTCATGCATCATTTCCTCAATTTACAGCCATAGAGGATTTGTAGTGCCCACATGCATAAAAAATCCCAAATCTGGAAATAACAACCTTCAAGCAACTGCTTTATTTCTTCTCATTATTTGTTTTTATGTGGCAGTAGCAAGGATTATTTTCTTACTGTTTGTTCTTGTGTGGCAGAAGCAAGTGTTATAGCTGATTTTACCACTCCAGGTGAATCACACTTGTATGGCCTTTCCCCTGTCCCTCTGCAGACTCCTTGGACCCCTTGGACCATTTTTTGTCCTTTGATGTTTCCTTGACCATCCCTAAAAACATGTGAAAAATGATACACATGACTTTTAAACCTCTAATCGCATATATACGCGGGTTTGACCACTAAAACTGCGTACAACAAGATGTATACAAAATCCAAATACTTTTGGAGTTTTCCTTGACATGGATCTGACTCACTTGACTCTTGGCCTTCCATATGCCTTGAGATCACTCGGATTCGACCTTTAATTACCCCTTTGAAAAGCTATATAAGGAACTCTTTGGTACATTGAAGGCATAAGAGAGAATTGAGAGCAAAGAAACTATAGTCCATTGTTTCCAGAACTTATGCTTGAGTATGCATCCCTTTGTCCCCTGGAGCACTTTTGTGTTCTTCCCAAGCTTACCTTTTTCTTGTGAGCTTGCTATTGAGAGATGGAGGATTGAAGTGGTGGAGGCCCAAGTGAGGGATTCAGTTTCTTCAATTCGCAGATGTGCCGACATAAGTTGTATCCACTGTAATCTCTGATTTTATAATAATAGAAATATCTTTTCCTGTCCAATAATGTATGTTTGAATGAGTATTTTATCCATTAGATGATTTCAAATTCCTAGACATTGTTGATTATATATGCTAGAATAGATCTAACACCTATATATAGTATGCTTGTATTGTTTACTTGTTGTTGAGGAAGTACTTTATCAATTCAAGCTGAAGTTGGAAAGCTCAATGGGGATCTACTTCAACTGTCCGGAATAAGGTACAAGGTCTGATCCTTTAGTGTTAGATGTTTAATTTCTATTGCATATTGGAAATGATTGATTTCTGGAGTCAAGCTGTCTATTGTGGTACCCCAAGCCATAGGAATTTCTCTATGTAACAGAATTGGTGACTCTGCTGGGGAGTTCCTAGTGGTTGTCCTTTGGGGGTTTTCTATCGACATTCAATGACTTTGAATTGATATTTCTCTCTTATTTTTGTGTCGGCTCTGGTGACATGTTTTCCTGGTAGTGTTTGATTGTTATGAAGTTTGTCTCAGCTTGTCTGTTTACCTTGATTTTTATGCACTTTTCTTCCTGTACGTGAATTTCGAGCTCACAGTCGCATATACACACATATTTCTCTGCTATTTCCACGTATACACGCGGGTTTACTGCAAACAGTCACGTATGCCCTTAGTTTTTCCTTTTAGAGGAATTTAAGAGGTTGCTGGGTGAATTTTGATGATTGTTGAGTCTCCTTTGATACTGCCTGAGTCTGTATACACCTCTATTTCTGACCAGAGACGTTTTTTTAGGGTAATTTTTTTTTTAAAGTTCTTGTCATGGCATTTTCAATTTTTTGTTTGGGATTAGTACATTATATTTCTTTTACCTTAGTGCTTTGCTTGAGTACTGCTTGAGTGTGCTTGCAAAGTCTGGGGGTTTTAGAATCATTCTTTTTCTTTTTATATCTCATTTTGTTTCAAAAAATCCAAAAATATTTGCTTATCATCATGCATTGCATTTTGCATTTTGCATAGTACTTGCACTAGATTTGCTTTGGAGTATTAGTTAGGATTTCATATAGGAAAGCTTGTATTCATCATTTGAAGAAAAATTGTGCATTTCACGTAGTAGCATACCCTGTTTTCATGGACACAATGTATTTGCATTGATTGTTAGGTGTGTATTTTACTTCATGTTGTGTCGTAACACCATTAGTTGCACTGCCATATCCCTCTTTTGAGTAATAAAGCCAATTAAAATCAACGCTTAATTAAAATGAACTACACTATTTTATTTGATAGGGTTCACCAACAAGCTTAGGTTTTAGGGTCTTGGAATAGTTCATTGTGAGTAAATTCTCCAAGACCACTAAACAACAACATGTATGTGTCTGTCCAGGTGAGTGTGTGAAATCCTTGGTATAACCAGTGATTCTCAGGATCCTCCTCTCAAAAGGGAGTTAAGCACGAGGCAGTGTGAGTGGTTATTGATTGGGATGACCCCTAGTCATAACTGAGTAGCACCGGAGATATTTCTAGGATTGTATTCGTATCTGGGGGCTCTTTCAAGAGTTTCAGGCTTTTCTACCCTGCCCATATGGTCAATCCCGCCTACAACTGTCTACCTGAGCATTGATTATATTTAGGTGACCTTTGTGGCCTTACCTAGGATATCGAGGGGGTACTTTGCAGGGGTTATTCTGCAGGTGTCCCAGCCATATTGGGGTTGGACAGCACAGTCGCTTTATGTGTTAGAGCTGAGGGCCACAATAATTGGTTACGTACCTCCACTTTTTGTGTATGGGGGTCTCAAGCCTCTCCTAGGTGAGACATACCTGCTTCATTCGGGAGCTCACTTATCCTACCCTTGATTGCTTGCATTTGGCTTTAGATTTTATTGGTGATTGCTCTGTGCATGATAGCTTACCTAGGGTTTGCGTAGATAGAGATTCTTTTCTGTTTTTTGAGTCATTTTGGATTTGGGTGCGGCTCCTCGCCATTCTCTTTGTTTAGCAGGACTTCCAACTTCTACATCTCCTCCTCCTTTGGGAGAGAGAAATAGACAATCTAGGCGGACTACTTCGCACATTGATTTACACACCATGGGAGACCATTTAGAAGGTATTCTTGAACCACCTTCTCCCATTCATGTGGAAGATGGGAAGTTTAATTTTACCTATGATCCTTCACCCAACTTGACTGAGTTAGGACCTGTGATTTCTGAGATAGGAACCTTTCATGATAGACCTACTCACTCTAGGGTTGATTCCCCATTGACTCATTACCGGTATGGAATGCCGGAGGATGCCGAGACTCATTTTGAACCCACGAGCACTAGTTATGGTAGTTATGGTATGTCTGGGTTTCCCACACATGATTTGGCATTTCATGTCGAGTCTGAGTTCGAGCCTAACACTATGCCTGGGGACACTCTCATTCCTTACCATGCAGAGAGGTTTGGGAGCACTAGTCACATTGCACCTTCCATCCCGATGGTGGAAGCTACATCACATATTCCTCCTAGGTCTAGGATTAATGATCCTATTAGGATACTAGATCCAAGACGAGTGACTATAGGGAATAGTACGTACTTAATTACACATATCCCTTTGTGCTCTGTCCCTAGTTCTTCGAATGTTCACCCTCCACCTCATTCATGTGGTCCTTCAGGATGAAACGATGCTACGAGTCATGTCCGTACTGCAGTTACTAGATCGATAGTGTCTCAGCTCCATACACCACCTGTTGTTTCGGGAGGCCATGCTCATACTTCTAGAGGTCACATTCCTACTTCCGAAATGTATATTCCTACTTCTGAAATGTATGTTCCTACCTATGGAGTGTCTCATGGGACATTGCATGCGATGATTTATGGACCCTATTATGGGAATCAGTATGGACAGGGTTCTTCACCTTATGGGGGTGGGTATCAACAACTTGCTTACTCTCCAAATTACGGCTTTGTAGCTCCTACTAGTCAAGGTCCACCACATTATGGTGCTTCCATGCTACCCTATACAGGTCAAACGGGAGGAGGGTACTATGGCCAAGACCATGGTGGTAATCAGACCTATATTAATCAAAACTATCAAGGAGAGGTCCATCGACCTCATCATCCTAGGCTCCCTTTCCTCGCAACGCTGAATCTTCCTGACTTGTCGAGATTGACGAACGATCTTGTAGCTCATGACCCGGCTTGGCTAGCTATCCCTACTAAGCTTCCCTCGGACATATCCAAGTTCGAGGGAAAACCGGGAGAGGATCCGAGCGAACTCGTTACTACTTTTCACCTATGGTGCTCTTCGAATTCCTTACATCAGGACTCAATCCGTTTGAGACTATTTCATTGCACCCTTACAAGGCCTGCCGCAAAATGGTATATAGAGCTACATAGGGGGGCATTTCCTTTGTTCAATGACCTAGAGATGACTTTTCTTAACCACTTCCAGCTACCAGTGTGTTATGACTTTGGTACTGAACTCTTGTTGACATTTCGGCAGGATAAATCCACACATATCTTGGATCACATCCAACAGTGGCGTAGATGGAAGAGGTTAATTAAAGCCTTTATACCCCCATAATTCCTCCTCGAATGGTTCCTTAAGTCGTTATTGCCATATATAGCAAAGGATGTGTCTACATCTAGAGTGCAGAATGAGGAACAAGCAATTTTTAGGGCACAAGAACTGGACTTGATTTATGCTCAGTCTAGTTTGTTATATGAGATCATTCCCAAGGCTCCGCGTTCTAGTTTCGACCCCAAAGTTAAACCTAAACCACATACCGATGGAATTGTGGGTTGTGCAAGTGCTAAACCTGCAGATTCAGTTGCAAAACAAGTTATTCAATTGTCAATCAAGCAATCTGCTTCAGGACAAGCCACAGCTTCATCTCAACCCGCCCAAATGGCGAGTGTGCTTTCAGTACAATCGTCGGACCAGAAGGGTAACCAGCAACCCGGACGGAATAAAAAGAAGGGTAAGAATAATCGTAAGGGTGGCAATAGGAACAAGAATGCTAATAATAATGGAAAGAACACCCATGATGTTGGGGGGGGACAAGCAAACTAAACGTAAGGTTAAATTCCCTTGCAAGTTGTGTAAGGATGATCACCTCACTTACTTGTGCCCTCATATCAATGAAGCCTTGAGATTCTTGGCACAGGGCTCAGCTGTGCTAACTTACCCTTTACCTCACAATCAAAATATGAACTCGAGGACCCATGATCAGTCTGGTGGTGATAAAGATCCGTCGGAGAGTAGTGGTTGTGGTTGCATTAACATGGTACATGCTGCGAAAGTTGTGACCTATGCGAAGGACTATGGTTCATCTCAACCTAGCCCAAGAAAGGAACCTGATCCACCAGGGTCTCCTTTGCGTATTGAGAAACCTGTGGATAAACCTGAAGCTGCACCTCGCATTCCTAAGGGAGTCCTTAAGCGTTCAGGGCACAATCCTAATGCCCGAGCTGCCTAGAGCTATTCAGTTGTCGAGGATTTGGGCCACACTCCTTGTGCTATGTCTGCATTGGAAGTGCTTCAGAGTTGTCCTTCGCAAAGGAAGGATTTGCTTTCTGCCCTTGGTGTGAATGATGATGATTCTTCCTTTGTGATTAAATTTGAAACCACAGGACTTCAGTCTTGCTTGCCTTACTATGTGTCTCTTTTGATTCATGTAAAATGTCTTAACATGACCGTCAAGCACACTGTGATTGATGAAGGCGTTGCCGCTTCTGTGATGTCTTTATCATGTTGGAAGGGTTTAGGTTCCCCTGAGCTGTCTAAATCAGTGACCATGTTAACTGCGTTTGATGGGAGATCGTTTAGGCTGCACGAGATCCTTCCTTCCCTTAAGGTCCATTTGGGAGGGAAGACCGTTGCAATAGAGGTCGAGGTGGTTGATGCGCCCCTTTACTACAATCTTTTGTTGGGTAGGAATTGGATGTACAGTATGCAAACCATTGCTTCTTCTCTATTTCACATTGTATGTTTTCCATTCAATGGGAAGATAGTCATGATTGATCAAACGACATTCAAGAATCCATCTATTATCGCATTTTTGGGAGCTTCAATCCCGATCGTTGAACACTCTCAGCCGAAAACTGGGAGTGTGGGTATAGTCATTTATATATCCCTCATGGGAAGCTTTAGTTGTCCTGCACTGGTCCTTATGATAGGGTCTAGTCCCAGTGAGGCTTCAACATCTATGAGATAAGTGTCTTTTTGCATTAGTCATATGGAAGACCCTTGGGTTCTTCCTACATCAAGTACTCCGAGTGAGCCCATCATGATGAACGTGTTGTTTCCTGTAACTATGATAGCTTATCAAGCCAATCTTGATTTTGTTACAGAACCTAGTCCTTCCTCTTCACGGACAAAGGAGGAAGATCATTATGTGTTTCCGGCATGGGCAGTGCAGTCTTCTCACGCACGCGACTGCCTTGATATTGTTTTCCCTTTAGATGAAGCAATTATTGAGGCCATGTCAAGAGTTGAGCCACCATGGGAGGAACTCCATCATATATCTTACTTTCTTCCCGAGCTTGACCACTTGGAGCATGAGGACTTTAGGGTGGTTCTTAGTGATAGAATTGGTAGTCCTATGGTTCCATTAAGCTCTCCTGGTCCGATGGCTGATGGAAACATGGCTAACATATCTTCAACGATTCCTATCAATATCTCTCGTGACCCTGGCAGGATAAAGAATGTCTATATTGGGGCAAAATGTCCCCATGTTGAGATTTTAGATTACACCGAGCTATTCAAGGAATTCTATGATATATTTGCGTGGTCTTACGACGAAATTCCAGGAATCGACGCTCCGATTGTCGAACACGGGATTAAGACTTATCCCAACGCTAGGCCTATTTGACAATGTTTACGTGTTGTGAATCCTAGAAAAGCACCCACGATTAAGGCAGAGATAGAGAAATTGTTGAAAGTCGATTTCATCTATCCCGTTCTCTTCACGGAATGGGTTTCCAACCCCGTTCTGATGCATAAGAAGCAGGGAGAAATCCACATATGTACTGATTTCCGTGATTTGAATCGTGCCTGTCCTAAGGACAATTTCCCCACGCCATGTATTGATCAGATTTTGGATGAGTGTGCAGGTAGAGAGGTTTTTTCCTTTATGGACGGCTTTTTCGGATATAATCAGATACAAATTAAACCTGAGGACCAACATAAGACCACATTTATTTGTCCTTGGGGAACTTTTTCATATCGAAAAATGCCTTTCGGCCTTAAGAACGCCAAAGCTACTTTTCAGCAGGAAATGACCTTTATCTTCCACGATCTCAAGTCTATTATCGAATTATTTTTGGATGACCTTGCTGCTCATTCTCATATGAGAATGCGTCATTCCTATCACTTGAGATTGGTATTCGAAAGATGCCGACATTATTTGGTTAGGATAAATCCTCATAAGTGCATCTTTTGTGTGAAGTCAGGTCGCTTGTTAGGATTCATCGTTTCTAAAGAAGGTATAAGAGTCAACCCTTTGAAGGTTGAGGCAATACTACAGTTGTATCCCCCGAAGAATATTCATCATCTTCAATGTTTGCAAGGCATGGCAAACTTCTTACGGATATTTGTTGTCAAATTTGCTAATTTGACTAGAGGATACATGTGTCTTTTGAAGAAGGACACCACCTTTTGTTGGGATGAGTGAGCCCAGGATTCCTTTGATGTGCTCATGCGAGCCCTAGCATCGGCCTCGATGATTAGTCCCCCAGACTATAGCCATTATTTTTTACTTTATGTGGCTGCGTCCATGGAGACGATTGGGATGGTTTTGGTTCAAGAGGATGAGGAAATCCAAGATCATGTCACTATACTATCTAAGTTGGAACCTTATTAACGCAGAGATTTGTTATTCTCATGTTGAGAAGCTTGCCTTAGCTACCATACATGCGGTTCAATGGTTGAGAAATTATATTCTCCTTCGCCAGACCTTGGTTGTAGCCCATGTCAATCTGTTTCAATTTGTCCTCACTCGAAGGATGATTGGGGGAAAATATAATAAATGGATTATCATCCTACAAGAATTCGATCTCAAATTTGTTTTGGCAAAATCGAAGAAATCCTTAATTTTTGCAGAGCTTATAACGGATTTCTCAAGCGAGGCCGAAGAGTTGGTTTGTGAAGATATGTTTGTCGATGAGCACATCTTCTTAATCTCAACTTTAGACCCACGGTATGGGGATATCATTATATATATACAAACATTGAAGGTCCCTACTCACCTCTCACGGGATGAACGATGATGATTACGTCACGTGTCTAAGAATTACCTCATAGTGGATAACACTTTATAGTGTCATGGGGTAGATTCCATTTTATGACGTTGTTTAACCCATGAAGAGGTTGAGGTAGTACTGAATGATTTCCATGGAGGGGCATGTGGTGGTCATTTATCTGGGCCTTCTACAGCTCAAAAAATATTAAGAGCGGGTTATTTCTGGCCGTCGATCTTTAAGGATTGTGTAGATGCGGTCAAGAGGTGCCACCCTTGTCAGGTGTTTGCACATAATATGTGCTCAAAACATTCCTCATTACATCCCATCATCACCGTCGGTCCCTTCACTAAGTGGGGGCTTGATTTTATGGATTGCAACCCAGCTTCGGCTGGGGGGCATCATCGTAACATAGTGGCTGTTGATTACTTTACCAAATGGGCTAAGGCTATGCCTATAGTTAAATCCGACGGTGAGACAGCTATGCACTTTGTATTCAACCAGATTATTACTCGGTTTGGGATTCTGAAAGTGCTTGTCACTGACCATGTCTCGCACTTTCAGAATCGTATGATGGAAGAGTTGGCATCAAAGTTAGGATACAAGTAAGAGCATTTCTCCTCTTAGTACCCTTAGGTGAATGGACAGGTAGAAGCAATGAACAAATCACTCAAATCCATTCTCCAACGAACCATCACATAGAGCAATAATAATTGGCACATCATGTTATATCCTGCTTTGTGGGCGTATAGAACCGCAGTTAAGACTGCCACAGGTTTTCTTCATATCAACTTGTACATGGAGTGGAGTCGATATTGTCAATTGAATGCGAGATTCCTTCTTTAAAGCTAGTAGTAGAACTCTTACTAGACACTTCACCTTTGGAGGAGTGTTTGGTCCACCTTGAGCAACTTGATGAGCAGTGTCGAGATGCCTTGGTGGCTCTAGAGGTAAATAAACGTCGTGTAAAGGTCTAGTATGATAAGTTTGTTCATCCAAGGAGGTTTAGTGAGGGAGACTTGGTCCTTTTGTGGGATCAACCGAAAGAACCCTTGGGGGCAGGAAAGTTTAACCCCATGTGGCATGGTCCTTACTTTGTCAAACGTGTGTTAGAGAAGGGTGCTTATGACTTAGTGGATTATGAGGGAACGGCCTTGGCGGAGCCTATAAATGGGATCTATCTGAAGAAGTACTATGCATGATTTTCAGCCAAGGCTGGTTATTATATATTATTGTACAGTTTGCATAGTTAAGTATTTTTCTTATTGTGATCGGGTTTGTGATTAGTTTCCATTTCTTTTGGCAGATGTCAATGGAATCTTCCACCTACATAGGATTCGCAGATGGTGCGAGCCATCACACTCAACACTCAGCCTCTGCTGCTTGGGTGATTTATACTCCTATGGGTCAAGTGCTGTTTTTAGGAGGCATATGTCTACGACCATCTTCCAACAATGTTGCTGAATATAGTGTCATTATTGAGATTTTACGGGATGCCATTTCGCATGGTGTTATTTCTCTTGAGGTACGTCTTGACTCGGAGTTAGTAGTGTCACAGCTTAATGGTTTGTACCATGTTAGAGATCTGGCGTTATTAAGAAGATTCTTACGTGTGAGATTATTAGAATGACAATTTGACAATATAACATACATACATATTCCAAGAAGTAATAATCAAGTTGCTGACTCATATGCTAACTAGGTGTTAGATTGGCATTTGTTTCATATATAATAAATTCATCACAAACACAAATTTTTACACATGTAAATAAATAAACCGATCATCATAAGAGTTTTTATAAACATCCAAAATGTGATAACACATAGTGTCATGATACAAAAATAGGGCTCTCGAGCCACCAGAATATAATACACGGTAATACAAAATGTGTCACTCCCAGGTCTCTAAGCCTGTGGAGGAGGGGGGGGGGTGTGATCATGGAAGGTCACTACGGCTCTAGCTAGCCGTCGAAATAATCGCACCCATGCTCGTGGTACACCCACCATCTGGCGTTGCATAGCCTCAGGCATGTCCTCGACTTGCGCCATGGGAACTTTATGTGTCAACCTAACGAAGTTGGTATGAATGCTCTGGAGCGTCTGCTCCGCATCCACACCCGTGATATCATCACCTCTTCCCCTCCGTCTGTGAGGAGGGAAGCCTTCGGGCCGCCATGGTCGCACATCTACATGCAAATGGTAGATGTCACTATATATTGTCACCCAAAAATATGTCTTTTGATTTCATATAATCAGAAAACACAAAAAAAATTATTAACTCAAAAAATTTAAAAAAAAGAGGGTTAAGATTCATTACCTATGTCACCATATGTTGATCCTGGTGGTAGCGGCATGTCTGGGTCCCCCCGGAAATCTATCCCCGTATAGGGGTAGTCATCGATGGAAACTATTTGTCGTCACCACCATGGAAAGAAATCAGCTGGATAGGGGTTGGCCACCCTACCTCCCCCCAGTATGCGCATAGCATCTGCCCCATGAAGAGGAATGTCAACTCTGGGGCTCAATCCTGGAACACGCTCGAAGAAAAATGTGCTCAATATGCTACTAAACCCAAAGTTCTGCACTCTGCCCGCCTTACACTCACTGAGCCGATGTTTCATGTTGCTCAGTAGTGTAGTGCTCTAGTCATAGACCGTGGGTCACATGCACTCCACTCCATAGAACATCAAAGGCCGCGAGGCCTGGTGGAGTGAAGCCAAGCCTGCTATCCTGCCCAATGTCAATAGAATGGCCTTTAGGCCCAGCACCTGTATAGAGTTGGTTGGGACCCGACTCCCCACCTTCTCTATGTCTGGATAGCAGTACACTGCAATGTACTCATCGATAGTCAGGCCACCTCCGGGCCCACCATGAGAATGAAGGTTCACTACTTCCCCCCGTTGGGAAAGTCCAATGATAAAGTATATGTCCTCCACCTCTATGGTGGGGGACATCCCATCTATCTTGAAGGACTCAGAGTCTAGATCTTAATAATCCACCAGCATCTGCAATAGTATTGGTTTGGCCCTCAAGCCGCCAAGACACCAAAACTTGTAGAGTCCACATGCACGTAGAGCTTGTTGAGCCATTAGATCAACCCTTACTGTCTCCTCTACATCACCATGTTCACATTCTCTCCACTCTAGGACCATCCTGAACAAAAATTGCAAGTTTGCCCATTAGATTACTCAAAAAACCTTATGCGCGGCTGCATACGTGATTGTTTTACAAACAGCCGTGTATGTACACAGTTTTGGGAACATTTTCCACGTATAGCCAGCCCTATACGTGGAAAAACGCTCGATTTCTACGTGGGCCATAGCACCTTTTTTAGTTTGGCCTAGAAACCTCAAATGACCATGGAATTTCATAAAAATTGCATTGAAATGGAAGAGAAGAGCATGGGTAAGTACTTGGAAGAAATGGTAGTGGATTCCGCCAGCTGGATCTCCTGGAATTCGCTATTGAAAATCTGAGCTCAATTGGGTAAAAATTTCAAATGTTTTATAATGTTTTGAAATATTTAGCATTTATAGAAATTTTTCAAATTTTTGAAAATTTTTACCCCCTTTCCTATAGTTTGGACTATTTCTAATCATTTTGGACCGTTTTTTACCTAATTTATGATGTAGGAGACCTTTTCGAGTGCCGTTTCAGCCATTGGATTGACCCGTTCATGTCGATTTCAGGTATCATGTCTAAACTTGCATATAGGTTAGGTTTCATCACCGTTTTCATTTTACATGACCTTATGATCGTTTCATCATATCCTTAGGTATGAAGCCACTCTATTATGTCACGAAACCTTCTTGTTGTTTTAGAAGTGGCATGATATGAGTGATAGAGCTTGACCTTACATGGGTACCCTAGTTAGCGCCTTATTTGCATTTGGTTCCCATGCTGACTTTTTGTCTTTTAGCATGTCGGAGTCCGTTGTATAGTATTGCCATGACATTTGGCAAGAGCCTCATACTCCTCTTGATCTTTTTGCTGGCCTATTTCCCTCAGGACTCCCATATGTCAAGTTGTAATTGCATTATCATGAGCTTTTCCTGCCTTATTGAGCTTTATGTCACCTTCCCTGACATTGCGTTTTAGCCATATAGCCCGAGCTTGTCTCATGTCTAGCCCTACAGAGCCATTTTATATATCCTTTGCATATTGATTCTTGTTTTACCAGGAGGGGATTTTCCCTTGAGTGTCGATATCCTACACATGTATCCTTGCATTGAGAATAGGTATGTTCCACTGCTTGGAACTAGTTTGTTTGCCCCTATGACACTCGTCTCCTCCTATTATGTAACTATAAATCATTTTTATTCCTTTTTAAATAATTGAAAAAGTCCAAAAAAAATCAAAAAACTAAAAATCTGGACAAGGAAAGATGTTATCTTTGGCAGATGTCGAGTCGTGTCGCCTTCGAACAGAGCACTGTATATCACATCCGTTGGTTGGGTTTATAGTTTGACTTTAGGAGTTGTACTCGTTTATCTAAGTTTATCTCCACCGATTGGTTAAGCTTCTAGTCCCTATGGAGCCTCTGTCGATGCCTCTTGTGTCATAGAGATGTCCTAGTTTGTATATCGAGTCTATGCTTCCTTTATTCAGTCACCATTCGTCATTATTCTCTTGTTCGAAGGAAGTTGAAACCTGGGTCGACCATTCCTCAGTTATCTTGACTTTGCATGTCATCCATTCCCGGTACAATTACTGGTTCATGCACCTTATGATCGATTCCTTCCACATCATATAGCTTTGCTGAGTACCTCGTGTTGGATGATGGGGGATGCCTTAATGCCCTCCTTCCAGTGGATTTCATCCCATCAAATTCAGATCATTTATTATGGGATTGGAAACTAGAGTCATTTTTGAGTGCCTTGAGACTTGCAGTTATCATTGGCAAGTTCTCTTTCCATTGACAGTCTTTGGGAATACATCAATGTCCCCTGATCGATGGATCCTAGCAAGTTTTCGACCTTAACACATTTATTCACACTTGTTAGTTTGCACTCTAGTACCTTGATTCCCATTTTCATTATCGGTGGGTGATCTCGCATCTGTTAACGGTATACATTAATGACTAGTAATCAAATGATGGACTACTATGTTCAACCTCAACGCCTCTATTCACATAGTAGGACATATACTTGTAGCGGTTTGTGTAGAAGACCTTCCAGATTGGTGGCATCTCTTATATGCTACCTACTTGATCGTGCCAGTGTTCATGAGATTGCAGCTCTCGTGACTTGATTCCAGTATATGTCAGACATTTCTAGCTATTATGGAGATCTTGATCCATTTTATATCTTCATCTATTATGGATATCATGGTCCTTTGTATATCTTCACCATGGAGATTCTGATCTATGTATATTGTACGTGGCGATGACCACTTATGTAATATCTTGTATCATTCCTATTCATGGCCATTGTACTCTTATGTATCCGAGACTGCTATATGTATTTGTCGTTATGTGCAGAGTTGTATCAGTGTACTATGTTGGTTGGGTGGCTAGTCTTTCATTTAAGATTATTCATCACTCCACTTCTAGGATGGACTTATAATGTATTTCAGCCATCGTATGACCCCTCTGAACTCACACATTAGGGGGCATATGTTATAGTTGATTTTACCACTCCAGGTGAATCACACTTGTATGGCCTTTCCCCTGTTCCTATGCAGAATCCTTGGACCCCTTGAACCACTTTTTGTCCTTTGATGTTTCCTTGAACATCCCTAAAAACATGTGAAAAATGATACACGTGACTTTTAAACCTCTAATCACGTATATACACAGGTTTGACTACTCAAACCACGTACATCAAGATGTGTACAAAATCCAAATCCTTTTGGAGTTTTCTTTTATATGGATCTGACTCACTTGACTCCTAACCTTCCATATGCCTTGAGATCGCTTGAATTTGACCTTTCATTACCCCTTTGAAAAGCTATATAAGGAACTCTTTGGTACATTGAAGAAATAAGAGAGAATTCAGAGCAAAGAAACTATAGTGCATTGTTACCGGAACTTATGCTTGAGTTTGCATCCCTTTGTCCCTTGGAGCACTTTTGTGTTCTTCCCAAGCTTTCATTTTGCTTGTGAGCTTGCTATTGAGAGATGGAGGATTGAAGTGGTGGAGGCCCAAGTGGGGGATTCAGTTTCTCCGATTTGCAGATGTGCCGACAGAGGTTGTATCCATCATAATATCTAATTTTATAATAATAGAAATATCTTTTTCTATCCAATAATGTATGTTTGAATGAATATTTTATCCATTGGATGATTTCAAATGCTTAGACATTGTTGATTATATATGCTAGAATAGATCTAACACCTATATATAGTATGCTTGTATTGTTTACTTGTTGTTGAGGAAGTACTTTATCAATTCAAGCTGAAGTTGGAAAGCTCAATAGGGATCAACTTCAACTGTCCGGAATAAGGTACGAGGTCTGATCCTTTAGTGTTAGATGTTTAATTTCTATTGCATATTGGAAAGGATTGATTTCTAGAGTCAAGCTATCTATTGTGGTACCCCAATCCATAGGAATTTCTCTCCATAACAGCAAGACATCCTATTGTCAGTTTTTGTGTCACAACAACAAGGTATCCTTTGATTATTTTCATGCTTGGATAGTTGGGTTGGTGAGATGTTGTGTAGGACTTTGAATTGGATGTGCGTGAATGATGAAGTCTTAGAATTGAGTGGAAAATGATGGAAATGGATGGACATAAAATGCTATATGGAAAACAAAAATGGATAATGCTTAGTGATTCTTCATGACATATTCCTAAATCTTTAATAAATAAAAAAACTCATGTTATTTTACCTCAAGTGTTACCTCCGTGGAATCTTTGATTGGCATGGATGGACTGATGTATGCTGGAGCTGATGTAGGCCAAATTGTTGCTGAGAGAGATATATATGAGAGTTGAAACTGAATGAGGCTGAATCTGATATGAAATTATGTTTTGATGGTTTCATGTAAGACTAACAGCTGAGATAATTTATGAGGAGGAATTCTACCATAGAAGCAGAAATCCCATTCTCTTATTCTGAAAATGAACTATTGGAATGAAAATGGAAAAGAATTGCAAAACTACTGAACAAATTATGCTGCAAGTAACTGTTGAAACCATTAGATCACATAATATTCAGCTGCTACAAACCGAGGTACAATTCTTACCATGCCAATGAATATACTGAAGTCGAGCATGGAAACAAATCATTGGATTATCGGCCATTAATGTATGCTTTCAACCAATGTGAAGCAACTCACCTTTGATGACAATGAGCTCTAAAGTACCTTAGTACACCTTGACAAGTACAAATGAATGTGTTGGAGTCGAGTCACCTACAATATTTGTCAATCAAGAGGCATTGGTGAATCCCCATGATGAACAACAAGGAAATCTGCCATTGATTCATGCAAATACCAGGGCACTATAAAACTCTAAACTTGATCCTAGATGATGTGTTGGAGTCAATGAGACAAGACCATTAGAAGGTTGACTTTAATTAATTCCACATCATCCAATTCAAGTACAAAATAAATGATTGTGAAGAATCATAGTGAAAAATAGAACCAACATGAAACTGAGAAGTGGAAAGTATATGTGAAGTCCTGATGTAGTAGTGATGGAAAATAAAAAGGTTAAGGTTGAATACATAAGCAGTGAAAAATGGGACTTCAGCATGAATGGATTTTTAGGGTTTTGAAGTGAGGAGGGTGAATGAATCTACCATAGAACAATTGGCTTCTTGAGAAGTTTCTTTCGGTAAAAATTGGTATGACAAGTGCGATGAACTTAATGTCATCTTAAAAGGATTCTTGGAATATAGAAATGAGACTTGAATTATGGAACATTGGTCTCTATATGGTTTTCACATCAATTTCTCCACTTTTTATGTGCTCAATCCATTTTCAAATTGAGAAAAATTCTTCAAGAGTCACTCGTGCATGTATTGACCTTTTTCTTCCAAAGACCTGTAAAAACCTGACACTTGCGTGCAATTAAACATGAGATGATAGAATAAGAGAGATGATTGGTCTCTATTAACCCAACACTTATAAAAAAACAACAAGCAATTACTTATTAAACAAATCCAAAGAAAAATGAACAAAGCAAAATCCATTTTATACCCTCGGGAGAGCAATGTTCATCTAGACTCACCAACAATATTATGATCATAGCTTCTTTGTTCCTCGTCCAATTTGAGTGATTAAAAATAAAAATGGAAGTAAAAGAATAGGTCTATTTTTCTTGGAAATATGTTTTTAAAATTATATGTAATGATATTCCAAATCACTCAGTAACAGCCTGCATGACAAGGTGTTTTTTCGAATTCTGGACTAGACCAACAGTCACAGTTTTAGGCTTAACTTTTTCGTTTGATAACGGATTGATGTAATTCCAATTGGATATGAAAGTAGATTCATATAGGTATCTCCATTAGAAACAAGTTTTGAATCCAATAATAATTAATGGGTCAAATAATCCAATGAACAGTTTAGGAAACAATGTTTTAGGAATGTTGATTTGTGATAGTCAGTCAGTATTTTGGTCATAAAATTTGCATACGATATAGGAATGGAGTGATTCAAATTAATTTGTAAACTATATTCATAGGGTAATATACGAATGAAACTTTGTTTCCATATATTTCAAATAAGGCATTCAAAAATTGACTGTCCCATCTCTGTTCCCAAGCTGCCTGTTTGACACCCCGTTAGTATTTTGGTCATAAATTTTTTGTTGGATACCCAATATTAAAAATTAAAATTGTTTTAGAAACTAGATTAAAATGTATACTTGGGATGTAAACAATTTTAAAAAATGATTCCATTTGGTCTCCCAAAAATGGACTATCCCGACTGTGTTTCAACAAAATTTTCAAGCCAAAATGCCACCAAAAATTTAATAAATGAAGTTTGACCCCGAAAAAGTGGCTGGAATATGTGTGAATGTTTTTAATGATGTAAATTTCAATATATCACACACCCATACAAAAAAATTTCAAGCATTGAGCACCTATATTGACTTACACAGTCTGTTGCAGCCACAGCTGCAACTCTTAAAAATGATATAATGTTGAAATAAAGCATGTGTATTTTTATGGATGTGTTATATATAAATAAAAACTAAATACATATCATGATGTGAAACACACACGTATCTCAAATTCATAAATTCTCACCTACAAGACAGTCATAGTTGGGTGTTGCAGCTGGCTGTTATAACTGACAATAATGAGTCACAACTAGGTGTTGCAGCTCACTGTTACAGGTGACAGTAATCAATAACAGCTGGGTGTTTTTGCTCAATGTTGCAGCTGACAAGTAATCAGTGACAACTGGGTGTTGCATCTAACAAATTCATGCCCAAGTTCAAGGTTGAAGGCTTCAATAATCATTGGCTCATTTTCTTGTGGATCCTTCATTCACCTTCCCTAATTACTGTAATTTTGTTTTCAGGAAAGTTCATTTTTTTTTGTAACAAATAGAGACAAATTAAATTTTGAAAATTGAAGAAAAAAATTATTTGAGCATTTTGCTCAAATAGTAAACAATTCCAAAACATTCTTCAAAACATCTCATACCCATTCCTTATATTTCTACTTTCTGATCTTCCAAATCGCAACAAGGCGCAGGAAGAGAGCATACTTATTCAAAAATTAAAAAAAAAATAAAAACAAAATCGTAGTTTTATTCTGTTATTCTATCCTACCCTATTCTACTTGGAAATATAAAAAAAATTCAAGTGTATGCATATTTCCAATAGAGCCACTTTCGAAGAAGTGACTCAAGTATGCTCATACTCCCAAAAGAAAAATATAACTTTATGAATTCTAAGATATGAGAGATCAACTTCCCTTGAGATGATGGTAACAAGAATTGTTGAAGTATGGAATGATGCTGCAGATCGATGAAAGACTGAAACCAAGCTTCAATATAGTCTTTGTTCCCTTGATTTCTCATGGATGTTACACCATAAAGCTCCTTAGTAAACTGATCTTCCTCAATGCATAAGATATTCGGATCTAATAATGTATAGGATGCTTCCATTTTTTGTTCCAATGTTTGTTCGTCATCAAATGTTACGTGTGGCATGTTGATCTTGTCTGCTTGCTTATGAGGACTAGAAGAAACTCCATCTACAAATATTGGATTTAAAACATGTTCAGGCCTCGTATTGATTTGCTTCAACAACACACAGTCTTGTTGTAGCGGTGTATGTGAGGTAGAACAAGAGGGAAATGTAGGAACATTTTGCAATTTAGCACTGTAAGCATATTGTACTGCTTTATTACGGTTATGGTGGAGGGTGGATTGAATACGAAATTATGTTGGATAGAAAGGAGTTTGATGAGAAAATAGATATGGCTAATGTAGAGGATTGATTTGTAAGGTTTATATTTAAGGACCAAGTTGTGTTGCAGCATGAGGGAGAGTGGCCATTTGATCATAAGATAGGCCATTCTATCCTTGTGGATAAGGTAGGTAAGAGTTAAATTGAGGCTACAACAATTGCCATGGTGGAAGAGTATTCAATGATTGAGTATGAGAGTAAGGAAATGGAGGGATAGAATTTTAAACCATACATGTAGGCCACGGTTTCCATGACTGTTGCAATGAGTTGGATGCAACTACTAGATCTCTTTGATATGTTTCTTTCATCCTTGGTAAGGAGGGACAATGATCTATGGAATGATTCAAATCACATATGCCAAAAATTGTGAGACTATCCAAAGGACAATCCATTCCAAGATGTTTCTTTTGACACCGATGGCAAACTATTTCTTCAAATTCCTCATGCTTTTCCTTAACTTGCAAAACAACCAATTCTGAATTTAGTGAATCATTGATATCAACATTAGAATTTTTAAATACATTACCAATTTCAGCTCGTAAAACTCTTGTTTTTGCAGCATATTTCAAAAATAAAGATAAAATTTCCCTAGAATTCTTACCGCTCTTGAAGTTTCCTCTTGAATACCTTCTACATAACTCACAAATATGATCATATGCTAACTTAAATACATTACCTATTCCCATCATATTTAATATTTCTAAATATTCAGCTTGGATTCCCTTGAGTAGACAGTGTTTTTAAGGTCTCCTTCCCTAGTTTCCTTTGTTTGGATCTTTGGAGGTTATATTGAAAGCGTTCTATGTATTCCTCCAGACTCTCTTCTTCTCCTTCTGTAATTTTGAATATGTCTTCATTGACCCTGCAATAATCTTGGTACCTTTTCAAGAATACATGTTTCATGTCTTCCCAAGTTTGTATACAATTCCTACCAAGGCTCATGAACCATCGGAGGGTTGTTCCTTTTATAGTAAAGGGAAACACATTCAACTTTTGATCATTAGCACAATAACCATATCCTCTACAAAGTACTTCAAATTGAAATAAAAATACATTAGGGTCTTCATTTTCCAAACTGTGAAAAATTGGTAGAACATGTGGGGGGATGCTGTTCGTTGGCGCCACTCTTCCCGAATATATGATGGGAAATTCAAAGGTAACAACTTCTCCATATTTCTTACCTGCCATCTCTTCATAGATTCTTCATGTGCTACTCTGAGGCTCCTCCTTCGAATTTTCCCATCAACTTGTTAGTAGAATGGGTGGTGCTTACAACACCACTAAGGGAAATGATAAGATTTATGCTCCAAAGTTTGAAAATGAAATAAAACTGAATGTAAAGACAGAAAATTCACACTCAAAATAAATTCAATAAAATAAAATGTATTCATGCAACCTACATGCCCTACTTTAACAATGCATCTACAAAACAATGTCAGATGTACTTTAGCACCATTGATAACTTCTTCGACAATAGCACCAAAATGTTGGGCCCACTATATGCCAGTTAATTAAAACTTAACATGCAAAGTGCTAAACATAAATTGCCAACCCTAGGAAGTCTTTTATTTCAAAGATATCATGCAATATCTATGCGAGCACAATTTCTACCTAACACAGTTATCTATTGGTATGAAATTGAAACTCTTTGTAAACTAGATCACACCTTCTTGAAAATAAATCAAACCCTATTCCTATTCATAAAATCACACTATAAGCCTAATCACACTTCAAACATGGAAATAAAAATCAACTCTTACAAAGCAAGATCTAACTACATAAACCTAGAAGAAATGTTATGTTGGCCAACAATCTATTAAGATGAATTAACAGGAAAACAACTATGATAAATCTAATGAAAGAATGAACTAAATAATAAAAACAACTATGATAAATCTAATGAATGAAAGCATGAAATAAAAAATAAACACATCTACAAAATAAAACACCTACAATAAACACTACCAGCATCTTCTCAGGGAAGAGGGCCCTTCCTCCACTGAGCAGAGCTCGATCTCCATAATGAAAGTCTACAACTCCAAAATTAAGAAACTACCAGCATGTATTATCAAAATAGAATGATTACAATAGATATGGATCAAATCCTATAGCATAACATTGCTTTCTCTCCTCCCCCTTCTTAATGAGATTGATTACATATTTATACATAAAATTATCTTAGGGGAATGAGGAACCAAATCCCCAACTTGTGATCTGTAACAGTTTAAACACGGCCGTAACTGATAACAACTTTGGAACCACCCGCAACAGTAAATATGAAAAATTCCCTCTCGAAGAACCAGATGTATATCACAAACCGTGGGTTTGTTTGGAAATTTCCTAGAGATTCAGTTAAATCAGGCCATGCTACACATAACCCATGTCCCTGATTTTTGAGATTCATTTCCATATGCCCGAAAATGAAGATGCAAATTCATGTGTTCTTATTGGCATGTGTTTTTTGTTAAGTCCATTTGATCATGAGCTGGAGGCTTGAACCATGAGTGTTGCTATTGTTAATATAGAAAATCACTCCATAAACCATCATTAGTAAAATCATGCATAATAGTCTTCAATTTATAAAAGATAAAGGAAAATCATAATTATTAACCACTTAAAGTAGCAATGGAAGTAGTATGGTGTTTTACGCATAGTTACAACAAATTGATGGAAAATGGAATGATAAATGTGCGAGAAGGGAAAGGAAAGGGATGAAATATATGTCGATAAGTGATGGAAAAATAGACAAATCCGTGGCCCAACAGTACCATTAGATAGGTAAAGGTGCAATGGAATTACCTTAGACCGGAAGAAGCTACTTGGGAGAAGGAAAGTAATATGCGGGAGGCATATCCAGACTTATTCTAAAAGGTTGACATGGATGAATAAAAGAAAACTTTATAACACCGAGGATAGTGTTATCTTTTAAGGGGAGGTGTATGTAATACCCCCTGAATTAATAATTTTAATTCTGCTGGAAATTCTTTGATTATTATTTTATTATTCTTTGACAGGAAGGTCAAGATTAAACATTTTGTAATAAAACCTTCCCTATTTAATAAAATATGCTGAAGTGGAACAAAAGAGGATATAGATGTTCAAAGAGTGTTTGTTGACCCATAAGAGGAAAATGACAAGTGGAAAATACCATTGACTGAGAAATCAATATGTAGGAGGCATCATCCCTAAAAATCAGGTCTGCACTCCCAGTTGAATTGCGAAAGAGAAGGAGGCTCATAAATGACCAAGTTCTACGAAAAATACTATTTAATAGTATGTCCATGAGTAGCAGGAGGATAGCATTGGACAGGGATTAACATCTGTATAATGCAAAAGATTGTGCATTGACATATTTTTCTCTTATGGTTCAGCGAACATGATTGAGGGTTCTGGAGAAAGTAATTTGGCTACTCTGGGAGTTGGTTGGGAGGAACAACTTCTCCACTTTTGTTTTCCTAGCATTCGTGCCAGGTTCCTACTTTGTTTCTTATGAATGATTTAGATGTAGTAGGATGTATATGTGAAATGTAAATTGCAATTAGATTTCTATCATTTTCATTTTCATATTCATATTCACAACTTGAAATCATTGATGAGGCACAATCCCTATGCACATGTGGTTGAATACCTAGTCCTTGATGACCAAAAAGATGTTCCTACTAGATATGAATTTGATCGAACAAGAATTTTTCATTACAAATATTATGTTCTTGGGGGGGAATCATTCTGCAAAGGAAAGACGAGAGTTTATTCAAGATTATCCAAATAACCCTATTTTTTAAAAAGTGAAATGCATCATTTATGTTGGTTTGACAGATGTAGAAATAAATTTGTTGGCATGGGATCATAACAGAAATAGTGAATATCAGATGACTATGACATTTATTCAAAGCGTGATATTTATCCACAATGATTTTTTGAAAATATGTGGTGGGGATAAATCTAAAGTTGATGCAAGTTTTTGGAAACAATGTTATATGGAAATAGGTATCCCTATTAAAGAGGATAATGTAAAACAAACAAATGCCAAAGGTAGTGATTCATTCAGAGTTGTAGATAATAATTTTTAGTTGACATTAACAGCAGGGAAAACGTGGGATTCGATTGAGGACTTATTTAGCTTGTGGGAGAATATTGGCATATAAATTCAAAAAGTGAAAAAAATAAAGTTGTTCCATGGACCAGTGATAAGTGAGGCCCTGACGTCAAGAACCTGGTAGAAGACATTACTACTACACCTTGGAGAACAATGCAAGGTGTGAAGGATGAAACACGAATAGCTGCAATATTGTCACGGGTAAAGTTAGGTGAATTTTCCATGGAGGAAGTGTGCAATGAATTTAACAAGTTGTTGTTTTTTCTATTTTTACAAAGTATTTTTATTGAGTTTAACATTTGTATTATTTTCTAAGTATTATGTTGTATTATTATATATGATTGTAAACATTATTTATTTTTTGCTCGTCTAGTCACAAGATTTACATGAAAATACAAGAGCAGATAGTTATAATCTTGAATGAGAAGATTTGGGATGATGTCAAATGCAGCTATCCAAAATCAAGCTCAATAGAAACCTTAAAACATTTTTTTGTTGCATTCAAGAAGGTATGTTGATGTATGATACATCTTGAATTATTTATTTGGTTATTCGATTCATTTCTATTTTATTACTTATAGAGAAAATTTTCATTTGAAGATCCAAATAGGGGTACAGATGGAGTACGAGAGTCCTTCAAAATTCATAGCCAAAGAGCCACAATAGAATGACAAAGGAGACAACATCTTGCAAACATTGATCATTATGTCTGGAATGGGCTTGAAACTGTGCAATATAAAGTCATTTTAGGTGATTGTGCAAACATTGTAGAAATTGTTCCTAAAAAGGAGTATGCCCTAGTTATTGTAGATATCCCTCATGGATACAACATCTCAAACACTACTTATGATTGTGATTCTTATGCTTACCAATCATTCAATAAACTGGTTTCAAACTTTCTATATGTAACAACATCACCACTATGGAGATTCGTTGTTTTCCATTCTGACACACAATTAGGAGGTTTGTTGACATCCTTCAAGGGTAAATAAAGAGCAAGGAATAAACCTTATTGGTAATACATTTGCACTATATTATCAAGTTATTGAATTCCTAGTCAAATTTCGGTAGAGAAAACAGTCGAGAGGGGTTTCGTTTGCTTGGCAACCCAGGATCAAAACCCACTGCTCCTAGAAGGAGAA
The DNA here is from genome assembly GCA_001517045.1 of Pseudotsuga menziesii. Lineage (NCBI taxonomy): Eukaryota > Viridiplantae > Streptophyta > Pinopsida > Pinales > Pinaceae > Pseudotsuga > Pseudotsuga menziesii. The sequence continues at coordinate 865,433 of LPNX011000281.1, forward strand.
ATTTAAATCCAACCATGCTAAGAGTTGGTACGGTCAGGCCGGGTGCGATCCCCGTGTAATTTTGACGTCTTAGATGCCCCTGGATCGTGGTTTCTCAGACCAAACGTTCACCCAACAAGTCACAGGGAACTTAACCAACAATTTTTTTTTATTGAATTCCTAAATCAATTATATTTATAGATAAGTTAATTAAATTATTTTTTCTTCTCGTTGTAGACAAAAGTCTAATATTCGTAGCTCGAGTAGTGATCCATTTCTGAATGATATTGAAAACATACATCTTGCAACTTGGACAAACAATGAGATTTATGAATCTCTTTTAATCAATGAAAAGAGTGAAGGAAACTATTGTAAGATGTGGACTTATAATGTCGTGGTTAAAAAACTTAACATATAAAGAAAGGGATTTGAAAGGAGTGACTATAAACATCTATCAAAAACCACAAGCGTTGATTTATTATCTCATAGATACATTTTTCAAAAGAAGGAGATTGGACATTAGCTTTTTTCTCGGGTTCAAGTAAAATTGCAGATATTACATATGGAAACATATTTCAATTTTTATTGTTTTTTATTCTAAACATTGAATTTTTTTTAAAGTATCGTTCTTTATGCTATTTGACTTAACTAGTTTTTTTGTTTTTAGAGATTAGGTACAACATAGCACGCTCCTTACAAAGAAAAAAAATTTGAATGTCCATTGATAATGATCCACTACAATGCAATTACATCAACCAAAGAATTAATATTATTCAAGTTCTTCGAAATGAATTGGAAGAAGTTGGTTTGAAGAAAGGAGAGTTTTGTGAAACACTTGTTGCAAAGATCTCAAAAGAGCCTCAACCCCCATTAGGAGGGATGTTTGGAAAGGAGCACTTTGGGCATCTTGCAAGCATAGAAGACATAATGAAAGAGGACATTGATGTCCCTGAGGAAAGACAAGCTACAAAAAATTCTTATTTCAATGAAGAATTTGGCCTGCATGATATTATTGATTACTTTCATGTCTTGAAGAAAATGTTAAATTTGACAACGTTTTTATAAGATATATTAGCATTGTTTTGACTTTCAAACTTATATATATATATTATTTACAAATGTATCAGATAGTTTTTCTTGAATTTATGTGAATCCTAACTTTCTCGAAAATAATATGAAATAATATCATTTTTATTCAAAAAAAATCAATGAAAAACCATTGAATTTTTTTTTAAATCTATTTATTTTGTGAAATTTCTTACAATAAAAAATTCTTATTTTGTCTATAAAAATGTCTTATTTAAAAAAAAAAATGCAAAATGTATATGTTTTTCAAGATATCTTGCTTCTAAATGTATGTGATTTTGTTAAATTTCTAAAAAAACACACTTAAACATAAATTAATAATATTTTGGAACAAAAAATCTTCAAATCCCCCAAAAAAAGGCCTTAAAATGAAAATGTGCGATACATGTATTAACCCTTTTTTAAACTCACCTAAAAATAGCTACTAGAATTAGGAGAGAGAAAAACTAGAACTATGTAGAGTTCTCGTTTCATAGTATAACTAGTTATTGGTTGTCATTAGTATGAAAGCATTGCCTCATGTCCATTAGGTTTGGGAGTAGAATGACCTTGTAAGAAACAACCATAACTCTCTTCCCTACTAACAAGGCATAGCAGCTCACAACTCCAACTTATCTTTGGGTTTATTTAGTTTTCTTTTAGACAACAATAGAAAACAACCACTCTCAAATGTGTCAAATATTTTTAACAAACAAAAAAATGTACCACACCTCCTTCCCAAAATACCAATTCAATTTTAGTTTTCTCTTTTTATCCATTTCACCCTCCAACAACAATCAAATTCAACATGACATAAAAAGTAACAACACCATTGGCTTAATATCTTCCATAAATATCTCAAGACGAAAACACATACTCTTTAAAGGGTAATTACGTCGAGAACTGTCCCAACATCGTCGTACCTTCGTAATGACATAAAGCCTGCACTGCACATTTGGTAACTGAGATTGATTCATGATGGTTAATACCTAGCAGCTCACAACCAAAGTCGTATTTCAAATTTAGTTTAAACACTCTTTGTTAACAATTTTCTGTTATAGAAAACGTCTAGTATCAACAAACAGACCGAGAATCTTTTGTTTAAACATCATGATTAATATAAAATGTTCTATTTTAAAACTTCTACCTAGGATTTTCAGAAAATCGGGTAGAAATTTTTAAAAAAAAGTTGTTAGAGCTATCTCACTTACAGATTTTAGGTATATGAACGGTTTTTGAGTATACAAAATCTATTTTTTCCTCCAAAAAAAACCAATTAAAATACTGCCTAGTTCATATTTTAGAAATTAGTAAAATAGTTGAATTTTTAAACAACTTCATATAAAATAATTATAATTTTGTAATTTATTTTTTAATATACATTTAAAATAAATAATAATTGTTTACTAATTTCAAATTTTATTTTATTTTTTATCTTTACAAGGTTTATCATTATGTTAAAAGTTTTGAATTTTCATTAGGTTTCAATTTATTTTACAATCACCTTATTTATTTTCAATTTATGTTTAAAACACTCCACCCAATTTATCATGAACGAAAGCTAAATAATGTAGTGCATAGTTTATCATTGTGCTAAAATTTCTGAATTTCCAACCCTCCAACCAACTTATCATTAAAAAAAACTAAATAATGCGGTCCATAGATTTAGATAAATTATATTTTACAGTTAGATAAAAATAATTAATAATATCATAATTGAGTAAATGAAAACATAAATAGGAACGTTGAAATTTTGTTTTGTTATAATTCCGGACGAATTAAATTAACATTTAAAAACGCCAAATAACTTATTTAAATGAAAATCATTAATAATAAAAAGAAAGTCAAAAAGAAAATAAATATATTAGGAAGAAATTAGATGGAATATGGAATTTGATTAATTAGTCAGTGATGTTAATTGTTTTTAAATAAAATTTAAAGTCAAAGAGAAAATAAATATAGATGTTGAAGTTTTTATTATTATGAAAATCATTAATAATAAAAATAAAGTGAAAGAGAAAATAAATATATTTGGAAGAAATTAGATGGAATATTGAATTTGATTAATTAGGGAATAATGCTAATTGCTTTTAAATAAAATTTAAAGTCCAAGTGAAAATAAATATAGATGTTGAAGTTTTTATTATTATTGGGAAGAAATTAGATAGAGTATTTAATTTGATTAGTTAGTCAATGATGTTAATTACTTTTAAATAAATTTATTGATAAAAGTAAAATATTTATAATATTTCTCATCATTAAATGAATCTTACATGATGGACGAGTTGATATGATGGGGGAGTTCAAATCATAAACTATGTTATTAGTCTGGTTTATAACAAGAAGAAATATCATTTAATGAATCTTACATGATGGAAGAGTTGATATAATGGGGGAGTTTAACTATGTGAGTAGTCTTGTTTATAACAAGAAGAAATATTATATTTTGTTGGTGTATATCATTAATCTAGATAGTGATAAACAAATAAAGGTATTTTTGAAGTTTGTGAGAAATACTATAAGAATTGAACCTAGATAGAGAGGGTAACAATTAATTCTCTTAACTGCCCAAGCTACATCCAAGATGTAAAAGTGTTGTATTAATGTAACTTCATTCACACACATATAGAGAGAGAGATAATACCATTAACATCTTTAATCTTCTCTTAAGCAATCTTTAAACTGCAGAATATGCAATATTTATATGTTATTTTCTTTTTAAAGAGTGAAGACAAAAATTCTCTCCTTTTCCACTTTTTCTTTTTTATTTAATATTTTCCAAATTAAAAAAAATATTAATATAAATTACACTAAAAAGTTTAAATTGTGAAATGGTAAATTATTATATATAATTTACTATATTACAATATAATAAATTATAAGTGAAAGTTTGTAATGTTCCCTGCACGTGGTCTTCATGATATTATGTTGTTTATATATCCCTTAATCATTTGGGCATAGTCCTAACATAAAAAAGGAAGGTAACTTTTGATAAATATTAATTTTAATTGCATTCAATTTATGAACTTAGGATAAAATATCATGTTTTAATGATTATATTTAATTTTGTAATTTAGTCGATGTGTTAGTTGACTAAGGTGGTACACGAGGCTTGTGGTCTTAATGAGTTATCATATTGAATGGAAACTAGGAGAAAATCAAGGAAAATTCTATAAAGCCAAAAAAAAAGATAGAAAGCAGCACAAAACCATGTGAGTCAACAAAGAAGTGCACAAAGCAAGAAAATTGCACAAAGGCATGTTAGTATGAAAAGCAAGAAACTTCAAGAAAGAAAGGAGGGTGTAGTTTCTAAAAGGAAGAAAAGCTAATTAGTGGGAAAGGCACGAAAGAAAGGGAGATGAAAGTAGGAAAGTTCCTATTCAATCAATGAGGGCACAAGGAAAGAATGAGAGACCAAGTGGAGTGCATCTAAGGAGCCAAAGAATTATAAAATAAGGTGTTGCACTCTTATTCCCATATTTTGGCAATCTATGTTTATGAATGAGAAATATGTGAGCTTCTCTAGGATTTGGAGATGTTCCCTTAGCTAACTATGGGAGGTGTGCCACATAGAAATTATTCCAGTCTTCTCTTATTATTCAAGTGCAGCATGTGCAGCCTTGGAAGTTTGGTTTGCAGGTATGATCCAGCCCTTTTCATGAAGGATTAAAGCCTACAATATTGATGAAAAGAATTGTATAATTTGAGGTGGATCCAAGAGGGGTTTCAACTAGGAGTACATCAATAGGATGGTTGTACCTTTCCTATGAGAGATATCGGATAACTGAGTGATTCCCATGAGCTATATTATATTCATCAATCACCTCTTGTTATGATCTAGCATTCCTTTCTCTACTTCCATTCTCTTATTGAAGGATTTGGTTCCTATGTTGTAAGAATCCTGGATGTGAGCTCTTTTGTATGTTTTGGGATCATATAGACTTGTAATGTTGTTATAAATCAATGATGAATGCATTATTACATTCTCATTAATTTTTATAACCTTGGACACATGTCTGATCATGATTTTGTGAGTTGTTGAGGTTGTTTGAATGTCTCTATTTTCAAGTTTGCTCCTTATGCATTGAAAATTAAAACTAGTTTTGTTGTAATTGATACTAAAAGATACCCATGGGTCCAAATTCGAGTCTGATAGTTACTGAAGTTCCTCAACACCTTATTGAAGATATCCCAAGACTTATAATTAGAATTTGTGGCCCTTAGCCATTGTTTGGGAAGCCCTATATTGTAACTAATTCTGAAGTCCCCAGTGAGATTATTGTTTGTGAGACCTCAAACATTTTCCAAATCATTCCCAAACATGCATATATGAGACACATATGAAATATTAAATTAAATTGAAGTTATACGAGAGTTCCTTGGTCGAAATGATTCATCCTTGGTTCCTAGGAAGTGTTAAGTAGAAATCTATTTTTCATATGTCGTAGTGTCAAGGATCCTTGGAGTAGAATTCAACCTCGCTAATGTTTGAAACATAAATGGTATCAGTACATTGTGCAAAGGATACATAATCTAACACATCTCTTTCTCCTTTCATAATTTGGAAATTTCCCTCCTAATCCTTTGTTAAAGTGACTAGTTAAACCATATGTCTTCACTATTTGTTTCAGATTTTTGGGAAAAGAGAGTTAATTTTCAATCATATATGATTGGTACATGACAATGATAACAAAATGTTACTATGAAATTTCTCATGATTTATTTAATGGGTCCCAAAATAAATCCAAATCTGAAGAACAAAATTCCAGGAGAAATCTTCATAGTTGGAGAAGAGTAAGTCAATTCCACCAAAGGGAAGATGCGAGAAGGAAAAGAAAGTATGGATGAATGAGGCATGTGTAGAGAAGAGAAGGATGATATGTTTACACAAATCATGTTTAAGGTTATGGAAAAATTTACCCAAGTATAAACAAAAAGAAGAGACATCTTATCAAGATTGGTGGAAAAGAAAGATGTTGAAGTCAACAATAGTGGTTTTCATCATGAGGATAATAAAACCTTCAAGGAGAAAATATTCTCTAAGATTGAACCAAATAATATACCACATGAATTCAAATATTTTCCAAGTCCTATTATTCTCAAGTTTCTTGAGAATTAGGTGGAAGAAAATGAGATACAGTTTGAAGGAGTTGCACCATTAGAGGTTCAAATTCCAGAGTACTTAGCATTTAGTGAAGAGTTGAAAATGAATTTTACCTTCAAAGATTATTTTGACTACTAGGACACGGACAAATCGAGAGGAGGTAAAAAAATTCCTACTCAAAATTATGAATTGCATAAAACCATTAGTAAGATCTCCCTTCCCTACTTTATTGGATCTGTAAAATGCACTTCTAGCTCTTGGATGCAAAACAATTGATACATTCTTTCAATTGAACCCGATTGTTGAAAGGGATTCCTTTAGAATGGGAACTTTAGATTTGGAGGGGGAGACACGATACTGGTGTTTTCATGGGTTAAGGACTTTTGGGCATGATACTATAAACACCTAGGAGGATTTCACAAAAAGGTTGGTGAATAGGTTTGATAGGAAGGATCATGACATATCATATAAGGGTCTTTCCCAATTGTAGCAATCTAGAACTATGGATACTTATGTTTCATAATTTCAAAAGGTGGCAGTTATGGTTAATTACATCTTTGAAGCTCACTTAATTCTTTTGTTTACAAAAGGACTATCAAATCCACTCAAGATCCTTGTTAAAACTCTTATGTCTGCTACATTGCAGGATGCCATGGAAAACACTAGAAATCTTCAAGATGTTATTCCAAAAACCATATTTCTACCTAAGAGTAATTTTCCTTCTAAGGTCAAGGATAAGAAACCTTTCTAAAAGGTTCCAAGTGGTAATTTCAAGAAACATAAGCTTCCCAAATACCAATATGAGCTAACGAGAAATAATTTTTCTTTTCATGCCAGGATCCATGGGTTTCAAGCCAAAAATATGCTAAGGAGAAAGCACATTATATGGATTTTTTTTCTAAAAGTGAAGATGAAGAAGAGAATTAGGGGAAGACAATAAATGTAGAGGAAAATTATGAATCAACAAATGAAGAGAGACCACAACCGAATACCAAAAAGATTGTTGTTCTATCTAGAATACCAAGATTCCATACTCTCCAATTTAATGGAGTAGTCCTAGGCCAAAGGGATACTGTTTTGGTGGATGGAGTATCCATACATAACTTTGTTGATGCTGCAATAGTGGAAAGAAGAAATATACCCACTAGATATTTTGTTGGATTAACTATCATGATCACTGGGAATCATTCCATGGATTGCACAAAATGGATTCCCAAAATAAAAGTGACCATTGGGGGCTATATAGTGACATATAATTTATATTTTGTGCATGTGGTTGACACAAACATAGTTCTAGAACTAGTACATGTGGAAATTTTTCCCACGAAAAATCATTTTTATTGCAACACTTGTGCATTTCTATAACCATGAACATGACCCCTTCCTTTTGTGGGAAAAATTTCGGGTCTATAGCAAAACTTTTCAAATTTCGTTGCTATTGCGATGAATGGCACATTGCTCTATTGTGACAAATGAATGGCTTCTATTCTGATGAAGTTGCTTCACTATTGCGATGAATATTTAGCGACAAACCACTTTATATCGTCTATATAGGGACAATAATACCAAAGCGTTCCAATAGAAATAACAAAAAAATTACGACGAAACTTCATCGCTATAGCGGCGAAAGTATACAATACTGCAAAAAAAATAAACAAGTGTTGTGACGAAACTTCGTTGGTGTATCGACGAACTGTTCGTCACTAGAGAGATGGATTTCAATATTTAAACAAATGGTGTTGGGATGAACATGTGTTGGTGTAGCGATGACCATTCATTTCTATAGAGATGCCAAGCCATAGCAAGTTTCGAAAAAATTGCTATACTAGAGACAGAAATGTCTGTCGCTAGTATAGCAAGTTTGTCAAAACTTGATATCGCTTGCAGTCGCTATAGCAACAAAACTATCTTTTTTTCTAAATGATGTTTGTCATCATGTTAAACTAGAAATTATCCTAGAAGTGAGGGAATCTACCTTGGTTGCATTCATTGATTGTTACTGCATATTGTTGGGAAGTTTCTATAGATCTCAATTCCTTCAAGCTTTCATGGACAACAACTCTTCTTAGCTAGATTACACAAGTTTCAATGCGATTGGATACCCAAAAGTAAGACAACTAAGAACCTTCAACAAATAATGATCACTTGATTTCAAAGTCACTATGGAGGCTGTCCATGATACTTCATTGGAAAATTCAAGGCCATTTCACTTCTTTGCAAGAAACAGTCATGTAATGTCAAAGCACTACCAGATCACTATTGTGGAGATTTTACATTGTATATTAGGCTCTTTCTTTTGACATATGAATGATGGTTTATGGAGATCTCTTTACTTCACAAGTAGGCTTGTGAATTCTTCTCTAGAGAGTTCATGTGGAAAATCATTGGATAGATCTATTACATATGTAGTTATTCGCTCTAAATCTGTGTGTTCCCTACACATTCTAATTTTGATTGTTGCAGAATTGTTTATGTTGTATTAAAAATATCATGGGGGTGGAGTTATCTCCTCTTCTAAGATATTTCAAAATAAAGACTCTCATATAGCTAACCCTCATCCTTATTCTAGGTTATTATTTTTGTGGTTAATAAGAAAATTGATTCTTATCTCACTTAGATAGTGTGGTTCTAGAGATTATGACCACGCTTTCTAGAAACAAACTACTCATACAATTCAACAAGTATATGTTTCATCGCTTGGTGAAAATATTCTGCGAGGGTTATGAAGGGAAAATTTTGGTATTTCTAATTTGCTCAATGTGGTCTCTCGACATCGCCATACCTGTGCAATAATTAAACTCCAACAAAAATAATGAGAGAATAAAAACCAACCACAATTAAAATATCCTTGTCACTCAAATATCCTAGCACAAATAGAAGCCCTTTGTTGCATTATATTTATCTATGCCATCAATGGATGCAAAGGTCGTAACTCTTTGTTATAGATAAGTTGATTTCTTATACATTAGAAGAGCCCAATTCCGATTCCATAGTGAAATGGTAATCCAAGGACATCTCCTTCATTCTTATCATCAAGCAATCATCCAAATTCATTGTAGAAATATTCAGTAGGTGTTTCAGAATCCCATTAAAAGAAAATAATCATAGTTCAAATCAAATAAAATATGAAAAATGTTGGAGATGAGTTTAATGGGGATTCCATACTAGTTTATACAAAAGTTTCCTCTGATTTTATCAATGGGGTTGTGGTTTAATGGGAAATATAGCATCATATATGCCTGAATTTGAAAAAATAAAATTCACAGCTATAGTTAATTTAGTGCATTTCATGTGTCTTTTTCAAGTTATATGGGAAAACCTAAAAATGCACTTTAAGAAGCTTTAAAAGTAAAACTATCCTATATTGAAACAACTCATCGTGAAGTTGATGCCATGAAAAGAGAATCTCTAGACTCAAACAAGCACAATAATAATTTAAAGCATAAATCAAAGTTTTAATTCCAAATTTCCAGTTCTGTATTTTACTCAAAACGAAGGTGAATGCATGCCTGGAAAATTCAATGCACTAACAACAATGGAAACAAAATTCAATGCATCAACATAATTTAGGAGATGGAAGTGGTGATAGGGTGATGGTTAGAACATAGAACCTACTATATTTAAAACCACAGGTATTTCCTATGACTTTCCTTAAAAATATGTCCAATCTAACATGCACCCTCATTGGGCCAAAAACTCTATCCAATGTGGTCTGTACCCTTTATTTTCCTTGGAATATGTTGCATCAAATGAACCATCCTGTTCAATGCAATCCATTCTTCTCCTAATTAATATTAAAATCCTAAAAGGAGGCTTTGGCACCCGTAGCAAGACTACTTTTCTGTTATAGAATTAACAAAAGCAGATTGTCATCTCTATCTCTAAGCCATTCACCAATATTAAAATTCTTTCCCAAAACCTATTTATTAGCCAGGAGAAAAGAAGCGAGCACATCCCATAGAGTGAACATGTCAGAACAAGAATTACGTGCATAAACTAAACAAAGCCAACTAGTTTATCTCTCAGTAGCAATGTTACATGTACACATCTATTATTAAGGTCTAACCCATGATCCACTGCAAATATCTGAAGAGAGTGAGAGCTAGTCATAACTGCACCTCCTCCCCCTTGCTCATGATCTGTAGCCCAAAATGGACCATTCTAGCAGTAATTCTTATAACATATTAAATTTTAATTCAAAGCCTGTAGAATTAACCTATTGAAGGAACACCATATCCACTTTGGCTTAAGAACACCTCACAAGGTGCTTATGACTAGGGATTTTATTATTTATTATATATTGACTGTCTGTAAGTTTTGTTTTTATATTATTAATCATTTTTTACCTTTAATTCTAGGAGTAACCATGGCCTTGTCTTTCGATTTTGAGGGTAATGTTGATAAGTCCCACAAAGTTGCTAATGAGTGCAAAGATATATATAAGGCAAGCTTCTTATCTTCCTTCTTAAGACAAAAATATTATTATTTTAATTTGAGTCAGAGTCATGGAAAACGTTCTTTTTTGTTAGATTAATATTTGGGGTATTGACATATTTAACTTTTTGCAGATGCTTTAAGAAATATTTGAGGGAGAAAAAAAATTGCTTGGAAATAAACTTACATCTAAGTCAATGTTGCATCCAAGTATACCGGGATCTATAATGTTGACAAGTTCCTTGAAATGTTCATCAAATCATTCAGATAATTGCTTTCCACCTGAGGTTTTTTATTCCTGTTCATATCTTAATTTCTTAGTTCAGATTCTCCCATTATCAGATCATAAGAGTTTGTGGCTAGACTTGGTATTGCTTAAATCACTCTCAAAAAATTAGGGTGACAATCTGGGGAGCAGATTGAGTTTCTTAGGGTGGTAATATAGGGAACACCTTGAGTTACTTAGGGCAATGGAGTTGACCAACTAGGGTGATGGAAAGGGGAATCCTTTAACTACCCCAAATGCCAACATTTAGGGTCCAGCCCTTGGCTGCCACATGGGCCAGTCCTTAGGGTGTCCTTTGGGGTATTCTTAGGGAAGACACCTATGCTATTTAAACAGAACCTCTGACCCCCAATTTATTCATTTTTTTAATTTTCATTGAGTTTTGAGAGCTAAGGAAAGAAATATTTCCACCATAGCTTGTTGTTGTTTTTTTATGTATTTGTAACTTCAGAATGTATTCACTTGTATATATTATGTTGTATTTCACTGTACCCTGATGTTCCTATCAAGAGAATCATTAATATAATAAAGTCATGTAAATTCATAAAGGTTAACCCTTTGTTGTAACTGGGGGCAATAGTCCCCACAGTTGAGGGGTACTAGGGTTGTTAGACTCTCCTAGTGAGGTCATCCTGAGTAAGTAAATGTCAAGTGGAAAACTAGTATAAATAGAGTGTGAGACTCTCTATTTGAAACACACACTCACTCAACTTTATTGCATGAGTGAGAGAAGAGGATATTGCACAAGTGAGAGAAAGAACAGTTGTCAGAGATCATCTTTATGTTTTTCGGTTTTATTTTATCCATTCATGCTCATTCTATCTCTGAGGAAGTTTCGAGGTTTTCTCCTTTATGTTTTCCCTGAGGAAAACTCTTTCTGTCTCTTATCTCTTGTGATTATTTGTGTGCATGTTACTCTCTCATATAAGATCCCAAATCATATTGATTAAATGATAAAAATATAGCATGGTATTAGAGCTAACCTAAGAAGAAGACACTGTGCAACTGCAGAGGCTAGGGATTCTTAATTTTTAGGTATCCCTCCACAGAACATCATCAAAAAGAGACTAGGATAACTCTCCATTGAAGGGTGCATCTTTCTGTCGAAGCAGAATTTGATTCTGGGCATTTTTCAGTTTTTGACGTGTCACTGCTGCGGGAAATTAGGGATTTCCATAGAAGAGAAATTTTTGAGTGAGACCAGCATAGGATTTTTATCCTCCTCAAAATATAAATTTAGAGACCAAGATCAAAATTTTTGGCTACGTAAAACTTTGGAAAATTCAAACCCTAATTTCACCCCAAACCGGAAAACCCTAAAAGACTAAAACTAGTCATTTTGGTGCATTCGCTATATCTCAATATTGGAGAAGGATCGGGAGCTTAAACCTCTACAGACTGAACATAAATTCAATATCTACCCTTTTTAAACGTTCCAGCCTCATATTCTCTATTTTCTGGGAGATATGATTCCTCCAAATAAAGCTTCAAGCCTCTCCCAAGATTCATCCCTAAAAAGGACACCTAGGGAACATTGCTATATCTTAGGCTATGAAGGTACAAATGAAATTTTGCAAGATTTTCCAGATAGGGAATTAAATTTAATTTATTTGGTAAAATTTTTAGACCCCGAAGGTGAAACAATGATATGTGGTAGTTTGTACAAGTTCCTTATGTTGAACAATCCTGAAATTAGTCACCTTGGTAAAAATATCATAAGTCCCAATTGGTGAAACCAATTCTTCTCAAACCTTTTTTGTTGGAAAGAGGACAAATGAGGCTACCTCAATACAAATTTCCAGACACATAGGAGTTGTACTTTTAGATATATTGCAGAAACAATATCATGAAATTTTGCAAAAGAAATTGAAGAAAACTAGGGCATCAGATATTTTCTAGTTCTAATCACAGTTTTGGGAAAATGAATATGCTTCTCATATCTCCTTGAAGAAGCACATATTTCTATCTAATAATATCTTAAATATTCCAAGTTTTAATATTAGTGTTTCTCTAACAAACCCTAGACCATCTAGATCCGGAACCAGGATGGACACCTCAAATCGGTAAGATCTAATATTTTTCTATTTACATTTGAGGTTCTTATTTAAAAATGATTAATCACACCAGCTTGATGAAAATCTTGGTAAATATGACAAATTCCAAGCATGGAAGTATAGTATTTGATTGGTTCTTGAAGAAAATTAATTGGACAACTACATAAGTGGAGAGGTTCTAGTTCTAGAGGCAGATGAAGCTAAAATCCTTACACAAGAAGGACTTGGTCAAGGTCAAGAGGATTATTGTTCATTCTATCAAGGATCACCATATAACATAAGTGTCTTCCCTAAAGACACCTAAAGAGATTTTTTATTCCTTGACCAAGCTATTTGAAGGGAAGTGTATAAATCAGAAGAAGTATATGAAATCTGTTATCCTTGAAGAAATTGACTTAGATCAATATTTCAGTAAAGAAGTTATAAGATCTAGAGGGAGATGAGGATAAGGATAGAGCCAAGAGAATCATTGCAAATTCTATTAAATATCACCTCATTCTTCATGTGTCATCCTTGAAGACACCAAAAGGAATTGTTCGATGCTAGACGAAGAAATCAAATAAGAATAAGATGTTGTTATAACTACCTTGAATGGCCTCCCAGGATCATGGAATTCATTCATTCAAGGAATGTGTGCGAGAAGGAAGTTATTACCTTCAGCAGACTCTGGGAAGAGTGCACACAAGAAGAATCTCAACTCATAATAAGAGAAGATAAAATGGGAGAAATTGAAGATCAAGCTCTCATGATCCAAAGAAGATCCCTCAAGCAATGGGTAATATGAAGGACTCAACTCTTGAAGAACCTCTTATCCATCTTAGAATTTGGATAAGAAACGATGTTGTTATGAATGAAGAAGATGAGGAAGCTGAAGGATCAAGAAGGAGTCTACCCATGAAACAAATAAAGATAAGTATTCAATTCTCATTTCATGATATTACTTGGTTATGCATTTGTTTACCTCCAAATCCATGCCTTAGATGCACAAATGTACTTCACTATTGAGATGTTGTTGAAAAATCAAGAAGAAATAAAATAAAGTCGACCATACTTGGACACATTGCTCAAATACCCCCTTTGGCATGTACGTCAAGAAAATGGCCTACAAATCCACTACTCATATGCTAAAACAAACATTAGAATTGGAAACCCCTCGAAATTCTAAGAAAATCAAATATAAACTTGTCTATGCTTTCTTCAATTGCTCAAGGACCCTCCTTCGCATGAAAAATGTGGCTATACTTGGAATTGTACAAATCCCACCTCGATATTTGTACCAAGGCTCTCACAAAGAGATTGCCCCAAACTCTCTTCAATAAATTAACTTAAAAAATACATGAGAAAATAGTGAGGATGCATCAAATTTTATATCCCTCAAAGGGAATCCTTCTGGTTACAACAATATTAACTACATAAAAAATATATTAATTCCCCTTGCTTAACATAACCAAAGTTGTTGGCATATTGGTTAAATATTTGGAATTATGCCCCAAATACTAGGATTTAAATACCATATAAGACCATGGTGAACCATGTGAACCACTTGCATGCAAATTGAGGAATCCATGGAAAGGTGCCACATGGCACTATGTGAATGGTTCACATGGTAGCCATTCATTGGCTGATACCATATTATAAATGCCTAGTCATGTGACACACCACCATGCCACATCATCATGCCATGTCACCATGCAAGATCATCATACTGATTGTATAGCATTTCCACCTATAAACAACCTAAAAAAAAATAGCATGCAACATTGTAGTCTATTGGACTACAATGTTCCACCTTCCTACAACTTTGGTATCTTGGCATAAAAATTTAGAAGGACATATCTTAATCATACATCATTTGATTGAGGCAATTCAAAGACTATTGGAAAGATATCTTTGGGATATATGTAATGGTGTTGTTTTGATTGCAATTCAAGAACTTGATTTTTTATCATTCTGTGATCCACCTGGATCATTCCTCCACACTAAAAGAAATTTTGAACCTATAAAAGTACGACTTTACTCAGCAATTATGTGATGATAAAGCTCCCTAATTTTCTTTCTCTCTACCCATATTTTTTACCTACATTACATCCTCTTCAGCCAAAATTTTTGTGCTGACCGACAACACCGTCCTTATTGACTGCTATTTATGCGGGACCGACATCAACATCCCCTAAATGGCCTCTGATTTCTATCTTATATTTATATCATGGAGCCAACTTTCTATCTCACATCTCTATCTTTTCTCTCCATATTGGATATCCCACTTTGGAAATCCATCTTAAATCTCCATCTTGGATCCCATAAAAACTATCCATCTCATATTTGATCTCTTTATTGTTTCTTCCATATTATATCTCTATATTGGTTCTCCATCTTTGTTCATCATCTTGGATCTCCACCCCGGATTTCTATCTTGAATCCCCATCTTGGTTTCCCATCTTAGATCTCCATCGTGGATCTTTGTCTCTAAATTCATCCTTACCTGAGAGGATGATTTATGAACTTTCTTTGTTGTTACAATCACAACAAAGGTTGAAAGCATGATTTCAATTCAATTTGATTCCACCTCGTCTCATGTGCACGCTAATGAATCCCACTAGCATGCCTTCTACTACTTCTTGATTTCAAAAGATAAATTTGGATCACCTTATCCAATGAAGTCCCTCTTTACCCATCTTTCTAAGTGTTACAATAAGTGGTAAGCACAACATGTTATTTAGATCTAGCAATGCATAAATGATATTCATTTCTTATTTATCCATGCTAATGGATTTTTGTCTTCGGGTTCCTCCTTCTTGATAAGTTCTTCTTTGGATGAATGGATTTATTCATGAACTACCTCTTGGACTATAGGTTCTTGATAAACTCTTTCATCAACTACCTCTATCTCTGTAGGTACTCGTACAACTTTCCTCCAATGCTTTGCAGGTGCTTGCAAAAATTTCTTTCCATGTTTTGGATGAAGCTATAGATGAATCTTCCAACACTTCTCCACTCGATGTCCACTCATTTGGAAATGAGTGCAATAATTATTTGAAAACTAGTCCTTTCCATTCTCCATTTTCAAACATGAATATTGGGATCTTTGTCTTTTACCCTTCCTGGTAGACATGAGTTACGTTTTATCATTGTTATCATTATAGAACCAATAAGGATAAATTCTCTTCACTCCTTTGGAATTTTCATCTCTTTTTGGAGATGTCTTCCATTCTTTCTTACAACTACTCCCATGAATGAAAGGTTAAGCATCCTTGATATCAACTTACACTCACTCTCATATTTGATTCATGTGTCATCCTTTGGAATGGGTTCTCTCAGAAGAGTTATTTGCTTAGGTTATTTTATTGCTTCAACTCGCTTGGAGAAGTCTCTAGTTTCTCATTTTCCATATCCAAAAAATGCATAGAAAACCCTTTCCTCAACCTATATGGGATTAGTCATCCCTTTTCCATTGATTTCGAGACATTTTCCATCAAGTCCCATCTTGGTTATCAATAACCAATACCATGATTATGCTTCTCAAATGTACTGAAATAGGCATCTACATCTTGATGGGAAGAAAGAAAACATCATGAACATGATGAATCACTTACATTTCATACCCCAACAATTGTTTATACATTTGTGGTAGAAGATGGTTTCCTCTATACGATAGATTCTTCATCAGTGTTCTAACACTTTTTTGAAGTCTCTTCCTAGGATTGCAAATAAAGTTGCAACTCTTGAAAGATTCTTGTGAGGAACTCTCCATGGAATGAGAACTAGTCCTTAAGCTCTTGCTTCTCATCCTCGACAATCTGTAAATATTATTCTCAACTCAGAATTATCTTCTCGAATTTGACAATTTTTGTCTTCAAGATATTGGAGTCTTTCTCTCTTCAAATATACTCTCATGGTTGTCCTTTTGTACACTTGCTTGGAATTGTTTTCCTTCACGACAATTTAGTTTGGATATTGTACGCATCCAACTTCCAGACCTTATTTGATACCATGATATGAAATTATTAAGATGTCAAATCCATACATTAACATCAAATATGTTTCATTACCAAGGTATTTAACTGACAGTGTGCTTCGCATAAAAGTCAGCTTACTTAAACAAACATATTCAACTTACATGAAGGAAATGCACATATAATTGTGGAAATATAAATAGTGTAAGATATGAACACCATACCAACTTTGATAATGGAATTCACAAGACCTCCTATTTACTTCTTTGGGTCCACTCTCAACAAGTGATATCATTCTAATATAATGCTCAAATGATGACAATTACAATTGTGACTTACCATACAAGTTTTGGAGACACCCTACAAATCCACAGATTGGATGCACACTATTACGGAGAGAAATTCCTATGGCTTGGGGTACCACAATAGACAGCTTGACTCCAGAAATCAATATTTTCCAATATGCAATAGAAATTAAATGTCTAACACTAAAGGATCAGAACTCGTACCTTATTCCGGACGGTTGAAGTAGATCCCCGTTGAGCTTTCCAATCTTCAGCTTGAATTGCTATAACACTTCCTCGACAACAAGTAAACAATACAAGCATACTATATAACATGGTGTTAGATCTATCCTAGCATATATAATCAATAATGTAAAATCATTTGACATAATCCCATGGATAAAATATTCATTCAAATACACATCATTGGATAGGAAAAGATATTTCTATTAATATAAATCAGAGATGACAAGATACAACGTCTGACGGCACGTCTGCGAACCGGAGAAACTGAATCCCCCACTTGGGCCTCCACCACTTCAATCCTCCATCTCTCGATAGCAAGCTCACTAGAAAAAGGCAAGCTTGGGAAGAACACAAAAGTGCACCAAGGGATAAAGGGATGTAGACTCAAGCATAAGTTCTGGCAACAATGGACTATAGTTTCATTTCTCTCAATTCTCTCTTATGCCTTCAATGTACCAAGGGGTTCCTTATATAGCTTTCAAAGGGATAATGAAAGGTTGAATCCGAGCGATCTCAAGGCATAAGGAAGGCCAGCAGTCGAATGAGTCGGATCCATGTCAAGGAAAACTCCAAAAGGATTTGGATTATGCACAGATCCCGATGTACGCGGTTATATGGGTCAAACCCGCGTATGTACGCGATTATAGGTTTAAAAGCCATGTATATCATTTTTCATATGTTTGTGGGCATGATCAAGGAGACATCAAAGGACAAAAAGTGGTCCATAGGGGATAAGGAGTCTGCAGCGGGACAGGGGAAGGCCATACAATGTGTGATTCACCTAGAGTGGTGAAATCTGCTATAACACACACATGTACCTTATTGCTGAGATGATCTCAAAAATAAAAAGGAACAACTATAAAATCAACCATACTTATACATAGTGCTCAAAGCCCCCCTTTGACACGTAAATCAAGAAAATGCCATGTAAATCCATTGCTCAAATACTAAAATGGACATTAAAATCAGACTCTCAAGAAAATCAACTATAAAATTTCCTATGCTTTCTTCAAGTTCTCAAGGACCCCCTTTGGAAACAAAACAAAACTACACTCAACATTGTATAAATTGTGCCACGTGAATTGTACCAATCCTCTCACAAAGAATTCACCCTAAACTCTCTTCAGGGAATTCAATTCAAAATTCCATGAGAAAATAGTGAGGATGCATCCCCTTTCATAGCCCCCAAAGGGCATCTTTTTTCTTACAACCATATTAACTTCATAACAATTATATTAATTGCTATTACCGAACATAATATGTAACGTCCCCGACCCTCTGACCAGCGAAGAGGATGCTACCATTCCATTAACTATCCGGGAAACTAGCCCCATGAACATGTACATACATAAAAACTGAAATGCCTTGAAGTAAAACATGCAGAGATGCATAATTATTAAGCATACAACGGAAGAAAAACAAACATTTAGGAATTCAACATGTTCATCATAATTCATTAGACATCAAATATGATTGCAGAGATTGAACACAAGAATACTTATCTTATGAAGAGTTCATCTCGCAACCAGCTACGTCGCTACAACTTTACACCCAACCATAGGCCAGTGTGCTCCTTAATCTCTCAGGAACACTGCCCCCCCGAGTTGGGCATGATTCCCTGAGGAATAAGGAACTAAGCATGATCACACATAGCCAAAAATACACAAATCATCCAAGCCAACACAGTTGGGTTTATCAGGCCATCATGGAGCTGGGAAAAGCTAAATGCTAAGCTAGTGGGCTCATGGAAGAGCTAAGGACACCTACACCAGGACTATCCTAACTTATAGGACACCCACACACACCCAACACAAGGAATCAGTCCCTTCTATGCTACATAGTCCCTCAGGCCCTGACTTCCCTTCCAGTGTTATTCAGGGGTTGTGGAGAAGAAATCCATCCCTCTAGCTCTATCTAGGATGCTCCCAAATACACCAGGTTTATCAAGCATACCAAGCCTTCATTCCCACTCCAACACAGTCCAAAGACCAACCAAGCAAACCAAAATCGTGGGGAAAACCAATAGCGATTTCTCAGCTGTGTGAGGAAGGGAGAAAATCCATGTGGAGGTGAATTCGAAGCCTGTGCATGATTATAAAATGTCGAGGAACCCCAATCATAATTGAGAACCCACACAACCCAAAATGTGAATGGCACATACATAGGAAAATCATGAATGCCGAAAAACAACCCCCCCAACTCTCTACATGAGAAAACAATGAAGAATGGGGTTGTTTCCCTTCCCTGCCCACGTGAGGGTGAAAGAGTCTGCTGGTGGAGTGTGCGTGTGGGAAAGGACTGACAGTCCCGCCACACACCACTGCCTAGCAATAACTGCCCAACTAACATCAAAGGTTTTTAATGTGGTAGTTGACTGATTGAGGCAAGGGAAAGGTGAGTAAGACAAAAAGGTGGGTGACAGCTAAAAGGGTTTATCAAAAGACACTTGGATTTTCCCCAATGACTCGCAAGGGTTAAATAAATTCCCTCCCGATCCTTAGGAAAATCATGCCCTTTTCATTATGGTTTCATTGACATAGCTGGTTGGGGTTCATTTTAATTAAAATGCATAATTACATGATGCCAAAACTATAATGTGTCAAATATCACAATATACCATCGGCAACGATTTTAATCATTGAGACATTAAATGATAAATCAATGGTGGGGATTTTTCCTTTATCTCCACACCACGATTAATAACAATATATACATCATATACATTTAATACAAACGGGGTCAAAACTGAGGTGTTACATTCCCCTCCCCCTTCAATAGCACTATCCTCAGTGCTTTACGAAATTTGAACAAAATGCTACACTAGTACCGCCTCAGTGTTCCACAGAATTGAACAAAAATGGATGTTCCAATCACATGGCATCCTCCATCTCCCACGTGGCCTCTTCATGCCCGTAGTGCTCCCATTGCACCTTTACCTACTCTATGGCTTGGTTCCGGAGCATTGTGACCTTCCTGTCAAGGATTTGCATTGGCTCGATTCGGAACTCTCCCTTGGGGTCCACCTGAATCACATCCCAATTTATCAAATGGTTAGGATCATGTACATATTTCTTAAGCAAAGAAACATGAAAAACATTATGATCTCTAGCGCTAGCAGGAAATGCAAGTCTATATGCAACTGGCTCTATTCTTTCAAGCACTTCAAACGGCCCACAATATCTTGGTGACAGCTTGTCACTTCCAAGCTTCAAGGAACTCTTCTTTTCCCTAACTCTAAGGTAAACATGATCCCCAACACTAAACTCTCTATTCACCCTATGCTTATCTGCGTAGCTTTTCTGTGTGTCTTGTGCTACTTTTAGATTTTGCTTGATCTTTACAACCTCCTGCTCCATTTCTTTGAGAAATTCATGACCAAGCACAACCTTGTTCACTGGATTATCCCAAGTCACTGGTGTCCTACACCTTCTTCCATACAAAGATTCATATGGACTCATCCCCAAGGATGCCTACTATCCATTGTTATAAGAAAACTCTACCAAGTGTAAGTAATCTTCCCACTTGGTTGGTTTCTCCATCATGTACATGCGAAGCATATCTTCAAGCACCTGATTAAATCTCTCTGTCTTCCCATCTGTCTAAGGATGGTATGCAATGCTAAATTTTAACTTTGTACCCAAATCTGCAAAAAACCCCTTCCAAAAATTGGAAGTGAACTTGACATCTCTGTCAAAGACTATTTCCTTAGGAAATCCATGCAATTTGAAAATCTCCTTCATGAATATCTTTGCAATGTCATCAATCTTATACGTAGACTTAACCGGTATAAAATGTGTTGCCTTTGTCAAATTTTCCACCACAACCATGATGGAATCATGTTGTCTCCAAGTCATCGATAATCCTGTAATAAAATCCATGGAAATAACTTCCCATTTCCATTTCAAAACTGGCAAAGGCTGCAACAAACCTGCTGGGTGTTGATGCTCAACCTTTACCTGTTGGCATCTCATGCACCTTGAAATGTATTCAGCCATGTCCTTTTTCATTCCTAGCGAAAAGTACTGTTTTCTGGTGGTAGCAATGGTCTTTTGGTATCCTGGGTGACCAGAATACGGAGCTTTATGGATTTCATCCATAACAACTCTCCTCAACTATGCTATATTTGGAATATAAATTCTTCCTTTATAAGTAATAAGTACATCTTCTTCCAATTTATATCCCTCATAGCTCTTCTCAAGACTTTGCTGCTGCAATTTATCTTTTACCTGCTCATATGATTCATCTCCAATAGTATGATTAACAATATGTTGCATCAAATCTGATTGGAAAATACTAAGAGATGCCACATGCATTTCCTGCACCTTCCTGCTGAGTGCATCAACTACCTTATTCTCTTTTCCCTTTATGTGCTTGATTTCAAAATCAAACTCACATAAAAACTCCATCCATCTCGCTTTCCTAGCATTCAGAGTAGGCAGATCAAATAGATACTTTAGACAACAATGGTCTGTCCTTAGTTCAAATCTTCTACCCATCAAGTAATTACTCCACATCTTGAGGGCATGTACTATGGCTGGAAGGTCTAAATCATGAGTGGCATATTTCTTCTCATGCTCCTTCAGCTTTCTTGACTCGTAACATATCACGTGGTTGTCTTGCATAAGGACTCTTCCAAGCACTTGTCCACATGCATCGGTACACACCACAAAATATTTCTTTGGGTCTACAACTTTCAATACTAGTGCACTGGTGAGAAGATTTTTCAACTGCTAGAAGTTTTCTTCACACCTCAATGTCCATTCAAACTTTATCCCCTTCTTTTGTAAAGAAGTGATGGCATGTGCAACTTTGGAGAATCCTTCAATGAATCTCCAGTAGTATCCTGCAAGTCCGATAAAACATCTTACATCTGTCACATTTCTTGGAGTAGGCCAATTCATAATGGCTTCAATCTTTTCAGGGTCCATGAATATATCCTCTTCTGAGATAATGTGACCCAAGTACTGAATTCTATCTCTATAGAAGTCACACTTTCTCAGCTTTGCATACAGCTAATGCTCCCAGAGCAATTGCAATGTCAATCTCAAATGCTCTTCATGCTCTTCCTCATTCTTAGAATAAATAATAATGTCATCAAGGAAAACAAGAACAAACTTGTCCAAATACCTGCTAAAGACACTATTCATAAGGCACATAAATGTAGCTGGTGCATTTGTGAGACTAAATGGTACCACTACAAACTCATAATGTCCATACCTTGTTCTGAAGGTTGTCTTATGAATGTCTTCATCCTTGATTCTCACCTAATGGTAACCATACCTCAAGTAAATCTTAGAAAATACCTTTGCTCCTCTCATTTGATCAAAGAGGTCATCAATCCTAGGCAAAGGATATCTATTCTTCACAGTGACTTTCTTCAATTGTCTGTAATCAATACACAACCTGAGTGTACCATCTTTCTTCTTTACAAATAGAAATGGTGCTCCCCAAGGAGACACACTCGGCTTGATATACTTCTTTTCCAACAACTCTTGCAGTTGCATCTTTAGTTCTAGCATCTCTGGTGTATTCATCCTATAGGGTGTCTCGGATACGAGTGATGCTCCTGGCACAAGTTCAATTGTGAAATCAATGTCCCTCTTTGGAGGAAGCCTTGGAATCTCATCAAGAAACACATCCTTGAATTCCTGTAACACCTAATAGTCCTCCAACATAGGAGTTTCATCCCCTGTTGCCTCCAAAATATGAGCTGCATACAACTGGCAACCTTTCTTATAGAACTTCTTCAACTGCATTGCTGAAACCTGCCTTACTGAAATCACCTTTGGAATACCTTTCACCACTACTGGGTTCCATTCTTCATCCATGCATTTGAAAGTATTATTATAACAATCAAGCTTTACCTTGTGAGCTTCTAACCAATCCATTCCAATTAGAACATTATAGGAACCAAGTGGTAGAACATCATATCTACACAAGTGACCAATCCATTCATGACCAATGGACATTTCTCTACCACTTCACTAGCCTTTCTATTAGCTCTAGTGGCTAGCTGAACTAACCAATATTTTCTATGCTTTACTTTCTTAAAAGCATAAATCTCCACTACTCTAGGGGTAATGTAACTGTGAGTAGAACCAGGGTCAATCAAAATAGAAAAATATTACTCAACAATCTGACCTGTAACTTCCACCACAGTTGACTGGTGATCTGCCTTGCAGTCCTCCAGTGCTGCATAAATTCTAGGGACGACCCTTGCTACTTGACCCACAGTTTTTGCTTATTGAATGTTGTAAGCTGGCCTTGCACTCTCATTCTTGAGTGGAAAACTTCTATGCATGTGGGGTCCTCCACATTTCCAACATTGGATTGGTCCTCTATTCTATTGTGGATCTTAGGATTTTATCCTATCACTCCAACTGGCTTACTCGCAGGTTGGGATGGCTGCTTCTGCTGATTCCTGAAGTTAGAAGGTTTGAAACCTTTATTTCTTCGGTCAAACTTATCATTCTTCTTGTCATTCCATGCCTTGCGGTAATCACGTTTACCTTTTATTTTTTCATAGCAATACTTAGCCTTCCTTATTGCTTCTTCAATAGTTCTAGGTTCATAAAACTCAATCCTGTCTTTGTAAGACTGAGGCAATCCACTCAGAAAACACTGGACCTTCACTTTTTCATCTTTGATGTACCTAACATACCTCAACAATTCCAAGAACTTATTTGCATACTCTTCCATGGTTTGCTGTCCCAATCTCAACTCATGGAACTCCTTAATCTTGTCATCATAATACCTGTCAGAGAGGTATTTCTGCTTGAAATACTTCTTGAACTGTTTCCACTTATGTTTCCTTTCACTGATCCTCTTTACTTACTTGAAGTGTTCCCACCAAATGGATGCCCTTCCATTCAGATTGAATATGGAAACTCTTGCCTTCATGTTTCCCAAATAATTCTAAACTTGGAAGTACTTCTTTATCCCAAGAAGCCAAGCTCCAGCCTCTTGTTTAGTCTTTACCTCACCGTAAAATGTAGGAAGTTTGGCCTTCTTAAATTCATCCCAAGAGCGATCCCTATGGTGCTTCTTTCTTTTTCCCTTACAAGAAGAAGAGCTTGAATCCCCACTGGATTCTTCTAAGTCAGATGATCTACTAGAAGTCCTTCCTCTTCTCTTGATATTGCTCTTACTGCCTTCTAGTTTTACTGTACCCTGTCCAGAGTCTATATTTCTTTGCAAGTCTGTCAAACTCTGCAACATAGCGGCATTCAACTGATGCTGCTCTTCCTGGGCTTTAATCAAGCTTTTCATGGTGGCTGCAATATCTAGTGATGTCTTTTGGAATCTCCTTCCATTAGACTCTATGTCGTCATTTCCAACTTGGACATTTTCTCCCATGGCATCTCATGCACGCTCATAGGAATCCCAAGCATCATATCAGTCATGGGTTCTCATGGTTGAACCACAACTTACTTTACCAAACCGCACTACCTGGAATACTACCCTTGAAGGTGACTATGATTCTGCAAAATGTGTTAGTAACACAACTATTAGTTGCATAACATTTACACAAATTAGAATTACTTACCTTCTCTTGGAAAAATCATACAATGACAATTTTTCCCAAAACACATAATTTTCTTCCTCAAAGAATGACTTTCTCAGGGGAATGACGGGGTCAATTTTTTCCCTGTAAATCCACTCAAAAACTGCTGAAAATCCCACTAAAAAACTGCTGAAATCCGTTGAAAAATCCCACTGAAACTCAATTTTTTTTGTCATGTTGGATCTCTTCCCAACTGGCCATCTGATGTATCGGATCACTAGTTGACTACGCTTTTGATGCCTCGGCGGACCCATATTCATCTGGCTTCTAATGCACATCGGATCATTCTTCCTCTTCCTCTGACGCACATCGGCTAACCAATCCTCTATTTTTTTCCGACGTTTCAGGCCAATCTTCCTTTAGCTTCCAATACACATCGACAGACCTATCCTCTATTTTCTTCTGATGTTTCGAACCGATCTTCCTCTAGCTTCTGATACACATCGAATAACCGATCCTCTATTTTTTTTCAACGTTTTGGACCGATCTTCCTCTAGCTTCCAATACACATTGGCTAACGATCCTCTATTTTTTTTCGACGTTTCCTGTACTTAGAAAAATTTCTGAAAAAAATTTCTTCTTATCTTCTTCTTTCTTCCCATGCTGCATCGGCTGCTTGATCATCTATCCTTTTCTGATGCTTTGAATTCCTTTAGGCAAGCCTTGCCAACACCTCGGCTCCCCCTGGCCAAGAGCTTCAGCTCCTCCCAGCCGAGAGCTTCAGCTTCGCTTCAATGAACGACTTCTGACGATTTCAACACTTTAAAAACTTTCAAAAAAATTTCAGGCTTTTCTCTCCGGTTTCCTTGTCGGCTGTGTCTCGGCTAAACCCAGCCGAGGCCCTCAGCTCGTCTCAACCGAGACCACCAAAAAATTTCAAACCTGGACAAATTTTGAAACTTTCTTTTTGTTGGTTCCTTGTTGGGTGGACTTCCTCCTAGGCTATCCAGTGTATTAGATGAGCTTCCGACTAAGTCATCCGACATATCGGATGGGATTTAGCCTAAGCCATCCGATAATTTTCATACTTAGAATTTTTTTTGAAATTTTCCTGTCATTTTCTCAGATTTTCTCATTTTTCCCCTGTTGGGTAGAGGGTAACTTGCCTCTATCACTGATTTTTCATGGCCCATTGAGGCCCATGCTACAATGTGAGCTCTGATACCACACTGTAGCTTCCCCGACCCTCTGACCGGCGAAGAGGATGCTACCATTCCATTGACTATCTGGGAAGGGTCAGTGCAAGAAGATGAGGGACCTTTAAGATGCAATCCTAGTTTTCAAAAACAACATCATGTAACCAAAAAATACATCAACCCGAGCCTGACATAGCACTTGGTATGGTTCAACCCAAACCTAACATGTCATGGAACATGTAGGATAGGAAGACAAATCGCGTACGCATTATATAACTACAAAACGCGCTCGTGATATGTAGTTATAAAACGCGTACGTGATTTGTAAATCATAAAAAAAAAATTAAATACACATTCCCGAACCCGTGGCCCATTTTCACAATCAGGAACACGAATTCAACGGGCCATTGGAGCGTTTGGAGCAAGACCACTGCTTGGGATTGTTGCAAGAACTGATTCAAGTTGGGGGGAGGAGATTTCACTCATGCATTGTCATCCAACAAGGTAATTCAATCACCCAATGCATTTTTTTTTGTCAATTTTTACCCTATAATTGTGTGACTTTAGATGTGTGATATTCAAATGCACTTCCCTCCTATCTTTTTTAATTCTCAAGAGCATTACCTTATACACCTAGTAGAAGAGATTGAAGAATGTGGTTAAAAGATGGAAATTTCTATTATTTGAACAAATCTCAGGTTCAAATCCAAGAACTAAACTATCAGTATAAATACATTGAACATTGAATTGAGTTTCACTTTATTACAAGCTAATGTTAAATTTAAATAGTGTCTTATGATTTCACTTGAGGTCTCACACCCACACCATTGGTTGATTCCCATACCCTTGGTTGATTTTCTATTGGCATTCCTTGTTCCAACATGAACTCACCCTTGTATGAAATTGTTGGTGTTTCTAGATGTTACATGGTGTATTCACCTTTGTATGAAATGATTGGTGTTTTTTAGAGGTTACATGGTGTATTCACCATATTTTTTGAAAAAATCAATATAACCAATGTTATGACCTGAGCTTGATTTTTAATTAGATTTAGTTTGAATTTTGAAGAGATGAAGTGGGTTTTACATTTAGTATATGAATTGTATTGTATATGGATAATATTTGTAGTTTGCAATCACAATTGAAGAAGGTTTCAGATTACTTATGTTATCAAAATTTGACATGATTGAATGAGTAGTTAGCAAAATTTATTTAGATTTATTGCACATCATGTTGTTTAAGTTTATTTTGATATGTTTTACATTTACAATGTCATGATGTTTTGAGTGAAGCCCATGATAATGTTTTGAGTAAAGCCCATGACATTTTTTTAGGTAAACACTATATATATATGTGATTGGTTTGTTGTAGACAAAATTGGACTTGTGCTTAAGTTAGTTTTTCATATTTTGTTATGCATATTATTTTAAATGATAATATATACTTGTTGGTAGCAACCCACTTATTGCAAAGGCATGTTAAACACAGTTTATTTTGATTGTGTTTCGCAATTTTTTGTTATCTAGCTTATGCTTTTGAATTAGTTATGTGGTGACATTTTATTTACTATTATATAGGTCTATGTGATGGTTGGATATTCTGAAGATAATTGGATTTAGATGCATTTACATTTTCAATTTTGAAGAGATGTCATTATATACCATGTATACATTTCTAATTATTTTCTTATTGATTTTTTTATTGCAGTTGCGGCTATGGACCCCAATGCGAAAATATTGATTGAGCTTGCCTAGTTGAGAGGGTTGAGTACTGCTTTTAGTGGTGCTGACAGAATTCGATGTTCACTTGCATCCACTTTGGATGCAATTGTTGAGACCATCACATTGTCAAACAACGTACTATATGATATTACTTCATATAGAGAAAGAAAAAGATGTGAGTACGCTGATGGGCTTAGCTACAATGCAATAAAAAAGTTGAAAAACACCAAAAAGCATATATTTTCATTGTTTAGGGACCCTCGCACGGGGGAAATCCCAAATGCAAATAGGACACATATCTCTATCAAGTGGTGCACATATCAACCATTTGTTGATAACTGGATGGACAGATGGTATATGGTTTTTGATATGCCACGACACAACAACAGGGAAATCCCGTTGTACTTCCTTTGGAAGATGTATGCAGAGTTCATGTTGGGAAAACATGTAAACTATTTTGATATATTGCAGTTTTAGGGGATCGGTGGGGGGATGCCCCAAAACCAACCCAATTCCAGGCTTCGAGACGTCGATCGCCCTGTCCCTACACCTCGCAGGCAGTTCCCTGGCCTAGATGTCCCACCTATACATCATGTTATTCCACAAACACGTGAGGCATTTTTGAGTTTGGCACGGGCCGTTGTTCGCCATAGCACTATGGTTCAGCATATGGGTGAGGAAGGGACATATGTCCCTGGTGTGGTACATACACCAGGTCCTCATGGTGCCAGACCATCTTCTAGTGCAGTACCACCCACTGGTGCAGGACCATCTACTATAGGACCATCTACTAGTGCGGCACCATCAGCACATTCCCAACCTACTTTTGAGCCTCACGAGTGCACATCGTGTGGTCTTCCATGCTATGGTCTTTCGTCAGATGTTGTATTCAGTGGGTTTTTGAGTGATGTATGTATATGGTTAATTGTAATAAATTCTTCATTTATTTTCCTCTTTGTACACATATGTATAGTTTGAGCTAATATATTAATTTTGTGAACTTGCAATTGATGCTTTATGCCGGCAGCGACCCCCCAGAGTATCATGTTCCACACTCTACATAGGGTTAGGACATTCCATCCACTGATCTCATATCTCACACCGAGGTAAACATTTTAAATTTTCAGTTTTTTAATACTTGTTAAATTGTTAATTTCGACATACTGTACATGTTAGTTCACTAATGTTATCTACGGTCTAATATTTACAATTATTAAACTTGCAGATGCCGGATCCTTCATGGGGGAAAGCAGCGATGGAGGTAGGATCCATGGTCATATCGACCGAGGAAATATCTGGGCAGATGCTAGATCCTACATGAGGGGAAGCAGTGATGGAGGTAAACATTTTAAACATTTAAAAAATGTCATTTTTTAAATATATGTATGTTCGTTGAATCATCCATGTCTAGCTACATGAACTCTTGTTGACTATAGGCTGGTACCGAAACACCTAGACCATCTCTTGGAGTTGTATCTCCCCATAACAAGGGTCAAGTGTCTATGAGATGGCCTACTCCTAGAAAGAGTGTAGTTGTCCGCGACCATGGAGATACTGATACCATGGTAATTTGTATATCCTTTGATGATATTTCTTGGTTAACTTGAAATCCAGTGCATAAAATATTTTGTTAATGTTTGATTTGCATGTTTACTACATCAGGAGCAAGAGGTTACTGTTGAAAACCTTGCAGGGATGGTTGATGAGTAGTCAGTGCTGCATCTACAATGGCAACAAGTCACACAGAGGTACAACTATTTGAACATGATATAGACATAGTGTGTTATTGTTATCTATTGTTTATTCATGCACATTTCTAACTATTTCAAGATTTGGTGATTGTAGCCACCACCACCACCAGGTCCTGCCCCCTCTGGTTCGACCATCGATGCAACCATCATTCATGTTCAACCAACAGCTTCATCTACTACAAAAGAAACCCAATCCCCTGAGGTGAGATGTCCATTAATGAACAATTGTTTCATGCAATGTCCATTAACATTTTCATAATTTTTGAGTTAATTTAGATATGGTATTTTATTGATCTAATGTATTAGTACATAGTTAATTGAATTTAACAGATGATATTTAATTTGCAGTGTCTAGAGATGCACACTGGTCCTATAGTTGAGCCTACAGGATCACCCTCAAGAAAGAACAAGAGGAAGATTGAGTTTTGATGTGTCTTATGGGATATGTACATATCGATACATGTGTACATGTGGCTTGGACAGTTTTG
>LPNX011000345.1:22090-33733 GCA_001517045.1 Pseudotsuga menziesii
TTGTGCTTTTGTGTGTTCATTTTTGTATCTTGCCATCTTTGAGTGTCCATAGTTAAATCTCAAACTCCTAAGTAACTCATTCAGTTTAACATCACCTTACTAAGTAAATTGTCCTTAGTAACATAATAGGGTCTACCCCCCTTGGCTTCATTAGGAGTTGATCCTAAACGGAGAAGTCAAGAACAAGGTGACGGCCTTGACTCGAGACTTTCCCCCAAGGACACACTGAGTGGCTTGAAGATTTCTGCCACGTGACCCAGGTGTGTGAAAGGCAGCAAAAATACTCACCACTACCTAAAGTGAGAAGTTAGCAATATGAACTAACGGGATTCATGATCCCTTTTTCTGACTCCCAGGCATGCAGTAAGTGTCCACATAATCTTGGACACTCATGGGGTCCCCGCCCCTTCCAGTACCTTCGAGGTTGATAGGAATTTTGTGTTGAGAAAAACCTGTGATGAAGTATATGTCTTCCAAGGCTATCTCCAAGATATCACCCTGGAGATCGAAAGCACCTAGGTCATGGTCCCAATAGCTGATCAAATGTTCAAGCAAGCGAACATTGGGCTGCATTGGAGATGTGCAAAATAAATTTAGTAACCCTCATTGTCATAATGCATGCATAGTGGGTGCATCACCGAGGGCCTAGCGGTCCATATCATCATGATCTCGCTCCCTCCATTCCAAAACCATGGTTGAACCTGCCCATATGATCATTATTAATCATTAGAAATATCATTTTCTTTTAATTTTGGCCATATTTTAAAAATTCATATGTTGTGTAGTACACGCGATTGTCCTTTAGACAGGTCGCATGTGACATGTGGGTTTCCTTCGGGTAGGTCATGTGTACAACGCGTGTATGTGACTGTATAAGTTTCCTACCCATGTGTACCGCACAACATACCTAGGGTAAGCCCAAAACATAAAAATTGGCATGGGATTGAAAATTAAAAAGTTTGGAATGCAAGAGAGGAGAAAGCTAGCTAACCTGACACTTGCGGAATTCGAAATCGTCCATCGGTTTTTCCATGTTGAGCAATCCAAGTCATAGGTAAAATATTACTAAATTGGGTAAAAAAAATGAAATGGTATGTTTTATTTCTATTTTTGACGTATATATAGGAAACTTTTAAATTTGTGGGTTTTAACCTATAGTTTGAAAATTATTTGTATAATTGAACTAATACCATGTCCTTTTTCCCTATTGCAACAGGTTTGAAGTCTTTTAAAAGTCGTTATCTACTCATATAGGGTAGGATTTGAGTCTTTCATATTTCATTATGCATTTATACCTTATCCACTCTTAACCTTAGGATGACCTCTTTGACCACGGACTATGGTGTTTAACCATTTTTACCTCATCTACATCATTGTTCTTCCGTGGATAGAGCTTCCCTTCCATGAGTACCCTAGTTTAGAACACTTTCTTGTATTTTGGTACTCATGTCGCATTTGTCATAGGTTTAGGGGAGCCTTCTTAGCTATTTTTCATGACAAATTGAGCCTCATTTTGGTCTCTTTTACAAGCTATCCCTTTATATAAGGCTCCCCTCCTGTTGATCCTAGTTTTGTTATCATTTTCGGCTGTTAATTTACATGTTTGACATATGTTTTGTCACCTTTTGGCATGATTTTGTCATGCAGCTCACTATTCAGCCCCAGGTATGACTATATTTCAGGTTTATGCAAGTTTCGGTTCATTCTCGTTATTTCATGATTTTATTAGTTAATTTGATGATATTTGATATATGTTTGATGCTTAATTTGTTATTGCAGACCATAGTCTTCAAATGAGCCAACGAACAGACAACGCATCCACCCTAGATATGCATAGAGCATATCTAGCTCATTGTCCAACTCACCATTTAGTCCACCTAGCTAACCACGTGCTATTGACGGTAGATTCTCAGGCGTTAAAGCATGGAAACTTCCTATTGTCCATGCATATGGTTGATAGTGTGATCTTCATTCTATAAGACTCACTAGTTTCCTCCTCTGCTCGACACCGTAACACCAATCCATGCCAAGAATGATCCTCATGCCACATCACGCACCGTGAAGAACTAACACGTGATGAAGAAGGAGAACTACCATGTGATAAAGGAGGAAGAAGAGTTGTGTGTTGGCTCTTGATCAGTTAGTTGTCATAAAGGTTGACTAAATTTAGAGAGCGGTCAACCACTAAAGGATCGACATGTTCACCTCTGTAAACAATATATATATCAGCCTCCACATGAGTGCTTAGTTAGCCTCTTTTTACATGTAATCAGTTGATTTGAAGAACTCTGTAATACTGTTTCAAACTTAATACCAGTTACATTCTTGTTGTGTTTATGATCATGTTCGTGTAAAGCATTTAGCGAGTCATCATTCTGACTGTTGGGAGGGCTCCTCATCAACCAGAGGTTTCATTCTTATGTGTATTTTCCTGTATCTCTTTCTTTGCATTAGCTCAACTTCATTTATAATTTATTATGCAATTTGGTTTTTTGCAATTACTTATTTCCAGTAGCATAGATTACATTATAATGTTGTGTTATTAAAGTAGTTTCATTTTTAGAGATAATTAACCGGTTGCACACATAGCTTTGCTTTCAGTTTGTTTTCCAACTTTCCTTTCAACTTTATGTTTGGTTTCATTGTTACAGTCAAATACAATTTAGTTAGTTTAATTCTATAGGTTTATTTTGGTTGTAGTTAGGTTTGATTCTTTCAATTTCATCTAAGTTTTATATTTAGTTCAATTACATTTTAGTTTGTCTTATTTTATGATAAGAAATAGTTTCTTTTTATAGCCTAGTAGAAGTCATCCTTTCACAGTAGGTTCAGTTTTGTTTACTTTTGCTTTGTTATAAATTCATTTAGTCATATTTCAATTTGTTGAAAAATGCAATAGATAATGATGTCTTTATAAATATGAATTAGTTTAAGTTACATTATTGTTGAATTTAATTATTAAGTAGGTTTAATTCTTGTTCCTTTGCACCTTATTATCATATGCATGAAACCGCTGATCTCGAAATCATTTAGATTAACTATTTCCTAAAATTATAGTGTTTTCTGAATACAGACTATCATTCAGACAGTCTGTTTAGCATGTCGTTTAGACCTACCTTCCAATCTGTTATCCAGCCCGTCATTCAGCCTTTAGTGTTTTTAATCAGTTTTAAGCCTGTTTCTTTAGCTTTTTTTATTATATTTTGACTGTGGTAGTTAGATAATAGTTATATTTATTATTAAATCCTTAGGTTATATTGTTTAAAGTATTTATTAAAGTCTTATTCCTAGTTTTCTCTCCTTTCACCCTATGTTTTGAGTTATGTCTTGTGTTTTGGTTTATTGTGGTTTCTGATTTCTTTCTTCAATATTGCTGTGTTGTTTTGTAATGATATTGTTGGCTTGGTTTGATTTATTTCTTTGTACATGGAGTTTTAGGGTTATATGTGTTAATTTCTAGTTTACTAGCACCTTGTAAATTAATCAAAGCAGTAAGACCCGTTCCTTTCACTATGTGGTTACTGAAGAGACTTGTAGAATATGATTTAAAATTATTTTTATTAAGTTTTCTACTTGCTTCTAATTAAATTATTTTTATTAAGTTTTCTACTTACTTCTAATTAAATTGTCTTTATTAAGTTTTCTACTTGCTTCTAGTTAAATTAGCTTTATTAAGTTCTCTACTTGCTTCCTTTATTAAGTTTTCTACTTGTTTATAAGTTAGGTTCTTCTCCTTGTATTCTGGTTCTTTGTTTGATAAGTCATAAGTCATTTGCTTATGGAATAAATAATCATGTTTAATATCACATGTAACTGTACATTTCTTAGCTTGCACATATTTGTAGAAGTTAAATTAGATTTGATTCCATTTAGTTTCTTTACTTCTTTTGAAAGTCATTTTGACACCACTCCTACTCCTGTTCCAATCACAGTGAATGCTTATCCTCAGAACAACCAGGGAGAGTGGAACTAGATAGTTTAGTTTAGCCATTATGTATAGTTGTTAGTTGCATGTATAGTCTAATTGTTGCAGTTTGCGAAATATATTTAGTGTTGTAATTCTGCTTTTCTTGTATAGTTGGTTTCTGAAGTTGTTCATAAGAGCTTTCTAATTCTTAGATTAAGAAGTGGAATAGTTGATTACCAGGAAGTTTACTTTCTTTAGTATTGCTCATATCCTTACTTTTCAGTATTTGTTTATAGAGTAGAGTAGTATAGCTCAATACTGCTTTGGTCTAGTACTTTGTTCCAGCCTAATTATCTTAATAAGTTGAATTTATAGGAGTTTGACTCGGTTTTTCATTTTGAAACATATTTCGATCTTTTCTTTGTTATAATATTTCTACGACGCCCTAGGAACCCCTCTACCTTCGCATATACTTTCTGTCAACTCAAAGTTTACCAACTGTAGCAGGGATTTCTCCTTGCTACAGGGCAGGAATGGCTCCCTTCCGTCTATAGGATGAAAGGGTAGGTTCCTGTGTGGAAATACAGAAAAGAAAAGCAGGAATGAAACTAGATAGAAATAAAAGCAAAGATGGAACCCCTCTACACACAAGGTTATGGGTTAAAGACCTTCGAGACCCTGCATACTACAATGGAGACCTGCAAGAACATGTTAGGCCATAAACCTGTAAGCAAATAGATGTTAGGAAAACTCAAATAAACAAAATAAAACAAAAATTATACCTCTTGGTGGAAATGGGCCACCATGCCCTAGCTTGGAGAAGCACCTCTCTCTTGGCAATGGGGGAGCTATGGATCAAAGGGAAGATGGATGAGAAGGAGTGTGGGTGGATTGAGAGGTAAATGGTCTCAAGGCATCCACTTGGGCAACATAACAGTATGCAAGGGAGGAATCTTTTGAGAGTGACCCCCCACCCTCCTTTTATAGTTTTTCCAAGGGATTTTAGGGTTTTAAGCCCTTGGTCAAGGATTTAGCCCCTTTTTTGGGCCTTTAGCCCCTTCCACCCTAACTTTAGCCCCTTTCAAGGTTTTAACCCCTTTTTGAGGGATTTAGCTCCTGGGGGTCTATTTTGGGCTCTTTTTTGGTGTTTTTATCCCTTTTCTTCATCCTTGGGCTCTTTTGGAGGTGTGGGGGTCAAATGGAAGGTCACATGGAGTGAAATGAGTGTTGTGAGGTGGTGTCCTTGGGTGGTGTAGGCCATTAAGAGCTGTGTGGGGGATTTTTGGGTTAACAGATTGCCCCCTGATGTGTGAGGGTAGGAGCTAAACGTATGGCCGATGGACATCATAGGATTTGTTGTTGAAAGGTGGTGCTTCTGGGGCTGGGGCATGGTGGATTTTGGTTTTGTATTAATTTGGTTCCCATCAATGGGTGAGATACAATAAATGTGTGACATGTATATGGACGAGGTGGGCATTCCCATGCTCATGAAAATGTCAAAAGAATCATTTGATCTATGCTCTAAAATACAAGAGCCGATCATATACAACTGATGTTACAATGTTGGTTGCCTTTATGTGAGGATGAATAAAATACTGATCTGGTACATTGGACCCATGGCATTCTCATGGAATGCTATTTCTTCATGACTGATGGTCTGCTAGATCTGGAATGGTACATAGCTGTATGGACTCGCTGTTTGAGAGTCAAAGTATCTGCGGTACAAGTATGTTGTATCAATCATAAAAATATACCGAAGCACTGCTGTTGGAAAATAGGGCAGATCCGGGTTTAATCCTTTAGTGTCGCACCAACAAAAGACCCACAGTGTTGGCCCTTTCGGCAACAACCTGCGCACAAGTTGTAGTCTCACCCGAAATAGCTATGGGGTGCTGCAGAATCAGGTTTCTGCAAGCGCAGAGGGGGATTACTGTACCTTAGCCTTTAATAACCTTATTAGTCAATAATTATAAAGCTTTACCATTCATTCACATACAGCTTCGCAGATAAATAAACAGTCGTGACTTGCTCAACCCACTACAGGGAATTTGCAGTGAAGCTAATTATTAGCAGCGATCTAACTTATCAGATGTATACAGTTATTAATGCATAAAAGACAACAGAAACAAAAACAGCACAAGAAACCACAACACGAATATAACGTGGTTCACCCCCAGTGTAGGGGCTACGTCCACAAACTGTGTTCTATTCAACTTGCTACAAAACCACAGTTTGATCTGCGCACTTAGCTGCAGATCCCTTCAGTCCTTAAAATGCCGCGCACACAGCAGCAGGCCCCTGCGCACATAGCTGCAGGTCTTTCCTCAATCTTCTTTACAAAAATCCTCTGCGCACACAGCTGCAGAGGTCGTCCACGCACACAGCTGGGACTTAACCTTTCCTTACAAAATCAACCTTAGCTTCACCTTAAGCTTTCTTACATCATAAAACCTAACCTATTTTCTTTACACAAGCGCTTATTTATACTGCGCATTTTTACAAAACCATGGTCTTAAACCATGGGCACCCAAAACCCTAAACCCTGGATTTCAACCAAGGGTTTATTACAAAAAAGGAGTTTTAACTTCCCCCGACACCCCTAAGACTGTTTTGACCCGTAACTCTGCTTACAAACTTTCTGATTAACCGCGGAGTTACCCAAACATGGAGTATGCGTCCCAACAGGCCCCTAAGACTCACTAGTGGCCCGTCCCGGGACACCCTGCGACATCTCTGGTGGGAGAATCTTCTGTGCGAAGGTGCTGAAGCAACTGTTGAGGTTATGGAGTATGTCGTCAGCTGCTTTCTCCTTTTCCACCAATTCTTGCAACACTGAAGATGAATCTGTATTAGCGTGTTCCTGTGCAAAACTGTCGTAGCTCTTCAAAACTTTGAGCTGACTTTCTGCAGTATTACTTAATTCCAATGCTTCATCAACCAGGGGCTGGAGTGAATTCTCCAGCAGTGTTACCCTTGTCCTGCAGGATTCAATTTCCTACTGAAGTTTCTTGTTGCGCTTCACTTTGGCCATCTTCTGCATAGGTGGCAGCGTTTTGATTTCTATTCTGACTGCATCTAATTCGGCCTGGCGTATCTTGATGGATTCCTGGATCTTGCCTACATCTGGATGGTCTTGGAGGTTTGCCCAGGCTTCGATGCTGTCTTCCAGCAATTTGGCGATGCTGGCTGTATTATCTGATATTTTTGCTGCTGAAGCCTTGATGTCCCTATGGTGCTGTTCTCGGGCCTCTGGTGGAGTCTCAGGAGGGATGTGCAGTTGAATTTCTGGGATCTGGTGCTGGTGTTCTGTCTTCAACCTGTCAATCTCGCTGCGAGACTGCTGGGCATAGTCTCTTAGCTTAGCAATTCTCTGTGCTGGTTCCTCTGCACCTTGCAGGTCGAAATCAGAAAGACTCTGACAGGCCTAGTCCAATGCTTGCATAAGTGTAGTTGTTGTATGTTCAGCATCTATCTTCTTTTGCGCCACTTCTTCTAGTTGTGCTGCGACGATTTTGTTTTGCTTGATGATTTCATCCAATTGGATTTGGGACAATTGATCTCGTGCATGGATCTCCTTTGTAATTGCTAGCTGGCAGAGGTGCAATTCTGACATGGTCATCTTTGTATAATCGATCCCTACAGTCATATTCATCTGGGACCGGGAATCTGCATCGGTTAGTATCAGAGCTGCGCGTGATACTTGACCTTGGTTATCTCTGGTTGGCCATTGCCTAAGATCCTGTTGCACGGTCACTGTAGTGCTACTTGTCGCAGTACTGGTTGCTGATTTTTCCGCTAACTCTTTTAGCTCCGAAACCCTGTTTGCTATACCTGTGAGCCCAGCAAGATGCATTTGGGAAAACTCGGACCATTTTTTTTAAGCGTCCCAGTAGATTTTTCAAGAGCCTGCTCCAGCTCATCCAGCGTTATAGTGACATATTCTTCAATATTTTTGTCCTTCGACGCTTTTGACTTTTTGTGGGACTACGACTTATTTACCTCTGCTACTTCTGGTGACTTGCGCTTGGTTGATGGGCTAGGATCTGATAGAGTCTTGCACGAGTCCTCATCCTGATCATCCTGGCTGACATCTCCGTCCTGGCCGTTTCCATCCATCTGTGAATCACTCAGGTCTTCACTATCTTCTAA
The DNA here is from genome assembly GCA_001517045.1 of Pseudotsuga menziesii. NCBI lineage: Eukaryota > Viridiplantae > Streptophyta > Pinopsida > Pinales > Pinaceae > Pseudotsuga > Pseudotsuga menziesii. The sequence goes on from LPNX011000345.1 coordinate 30,147, forward strand.
TGGGTTTTTCTGCTGCGCCTGACTGCTACCTGCGCCAATATTTGTAGCTAGGGGAACGGGGATAGAGGGTTTTTTCCTGACGTTTTGCAACCACTCAGCTGGCCATAGCTGAACAATGCCCGTGACATCTAATTCGGTTACTACATAAGGTAATTTAAACCATCGATGTCATGGATCGGCACGGGCTTGAATGAACACATGATGAAGATCAGCCCTGAAGTTCACGGCACCCTCATATTTAGAGAACAACTCATTGGTAAGCCGAGGTGTTCGTAGAATCTCCATGTGGATACTCATGGCATAACAGATGAACACAGTGTTTGTCATTTGCTGAGTTTCCTTATTCGAGGATAGCCAGAGGGAGGCATACCTTAATGCCTTCGGCCGGCCTGGGTTTACTTCGACAAACTGGGCTTCGGTGGGTTCTTTCCACCCAACTAATGCAATAAGTATTAACAACTAGGAGTAATGAAAAGGTCTACCTTTTTCCTATGCATCGCAAACATCCTCCAGGAATTCCTTTGCAAGATATGCGGACCAGTTGTAAGTGTATCCCTCGGCGCAGTTCATGGCAATCGGGATAACTGGAGTAGGTACCTCAGTAGGCCTGCATTTCCGGATGATCTTGCAGGCTAAGAGTTCAGCTGCAAAGTGAAGAGGCTGGTCCTGGATCGTGGAGGTGTGATACCCCCGTTTCCCCTTGGTCAGGCCAAACCGCTCTTTCATAGTTTGCGCAAGCTTTGTATCCTCATGTTTTGAGGGAAATTCATCCCTCGGATCAAGTCCTACCATAGATAACCATGTGATCTTATTAATGAGTGCGGCATCAATGGGGATTTGCTGGTCTCCTATCCACAAATAGCCATCATGCACTAATGCAAGCAACTGTTTGGCCACTATAGTCACCTGTATGCCGTGACCAAAATGTGGAATATCAAGCACCTTGAGTAGGCCAGCGTTATCCAGGCCCGCAGCCCACGGTTGCACTTCCAGTAGGGGTACATCATGTTCCGGGTAGTTGACGCGGTGCAGGTATTCGGCCGGTGCAAACTGGGGAAACTTGCCATGATCATTTGTGTCGTGGTCGCTGTACTTGAGCCGATCTATCTTCCCTGTCATACTTCCGACCAGCTAAACTCCTGGTGGTAGCGAGGGTGTGGTTAATGTGACTTGCTTTGTCCGTCGGGGAATCTTGGCGTCTGGGTGAATAGGTTGGAGATAAGGTGGCCGTGGAGGTGCAATGTTCTCCCTATCCCCGGCTGGTACCTGTGCTGAACCGGGGGGATCCATAGGAGGTGGTGTCGGCGTTTGCCCTGTTCACCTCTGCCGATCTTGGTTGAGCTTGGAGCGAAATTCAGTTCTGCACTTTTTTCTAGCAGACCGAGTCTGCATCGGCCGTGGTGGTGCTGGTTGGGAATCTTCACCGGGAATAGAAGCAGGCGGCCGGTTAGAGAAAGCTATCAGGCCCTCTCACTCGAATTCTCTTACTAAGTCGTCAATCTGTCTTTTTGTTACCATGGGTTCACTCAGAAAACTTGACGAAATACAGAATACAATTTTCCCTGACTTAGGCATATTCTTATACACGCCATCAATCACATCGGGCAGGACGGTGCATTGAAGGCGCCAAATCTTACGGAAATCTTGTCCAACTGTTACCCGATTTTCGATAATCTTCTTAGTACAGGTATTTAAGGCACTTAAAGCACTACCGCCGCCAATTTGGCTGCTTCCCAACGGTCGGATTTTGAGCCTCGCTATGTTTCTGGGCCTCGGCAGAATCATGGCTGAAACTTCGGAACGATAAGCAACCTCGGCACAATAGTGCCCTTCGACCCGACCTGGTAATATCTGCGACAGGACTATTAGGTTTGAGGGACTAGCGTCTTGGATCTGCCCCTTAGTTTGGTATTCAATTCCTGGGTGATCATCATTTGCCTTGTCGTGGAACGCTATATCTAAAACAGGACCACTTCTGTTAGTAGAAAATGTGATAAAAAAGATATCAACAAGATCATCCCTACTTACAGTGCCGTGTCGGAGCTCAACCTCCATATGCCAATTTTTCACTATAGGTTCCAAGATATGCATGAACTTATACACCCTCTCCGTGTGAGGTGTGTTTTCCCCTGTTGTATAGTACTGCCTCAAATGTCCCTGAGGGTTATTCGGCCCCTTGAACTTACTTCGCACCTCTTGAGCTTGGCGTATGAATCTGGGGCACAGGAATTTCTAGCAGGTTCCCTGACTGGGTTGAGAATTTTTAGGATCGGTCCTCCATACTGCTGTAGCTCCTAGTGCTGTTTCCAGAGTCTGGGTGTTTTGTGACTGAGGGACTTGGTCAGACACATGTGCAATAAATTCTCCAGGGTCTGTCATCCCAACATATGCAGGCAACCCTCTAGGCTGTGCACTAAGGCATCTAAGAGACTGAGTGATCTGCGCGCATCTGTGGCCATGTAGCTCATACACTCAATTCTGCCAGTTCTCCAGACCATCGTCTGAATCAGACATGCATGAGCTATCACATTGCCAATCCATTACACCATCAGCGTCAGGCTTGACATAATCTGCGCCCTTGGCTGTGATGTTGTAGATGTGGTCTAGAGTATCCTGCTCCCCTTCATCTCTGAGTGGTTCTGTATATCTTTCTCCTTGGGATGGGTCGAGGGGTATGATAACACGCAGACCATTTCCTTCGAAGGTCATCTGTCTCCTCTTAAGGTTGATAATTGCAGCATTGTCCATGGCCCACTCAATTCCCAACAGGGCTAGTTAAGGATTGCTGTCATCAATGATCTCAATAAATTCGAAATATGCTAGAGTACTGACCCCATCAATGTCTATTGGAACACTAAGAAGTCTCCCGAGATGTACAATCCTTTGCTGGTTAGCTAGTCGCAGTTGTATAGGTGACCAAACCAGGGAAGGCTTTCCCATTTGTCCCCAGGTCTGCTTGGGTAGGACATTAACGTCTGATCCAAGATCCAAAATGACATCAGTCATATCATATTCCCCTATCTGAACGTTCAATCTCATTTCCCTTCCCGTTCTTCGGACACGACTAATAGTTTTCTCCTGATCAATTCCTCTCTAAGGGTCTGTGACAGCAAGAACTTTTTGCATCTCTTTTAAAGCATTCTGATTCCACAAGAGTTTCATACAGCTCTGCAAGAAAGAAGATAGTGTACTTACTTTATTCGTCGAGGCCTCTTGTGGTTGTGAAGCCTGCTGAGGTTGCCGCGCAGGTACTTTTGCTGTGCCAGGGTCAACAATATCGCACTGGGCCTCCTGGGCTGGTGCCTGGTCCTTCGCAGGGTCAAGGGATGGGACTTTCTCGGAGGCCTTATGTGTGCACACCGTGACAGGTTTCTTTGGTGTGTTTTGAATATGCGTCGTAGCTCCACTCCGGGTGACCACATTGAGGGTTGCGGCAGGTCTTTGCTCAACGGAAATCAGTTGAATATTTGGGGTAGGGCCACGGTTGTTCTCCTGAATCTTTGCGAGGAGCTGGGGGCACTGTTCAATCACGTGGTCCACTGCACGGCAATACCGACAGGTTGTAGTGGGGTTCCGACAGTCGCGAG
>LPNX011000345.1:39900-64810 GCA_001517045.1 Pseudotsuga menziesii
ATTTTATCTCGAAAACTATGCAGAGTTTACCTCGATTTCTGTGCCAAAAATTTGCCTAGAAAACTGTGCCAAAATCCGTGCTGTACGGAATCCGTACACTTTGAAAACTGTGCAGCATTAAATGCAGTCTGTACACCTCGAAAACTGTGCAGCATTAAATGCAGTCCGTACCTCTGTCTTGATTTTTGTGCAGTCTCTCTTCTTGGGAATCGTGCCAATGCCCTAGCTCGACCTCCTTCTCTCTCAGCTCAGTCTCTCCTTCTCCAAAAATGAAAAAGTAAAGTGTTTTTCCTCCCTCAACCCTTTTTGTCTAACCCTAAGTGGGAATCTAATCCAATGGTGGAGAAAGATCCAATCGAATGGCTAAGATTCAATGAGAGTAAAAATCACATTTATTTAAATCACTTAAATAAATTTACTCACCCACTTAAATTTATCAAAAAGTGACTTTAACTTTATAAAGTCTCATTAAGTAGATTTTAATGTGAGGGTCACCTTTTTCCCCTTTCTAAGTGACTTAGGAAAAAAGTCACTTAGGGAACAAATTCCTAGGTACAAAACTAACACTCCCTCTTACCGAGGAAGGTGTTCTGCACCACTCCCAACTTATCTCTGAAGAAGACAAACTTCCCCCTCCCCAAAGACTTCGTTAGAATGATTGCTACCTGCTCATTAGTGGATATATAATGTAGCTCAACTGCCCCTCTCTGAACATAGTCATGAATGAAATGGTACCTGATCTCAATGTGCTTCGACCTGTCATGAAACATTGGATTCTCAAAGAGCTGAATGCAACTCTGATTGTCACAATAGATCACCGTAGGCCTAAGCTGCTGATCAAATAAATCTACCAATAACTTGCGAAGCCACAGTGCTTCACAAGTAGCCTGACTGGATGCCATATACTCAGCCTCAGCAAAACTCAGTGCAATGGACTTCTGTTTCCAACTGAACCACGACACTGCTGCCGAGCCCAAACTGAAACAACAATCAGAAGTACTCTTCCGATCCCTCACACAACTTGTCCAGTTTGAATCTGTGAACCCAACCAAGCTGACTCCACCCGAACCCCTGTAGTCCAGACCATAATCCACCGTACCTGCAATATATCTCAGTATGTGCTTTGCGGCAGTCCAGTGCACAATCCTAGGCTCAACCATGAACTGACTAAGAGTGTTAACCGCAAAACACAAGTCTGGCTTGGTATTGACTAGATACATCAATGACCCAATGAGATGACGATATAAAATGGGATCCACCAACTTACCCTCGGAAGCATGAAGTTGCTTCTAGTTGGTGATCATAGGCATACACATCGGCCTGCAGTCCTCCATCCGAAATCTCTTCAGAATATCAACTGCATACTTCCCCTATCCAAGGAAAATATGTACAGGCTCCTGCCAAACCTCCATCCCCAGATAGTAATGCATCAGTCCAATGTCTGTCATCTCGTACTCCGATGCTAGATCTCTCTTGCAATGTGCAATGAGACGCTCATCACGTATGATAAATAGATCATCAAAATATAGTAGAAGAATGAGCGGATCTACTCCAACCACAATGAAGTATAGGTTGGGATCAGCCTCACTCTTCTGGAATCCCATCGATGTCAAGTAAGTATCAATCCTAGAGTACCAAGCTCTAGGAGCTTGCTTTTGTCCATACAAGGATTTCCTCAGCCTGCACACATGAGAATCTCTCCCATGGATCTCAAATACCTATGGCTGCTCTAAATATACCTCCTCCTATAGAAGACCATTGAGAAATGCAGTCGTTACATCCATCTGGTGGATCTTCCAACCCATCTCTGCTGCTATAGATATAACTGCCCTGATAGAAGAATACCGAGCAACTGGAGCAAATGTCTCATCATAGTCAACTCCCTCAACCTGTGAGAACCCCCGCGCCACAAATCGAGCCTTGTAATTCTCCACACTGCCATCTGCAGCATGCTTTATCTTGTAAATCCACTTCGAAGTCACAACTGACTTCCCCTCAGGTCTCGGCACTATCTCCCAAGAATCATTCTTCATGATGGAATGGTACTCTTCCATGATGGCATCTCTCCATACCTGATGCTGGGAAGCCTCCTCAAATTTGGATGGCTCAGAGTCATGAAGACTCACAACAAGGGCCATACCATAACTGTCTGGCTCCACCATTGTCCTGATCTGCTCCTGGGGCCTACCAAATGCCTATGCATTCTTCAAGGTCTCCTGAAGCCACTTAGGCTTCCTCTTCCTTGAAGACTGCTCCTCCCAAACTGGTCTTGGGATCTCCTCATCCGAGGAAGTCCCAGTACCTGAAGGTCCAACACCCCGAGGACCAGTACCCGATGAACCTGTGCCTGACGAACCTGTGATCTGAGGAATCAACCCTGAACCTGTCCCTGAAACTGTCCCTGAAGTGCTAGCCACCTGAATCACTGAACTTGTAGAATCTGTGCCTGTACCCTATGATCCAGTCACTCCAGAAACCTGTGGACCTGATAGATGCATCGAAGAAGCCTGTACCAACTGAGGTGTGGGAGCTGGTGTCTCCCCCTGCTCTAACTCCCTAGACTTCCTGAAGGCTCTCTCCTCATCAAACTTCACTCTCCTCAGGCTAGGTAAGTAAAGCCGATAGGCCTTCAAAGTCTTGTCATATTCCACAAATATGCCTCTCTCTGCGGTGGGATCAAACTTCATCCTCTTCTCAGAAGGGACATGAGAGTAAGTCAACGAGCCAAATATGTGAAAGTGGCCCACCTCAGGCTTCTTGCCTGAATACATCTCCTCTGGATTCTTCCTCCCCACTGCCCTATGAGGAATCCTGTTCTGCAGATAAACTGCAGTGCTACATGCCTCTGCCCATAGAAAGAAAGGTAACCCCTGATCATGAAGCATCACTCTAGCTGCCCCCACAATCGACCTGTTCTTTCTCTCTGCTACTCCATTCTGCTCAGGAGTGTAAGGAACTGTCAACTGTCTCTGAATGACCTCCTGTCTGCAAAATGCATCGAACTCCTTGGAGGTATACTCACCCCCATTGTCTGATCTCAACATCCGTATCTTCCTCCCCGTCTGCTTCTCCACAAGGGCTTTGAACCCTTGGAAGACTCTCAACACAAGTGGGGACTTCTTGCTCCTCAAGAAGTAGATCCAGGTCTTCCTGGAGTAGTCATCAATGAATCTAATGTAGTACTCAAAACCTGTTGAAGACACTGATGACATAGGACCGCATATGTAAGAATGTATAAGATCTAGCACCCCTGCAGCTCTCGTGTCACTACTTGGAAAAGTAGTCTTGGTGTACTTTCCCAAAGCACACCCCCTGCACACATCACTCTGCTCAATGCTGAACTCCAGTAATCCTGTAACCATGCTCCTCAACAATATGAGAGCTGGGTGATGTAGGTGGGCCATCCTCCGATGCCATAGCTCACATAGCTCACTGCTACTGCTGTGTGCTAGAGCGCACTGTGGCTGAAACAAGAGCTTGTACAACTTTCCACATTTGACTCCAATGTCCATGGAACTAGACATACCTGTAGCCCTGGGATACACCTGCACTCTCCCATCTGAAAAGCACACCCCAAGACCCTTGTCCTCAATGGTGGAAACTGACACAAGGTTCTTCTTCAGCCCATGGACATACAACACATCCCTCGGAGTCATGGGAGTCATCGACTCCCTCTGAAATGTAATGGTCCCCCGACCAACAGCTCTAACAACGGTGTTGTCTCCAAGGACAACCTCCACATCTCTACTTGTTTGAGATAGCTCCAAGAACATCTCTCGAGCTCCAGTCATGTGGCTCGAGGCTCTGCTGTCAATATACCAAGTAGTAGAGGTGGATGGACTCCCCTGATGACCTGCCAACAATGAATGCTCACTATCCATATCCATGTCTGTGCTGGTGGCTAAAGAGACTCTCTCTCTCTCCATCTATCCAGCATATAGGGAAAAATCCCTCTGAAATGCATCACCAAACTCATCAACCTCTACTGAGGCTGCTGTCTGCTGTCCTTGTCCCTTCTTCTTCTTCTTGCTTGGACACTGTTAAGCATAGTGCCCAAACGCCTGACATGCATAACACTTGATTTTACTCAAGTCTTTCTTCTGCCCACTCTGCTGGTGCTGCTTGGCCCCACCCTTCTTGGGACCCTTCTTCTTCTTGCCCTTAGCTACCAAAGCCACATTCTCGTCATCAACCCCACTGTGAGATGTACTGCCCTGTACAATACCTCTCCTAGTCTCCTCCTGCACAAAGTCATCCCAAAGTCTCTCCCAGGTAGGTAGGTTCTCTCTTCCCACTATGGCTTGCACAAATGCACCCCAGGGCTTTGAAGCCCCATTCACTACTGTGCGTACTAGCTCTGTAGCGGATACCACCTCCCCAACCGCTGCAAGTTCATCCCGAACTGCAGAAATCCTGGTAAGATATGCTGTGACTCCCTCACCCCCATTCATCTTTATACTTTTGAGTTTCTCTTTGAGAACCATCTTCTTGTTCTCATTGGAACTCTCATACAAACTGATCAAGGCTGACCACATCAAGTGTGCCCTAGTCTTGCCTGAAATGTGAGGGATTATGTGGTCTTTAACTGCATCTAGAATGATCCTCCTAGCTTTATAGTCCTTCTTGTTGAAAGATGATAGAGCTGCTGCATCTGCTAATGCGGGAATGACAACCGGGTTAGCTATAGTGTTCCTAACTATATCCAGCCATAACTCATTCTCCTCCAGTATTAGTAAAATTCTGGCCTTCCACGGCACAAAATTTCCTGTCCCATCTAGCCTATCCTCTAGTCTAAGACCTGTAGCCATCTCTACACCAACCCAATAAAGTGCTGCTCACTGACAGAAGGTAAAATACTAAAAATTTCTGAGATCTGAAAATTTCTGTGTGTCTACAAACTATTACTGTTTTCTACCCCCAAGCTCTGATACCATGAAGAAATTCTGCGTTTTACTATTTGCTGGTTTATGTCAACATTTCGTGGTTTTCACATACAGCCAGTTTTGCATTGGCTGTAGGTTACTTATGAAATTTTACTAAACAATTAAACACACAGTAAAATACACTAATAGGCTGAAAACACATTTAACAATCACACCATAAAATGATAGACTCAGAGATTTTTGGCCAAAATCAAGCCCTGGAAAAAACCCCCTATGGGGAAAACCAGTTAGAGAGAGAGAGAGATTTTATTATCTTTAGCAAAAATATCAAAACAGAAATACAGTGAAAATTTAACTTATCTCCACCCAAGATTTCATCTCAAAATCTTGAAAAACGTGCCCAGCAAAGCCTTGAAAACTGTGCAGAAAAATAACAGCAATCCGTACAATTGTACAACCTCGATTTCTGTGCCCTATTTTATCTCGAAAACTGTGCAGAGTTTACCTCGATTTCTGTGCCAAAAATTTGCCTAGAAAACTTTTCCAAAATCCGTGCTGTACGGAATCCGTACACTTTGAAAACTGTGCAGCATTAAATGCAGTCCGTACACTTTGAAAACTGTGCAGCATTAAATGCAGTCTGTACATCTCGAAAACTGTGCAGCATTAAATGCAGTCCGTACCTCTGTCTCGATTTTTGTGCAGTCTCTCTTCTTGGGAATCGTGCCAATGCCCTAGCTCGACCTCCTTCTCTCTCAGCTCAGTCTCTCCTTCTCCAAAAATGAAAAAGTAAAGTGTTTTGCCTCCCTCAACCCTTTTTGTCTAAACCCTAAGTGGGAATCTATTCCAATGGTGGAGAAAGATCCAATCCAATGGCTAAGATTCAATGAGAGTAAAAATCACATTTATTTAAATCACTTAAATAAATTTACTCACCTACTTAAATTTATCAAAAAGTGACTTTAACTTTATAAAGTCTCATTAAGTAGCTTTTAATGTGAGGGTCACCTTTTTCCCCTTTCTAAGTGACTTAGGCAAAAAGTCACTTAGGGAACAAATTCCTAGGCACAAAACTAACACTCGAATGGTAGGAAAATAAAAAGGAAAAGGAAAAGGAAAATGATCATGTTGATCGAGAATGAACCCCACTGTTTCCCTTGTAAATGAGGTTGAGGTTGCAACTAAGGTTGTGGCGGTGGCTGGGGAAACAACGGAAGAGACAGGTCTGATGGACCATTAGTGATGGTGGAGATAAGAGGGTCTACAGAATTGGACATCATGTAGATGGACATGGTGTCTGAAGAAGGTGGTGGGGGGTGAACTTCTTCAATCAAGGTGATCTTGGACTCAAGGGAATGGTGACGGAGGTCAGCAAGAGCTATTTGAAATTCGGGGAGGTCTTGGCAATGGTGGGAGTAATGCCCATACAAGCCGCAAAGGGCGCAAGCATGGTTTGTCCTCAATGCCTTGTTATTTACTAATGGTGTAGTTGGGAGTTCAACCACGGGGATGTTTTTGTTCATGTCCATGGCGTTCAGATGCGCATAGATCACTGGGATTTTAGGGCAATCCTGAGTTGGATGGCCCTGTTGTTTGCAGACTGCACAAGGTGGAACTTGTCATGGTTCTACAGTGGCTTTGGTGTTCTTTCCCTTAGCCCTTTTGGGTTGGGGTGGTGCAGATGCGGGTGCGGCGGTTGGTCTATGCGGACCGGGTGGGGGGTGAGACTCAACTGCGATAGGTTGCACTGGAGTTAGCACAACTTGGGGCATTGGTGGTTGAGTTGGTGGATCTAGGTACCACACCGGGATCCCCAATGTAAATTTGGGTAGGCTTAAGGTGGCCATGACCATCTTGCTCATGACGCCAGGTGGGGGGAAGAGGAAAGGAATTCTATGGACCGAAGATGATCCCACATAACTCCCAGCTGGTTGCATGTGGGGGTGAGGTTGTGGTTGTGGCTGTGCATAATGCTGCTACTACAAGTGATACTGCGGCTGCTGTTGGTGTTGCGGCTGCGGATGTTGTTGGGGTTGTGGTTGGGGCTGTGGCTGTGGTTGTTGTTTGGGTGCAACAGTGCTTGATGAGACCATGCACAAGTCCACAGTTTTCTTTTGTGTCAGTGGTGGTGACACCAATGGTGAAGGAGACGTCATGGTGGGATCGGTAAACAACCCAGGGCCCACATTCAACGGTGGGGAAGCTGGTGTGTTTTCAACCATGGTGTTAGTTATGGGGATGACGTTAGCATGTGCAGTCATCCCTTGCAGCTCAATGGTGGTGATGGTAGGGATAAAGTTGGCAGGTGCTGTTAACCCTTGCAGATCATGGTAGGTGAGTTGGTCAACCGTCATAATATTCCCTTTGTGGGGGAACATCATGAGGCGGAAGATAGTTGACGTGACTGCTCACATGGCGTACATGTAACTCCTCCCAAGGAGGAGGTTGTAATCCAGTTGAGCATTGATGACCTCAATGTCAATCATGATTGTCTTCCCGGCTAATGTGATGGGGACATGAGGGAGGATTCCTTGGGATTTAGTGGGGTTTCCATCATAAGCCCACAGAGTCATGGAAGATGGTTGCAGAATTGGTGATCCAAGCTTCTGCCACACCAAGGTAGACATGATGCATGTGGATGCCCCCTCATCCACTATGCATCGGTGCACAACCAAGTTTCGGATGGATACCGGGATTTGGAAGGCGATAGTGGAGGGCATGCATGGTTCTCCATTTTTTGTGTCAAAGGTGATCAGCTTGGAATCGGAGGGGTCTACTTCCCCTAGAGAAGCTAGTAGGGTTTTTCGCTGCATTGGGCATGTTTTAAGTACCTCAAGAGTGGACATGGCAGTTGGTGTTTGGGCCAAATCATCCACTACGCTATATCTGACTGCAGCTCTAGCTGTGGCATTATTGGCGATTCTACATATGGGGGGGCACAGGAATGGGGGTAACTCGAGAGGTAGGTTGGTTGTCTTAGACGTAGATGCTGTCGACGAGTAAACAGGTTCGGTAGTGGTACCGTATTGGTTTCGTCTAGTTTGTAAGTTGACCTCTTCAGTGGTCATGGTCATCAGGTGGTGGACACATATTTCGGCCGTGGGTGGTGCCCCCGGAGTCTTGGGAGTGGCCTGGGGAGGAGTGGCGGTTGCCACCAACCCTTGGACTGGTAGTGGGTTTTTAAGCACTATGGGAGGAGGTCCTTATGGTGCTAGGTTGGGTTGTTCTTGGTTTGTAGCGTTGGCAGCCTGTTGGGCCTCGTTTCGAATGGCCTGCTTTGTGTGGCCCATGAGGGGACACTCGAATGTATAGTGCCCATAGACCTCATAGAGTGTGCATGGTTGGTTTGTGTGCAATGGGGCATTGCGCCTTGGTGCATTTTGTCATGGGGGATTCTAGGCTAGTTGGTTTGCTGCAGCATTGTTGGGAGGATTCGGTTGTTGAGCGCCTCCTTGTGGTTGGTTGTTGCCCTGGTTGCGGGGCCGATTATTTCTAGCTTTCCCTTGTTGATTGTTGGGGGAAAGCTAGTTGGGACGGTTTTGCTATGCAAACACTTGTCCCAACGGAGCGGGTGGGGCAGGTGGAGCGGGTGGAGCGGGGGTAGGGGCTTGAACTTGTTGCACTAGTGGTGCATAGTAGATTTGTGGTGGTGGCGGTGCCATGAATGTGGTAATTTTCCCCACATAGTGCTATGCTATCCAAGCCATAGCTTGACCCTACTGCGGTGGTGCAGGTTGTGCATAGGAAGTTGTCGCTCTGGACTGAGACATCATTCTAGCATAGTCCGAAGCTTGGTTTTGGTAAGCAACATTAGCAGTGTTGCTTGGTTGTGGTGCAACAGCAGGTAGTGTCGGTCGAGGCGATGGTTGTTGAGAGACTGACCCTATAATGCTATCCGCTGCATGGGATGCCCCCGGTGCATCGTGGTAAGAGGTACTTGGACGGGGAGTATCTGGGATGACAGTATACAAGTATCCAGACTGGGCATAGATGAGGTCAAATTGTTGGGCCTTCAATATGGCCTCTTCTTCAGATTGGGGACGTTCAAATGCGACGTCCTTTACGATGGGCAGGAGCAAAGTCTTGAGGAATCAATCTAAGAATATCTTGTCATCAAGTTGGATCTTGCACAAGCTGCAGCGCCGTCGCCACTCATGGATATGATCAGTGATGTGAGTAGCGGTGTTTTGACAGTAGGATAGTAGGATCTCCACCCCCTCGTCATATCTAACCAGGAGCTGGAAATACTATAGGAACATGAAGGCTAGGGAGTTGAAGTCAGGGTACTTGGCTTGTGGCAGCTCAATGTACCATTTGGCTGCGGCACTTGTAAGGGTGCGTTGCAACAACCTTAGTCTGATGGAGTCTTCTATGATGCTATTGGACGAGCACCATAGATGGAATGTCATTATATGATTTTGGGAACATTCCTCGGCTTTGCCTTCAAACTTTGGGATGTCTGAGGGCAACTTAGTTGGCATGGGTGGCCAAAAATCTTGGTGACGGATGGGGTCATTTGCTAATATTTCCAAGTCAGGAAAGTTCAAACGAGCCATGAATGGCAGATTTGAACCCAAATTGATGTGGGATGGTGCTGCAATGGGGGTCGGGTTTGCAAGTGCATAATGCATCTGCATATCTGGGGGTGCTTATGGTGGCACCATGGCAGATGGGCCAATGCCCCCAAGTGTTGTGGGTGGGAATGTGTCGGTGGCGGGGGCATTTCCCCCCTGTATGGTAGTAGGGGCAATGTGGGTGGTTGGTGCACTGCCCTCCTGCGTGGTAGATGGGACAATGTGTGTGGAGGGGCCACTGCCCCCATGTGTGGCCACTGGACCAGCTTGGCTGGTCACTATAGGTGGTGGAAATTGGCTAATGACAGTCTACATGACTGTGCTTGGGCCGCTTGCCACATTGTGGGTGACTGGTTGTGATGTGGACATGGGTCTACTTGCTAAGGTTAGACCAGAAAATGGATCTGGGTTTGCAGTAGCCATGAGGCTAGATGGTGCGGTGTGGAGGTCTGGTTTAGACTGATATAGGTCTGAATCAGAATCAGAGGTTGTATGTCCGTCTAATGGTGTGGGAGATCACTGAGAATGGCTACGACGGTGCCGACTGAGTGTTCCAAATGGTGGTGGTTCACCTCTTAGGCGTGAGGAAGATCGTGGAGGATCAATTTTGTTGGCTTGTGTGTATGAAACTAGTGGGTATGAAATTTGGACCCCGGTTTCAATGGATTCCTACTGGCTGAAGGTGGTCTCTCGACCACCAAGACTACCAGAAGACAGCACTTGGCTTGTTCCTCATGGGTAACTCTACACAATCGGAAGGGGTCGTTGCCCGTTTCACTTGGCAATTCCTCTCGACGGCCAGCTACTTTGGGGTTCTTATGGTACTCCTCACAATGAGTTTTTGGGAAAATCCCAAGTACTTCCCATAGTTGTAGCAGTCAAGGACTTATGTCCTCAAAGACTGCAGAGTTGGTTGGATTTAGTGTAAATTTGGTAACTTTTAAGGCTCACTCAGCGTCATGAACTGAGTTGGGTTAATTATGTGGTATGGTGTGTTGGTTTGCTTGCTTGTTCTGGTATTTGGTTTGCAAAAATGTAAACAGAAACTTGTAAGCAAATATGGTGATTAACCCTGAATTGTTGGCCTAACCAAGTTTCTACCTCTCAGTGGTATTCTTCTTCAACCAAGCGAAGGTGCTGGGCTCTCAACACAATGGGACTCAGCCCATCCGTAGATCCTCAGGTCACCTCCCAAGTGCTAGGTTGGTCAAGCAGGGAGGATTCTTAGTGCCATGAGAAGCCCTCCTTCTCTACCCCTTGTACCTTCTAGGTCAACTAGTTTTAGTGGTTTTGGAAAAATGCAATGGAGTGCCTAGATCTATACGAGTTGCCCCTTCATCGTATCCCAGAATACCCCGCAGGGTGATGACTGGGTAGAGGAGGAAGGGGAAAGCAAGATCATTGATTTTAAGTTGATTTTAGTTAGAATAGGTTCATTTTATTAAGACATAATGATTTAATTAACATTTACACATTGTTCATGAAAAAAAATGCAGAAAATAAAAATAGAAACTGTAATTAAAAAGCCCAAAAATGGGTCGTGCACTTGTAAAAGTCTCATTTTTGCGAATTGGATTCTGATCAAACCATGAGGAATTACCTCAAACGGTTGAAAAACCACTTCAGAAATGGGCTCTTTTACCCCTATCTTCAAGTATATTTGCAAATGGCTCAACTGTTTGGGCAGAAAATGAGCCCGAACATAGGTGAATTTTCAGAAATTCGGTTCGGCCATTTTGCATAGTTAAGTGATTTGCAAACCATGAATGGCCAACAATAACTGGTACTATGGCCAAATGGGATTGGATTGGCCTTGAGGAGGCTCAACAATAACTATAAATTTAAATAAACAAGAATCTAACATGGATTTAACATGAAATTTCTCAAAAAACTAGGGCAAAAATTTTAAAAACTTGAGAATAAAAAGTTTGGCCCAAGGATCCTGTGAGATCGATCCAGCGGAGTCACCAGTTCTGTAGCAGGAATTTCTCCTTGCTATATGGAAGGAATGGCTCCCTTCCATCTATAGGACGGAAGGGTAGGTTCCTGTGTGGAAATACAGAGAAGAAAAGCGGGAATGAAACTAGACAGAAATAAAAGCAAAGATGGAACCCCTCTGCACACAAGGTTGTGGGTTAAAGATCTCCGAGACCCTGCATACTACAATGGATACCTACAAGAACATGTTAGGCCATAAACCTGCAAGCAAATAGATGTTAGGAAAACTCAAATAAACAAAATAAAACAAAAATTATAGCTCTTGGTGGAAATGGGCCACCATGCCCTAGCTTGGAGAAGCACCTCTCTCTTGGCAATGGGGGAGCTATGGCTCAAAGGGAAGATGGATGAGAGGGAGTGTGGGTGGCTTGAGAGGCAAATGGTCTCAAGGCATCCACTTGGGTAGCATAATAGTATGCAAGGGAGGAATGTTTTGAGAGTGGCCCCCCACCCTCCTTTTATAGTTTTTTCAAGGGATTTTAGGGTTTTAAGCCCTTAGTCGGGGATTTAGCCCCTTTTTTGGGCCTTTAGCCCCTTCCACCCTAACGTTAGCCCCTTTCAAGGTTTTAACCCCTTTTTGAGGGATTTAGCTCCTGGGGGTCTATTTTGGGCTCTTTTTTGGGGTTTTTAGCCCTTTTCTTCATCCTTGGGCTCTTTTGGAGGTGTGGGGGTCAAATGGAAAGTCATATGGAGTGAAATGAGTGTTGTGAGGTGGTGTCCTTAGGTGGTGTAGGCCATTGAGAGCTGTGTGGGGGATTTTTGGGTTAACACCAACCTTGGTCGATAATTAAATATTAGGTGGATCATTTAAGTCATTATAACACCCAACACCTCCCTTATGGAATTTCTTTAGGCCTAGGTCTAGCTCCTCAAATTACACTTGACTATCGAGTAAACATGTCCATTCAAGCTCGTTAAAAATATGTGAATGGGAATCCACATTGGTGGTAGTTTATTGCTTTTTTGGACCATGTGGAATAATACGAAAAAGGAACACTCTCTTTTCTTCGGAATTGAGAAGAGTATTCTCAGGTATAGGTTTATCGCTTTTCTGGACCCGAGGGACTAAATGTATGGAAAAGGAGTGCCTAGTATGAGCTTAGTTTTCTCTTTTTCGTGCTCTAGACCTAAACATGAAAAAGATTCTAAGTGTAATTTATGTCTTGGTCACGCTCGTTAAACCCTAAAGAAAAAAGCATTGAGTTTATTGTTGTAAGCCCCATTTCTCGTAATCAATTGGATCTTTTCGAGTGATCTTGTCTTCCTTCACACTTGTAAAACTCAGGCTATATGATGCTTTTGAAGGGGCGTTGGGTAGGTGGTAATTTAACCTTTTTTCAGACCTTCTTGACTAAGTACAAAAAGGTGCACCTTACTTCTTCGGAAACTAAGAGAGTTCTTATGTGGTATGCTTTATACTTTTCCGGCCTCAGGAGACTAAATTGGACAAAAAAGAAACCCCCTAGAATCTTATTCGAAGTTTTCAAATTCTCTAAATATAAAATCACCAATGAGCATGTACTAGTTCAGGCTTTTAAAATCCACAAATCAATGACCTTACAAAACATTATTCTCTCTCCTCTTCAAGCTTGTCAAAAATGAAGAGAGACCTGAGTTGACTTTCCTGGACTCGTTAAAATTTAACATGAAAGATAAGGAATAAGTACTTTCTTTGGTTTATAAGTAGTGGCAACATGTCATACTTGAACATAGCACTCTTTGAACTTTTCCATACTCATGTTTCAATTTACACCTTCAACTCAGCTATCAATTTGAGTCTTTACTCCTGCACTTGTCCTTTATACTTGGGGAATTCGATCATGTCTCCTACATGATAGGTAAGTCTAGTTTTTCTATATGCAAGTTAAAAGATGCCTTGGGTCATCTCTGTGTCATGCTCACTATTCAAGGATTTATCTCTCCATATGACTATTAGCCTAAGCTCATAATTATCCTATCTGAGTATTACTTGCGTCTATCTTCATGTATCCAGTTCCTAGTCACTCTTGTGATCCGTTGGAGAATCCATTTCCTTCCTCATCATAGTATGGTTTCTCATCAGTACTTCCTCATTAGTAGGGGATCCTAACTTTGTTGATTTCATTGATCCTACCCAGGTACAAGCCCTCTTTGGCGGCTCAACAAATCTAGTTACATCAAATATAGAAACCTCCACAGTATCACCTACCATTCCTATAGAATCTAATAAAACATAGTTGACCGTAGGAAGATCTCCCCCGAAAAAGAATGTTGGGACATCCCACTATCACCTCGAAAGGATCCTCCTTGGTTCACACTCTTTAGGATTCAAGCCTACATGGGGTGACATGGAGAGAATGAAAATAATGACGAGGTTAGAAATGATGAAGGAGAAGGAGAAAACCAAACTTAGACTACCTTTAGGTTCCCTATTTCAGACCCCTGCACAAGATATAAATATGAAGAACATCCCTCCTTGCTCCTTACCTACTTTCTATGGGAAAAATAATGAAGATCTAGACACATTTTTTTTCAAGTTTGACATCCTCTGTAGAAGTTATAACTATCTACAAGATGCCCATAAATTAAAAAATTTTCTAGCTACACTGAAAGACTTTTCCTTAAGATGGTTCATGGGATTAGGAGAATCTAGTATCAGGACTTGGGAAGATATGAAAACTACAATCTTACGAAAATACCAAGAATATTGCAAACCAAGAGACTCTCGAAACGATATCTTTAATATACAACAACTCGAAGACGAGAGCTTGGAAGACTATCTTGAAAGATTTATATATATATTACATAAATCTAAACATAACGACCTTCGAGAAGATGCAGTATGAACACTCTTCCTTAAAGGGATCTCAGAAAACCTGGTAGAAAGCCTTAATCTCATGGCATCCGACGATATCTCTCATAAACATTTTGCACAAATTGGGGAGATATGTAGAAATTACTCTAGGATTAGGGGGAAAGTCAAGAGAAATATTCGGGAGCCTTATAATAGAAATCGAAAAGGAAATACTCCTAGTTCAAGAGGAGTTACAAGGACGGAATTAGGAAACCTATTGGAAAATTTCAAAAATGATATTTTAGGAGAAATGGGTTCCCAACTAGATGTGTTACAAGCTAAGAAAAGGCAAGATGATGAATGAACAACGATGAGTATTTTCTGTCCAAGATGCAGGACTAAACATCCCCAATGAAAATGTCCATTAAATAACATTTTTGTATGTCACATTTGTATGAAAGAGAATCCAACATACGATTTCCCATTGTTACAAGGATTACAATCCATATACAAGAGTAGGGATGTTGGTGAAACATCCAAGAGGCCTCCTTGGAAACCAAGGGACCCACCACCATATCAGAATTTGTCACCACAACCTCCACCTTATTACCAGCCTTACCAACCACCTCAACATTGGAACACTACAAGTTGGTAGTAGTGGCCACCCTAGTATCCTCCTCCTCCTCATTTTACTCAACAATAGTATTGGCCATAGGGATAGAGGGGACAATCCTACCCCCAACCACCACCTGTCTCTGCACCTAATCACTCGTATCCTCAGTACTCAACCAATACCCGACAATTTTTAACAGGGTTTGTGCCTCCAATTCCCCTTATTACACAACAACCTCATCACTTTCAAAATACAAACCCTCCATGACCTACATTGTTACCTACACAACCGATACCTAATACAAATAATAATCCAACTCAATATCTTAATAGCATTGAGTTGCAAACTATTCCATCCTATGTTATTTCAACTATACCTGTACATGAGATACAATTACGATCTGGAAGAGCTGTAAATTACAGACCCAAATCATCAGTCATCATTCATGAAGAGAATGACGAAGAATATTCAAATGAAGTCGTGAATGATGCTATTTTGCAAGATGTGGATATTCCAAAGATCCCATTTGCATACCCATCCTCAACAAGAACCCATTTAGGAACAAATGATTCCTCCATTTCCAGAACGACTAGCGATAGAAAAACCTGTATTTCATCCCGAGTATGACATTATGAATGAGTTAAAGAATATATGTGTCAAAATTCCTCTATTACAGTATATTAAGGATATACCAATTTATAGCAAGGTAATAAAGGAAATATGCATTAAGTTCCCAGGAAAGAAGAAAAAATACCCCCCCACAATTCATGTTATAGGAGAAATGTCTAAGTGTATGACAAAACAATCTCAAATTGCAAAATATACAAATCCGGGGCCTCAGTAGTAACTGTGATTGTAAATAATACCGTCATAGAAAATACACTTATCTATTTAGGATCTGCCATTAATATAATGACCACTACAATTTTAGAAGTTTTACAATTGGGACAGTTCCTCTGACCTACCCCTTCAATCCTAGAACTAGCAGACCATACCACGGTAAAACTTGTTGGAGTCCTGGACGACATTATTGTATTAGTAGCTTCATGGGAATACCCTGTCAACTTTATGGTGGTAGAATCAAAGGATCCTTCTAAAGGACATCCTATTATCTTAGGGAGACCATGGTTAGCCACTGCTAATGCCTTTATAGGATGTAGGGATGTGGAAATGACCATTTCAAATGGGTTGTCTACACAGAGACTTATTTTATATCCCCCAGCACAACCTGTAACCGAAACGTTGTGGTGGTAAGATTTCCCCTTTGGGGATGAAAATATTCAAGATCTCTTCTTTCCTAGTGACTACTCCTGGGCACTTCAGGGGAAAACTACTAAGAATGTATTACACCAGTTTGTCTCTTGCACAACTTGTATATATTTTCAACAGTCTGTTGTAGCTGCAACTATTTCCCAAATTTCTAAAAAATTGGGACCCTCCTTTTAAATTTTGTCTTGCTTAGTTTGTTGGGATTGCTTAACTTTACTGCGAGTTTGATTTTTTGAGAATAATTGTTGAATGAATATCCTTTTTATGCTGATACTACCATTTGACTTAAATTGTGACTTACAATGATTTCTTAATTCACTGACAAAAATTGTTTGAGTTGTGAATCGGGGCCGTAGTCACCTATGCAGCCTTTGTTACAGAGGCTCAATAGAATAATGACATGATTCAAAGCCTTGTCTTCCACTGATGAATTTTTGTTTTATTTTTATTTTTGACGTTTTTATTTTGTCACCATCAGGGCACTAGTCCTCTTTGCAACCATCGTTTCGGGGGATCAATAACAACCGTTTCGGTGGTTAAGAGTTTACCCGCCCCGATTTCATATTTTATCATTTTGCTTTTTTTGCTATCGGATTTGTCTTGTACTTTTGATGGGGGATTAGGATTTAATTGTTTTGATTGCTAATGGTTTCATATTTTGGCAGAAGCCATAGTATTTTTAATCCCACCGTTGCGGCTTCGGAGCGGACTAACCATCCAACGTGGTTGTTCTATTTTTCGCCGATTGTTTTCTTTTATTGCAGAGCCCTTATTATGTGTGTCGCATGCCGTTGCAGCACCTTAGCGGGCTAATTAACCGTTCCTAGTTTTCCATCTACTGATGAGGTTTTTATCTACTCGATGCTTAGTACGGTCAGTGGGTTTTTTCCCACCGTTCTGATGTGTTTTACATTGTTCTATGTAATGGTGGAGGTTTCCTATGGGCGCAGGTCGATGTTAAAGTTGTCTGAGTTGAAGAATGCAGTTTCGGGTTGGGTGTTTCAAAGAATGGTGGTTAATTTGTCCTGGTCTATGCTGTCATTGGAGGTTTTCGTTCTAGTGCAGATGTGGCCTGGATTGGAAAAAGGATCTGTTCTATCAGGAACGTGTTTAAGTTTTGAACATGGGTTTAAGCACAAACTTGCGGTATCTCTTTTGTCTTGAAATTCTTTATTTTCATGCATTAATACTGTTTATAGTTCATATCATAGAACGCATGTATTGATCTAGTTTGTGTTACCTTGTTAAAAACTAATGATCTGATATGTTCAGGATAGGAAGATATGCCTAAAAGGCAAAGCAAAGAGGAGTTAGCTTGAAAGAAGAAATTAAAGCATAAAGAAACAGAGATGTTGCTCAAGGAAAAGAAGAGAGCGAAAGGCTAATACCAACAAGATCTCAAAAGGACCAAAGAATTATAGAGCATAGTCATTAAAGAGCAGAGGCTCAAGCTTGGGGAGTTCGTCAGTTACCAAGCTGGTCCCGTTTTCATAAAAGTGTTTATCTGAGATGTAACGTTTGAATCATGGGCATTCACAAAATGACAAAACTATGAGATTAAAATGGTTGGGGGGAAACTCAAAGGCTTTGCTGGTTTTTGTATAAATATAGGAAAGTTAGAGGGAAGGAGGACTTTTTCCTAGTTATTCTTGTGAGAACACATTGTAAGAGGAACTATTTCGTTTTGCAATATATAATTACAATTTTGCTTGTTCGAAAAAGCTTTGGTGGAATGTTCAAATGATGTTCAATGGATGTGGTTGAAGGGGAACTATTTCGTTTTTAGATTTTATTCATTAACCATGAGGTTGTTCTAACTTGTTGAACCTATGTTCTTTTATGAATGCTCTCTGGTTTATTTCATGATAATTTCCACTATGAGTAATGAATGTTTTCACAGACAATGAGCTATCTTGTTGTTCATCCATCTATTCATGTTTATTTGTTTTGAATCAAAGAACAACTATCTATGATTTTTCTTAATGCATGAACAGTAATACAATACTCATTAAATGATAATCTCACTCCCTAGGGATAGCTTAGTTAGTTTTATTTCCTGATGTGTGTGGTTTAGATGCGAGAGAGTCTAAGACAAGAGGTAAGAACCTGCGCATCACATTGTGACCACTCCTCGTATTCTTTATCAACCTGCATTTTAGATAGGCACTTGCATATCATACTTAAAATTAAAAACACAAAAATATATACGGTGGACCGGGCCGCAACCGGTAAAATATTTTAATTTGTGTTACTTGTCCTACAGTAGCCGGACCGAAAACCAGATGGATTCCCGATACCAAATAGTCACGGCTAGTTGGGAACGTTGAATCGGGAGAATCCCTTGCTGTTGTTTCCTGTGATTTTCTAGGCCTCAATAGTTTTTGGCGCTAGAAAGAGGGCCACCAGTGCATGGCTGGCTGAGGAAACCCATTTCCTCAAAATTACTCCACTAGTGATAGTTTTGAAAGCAGTTCATTTCCCAACCCGAATCTTGAATAGAAGAGGAAAGAACATATGTATTCTGTGGAAAATGAAGTTGTTAATGATTTGAGAAGACACACTAGGGATTATGTGAAGAATATTGGAGGATTACCGATTATCCCTGAATTACCTAGGAGAGAGTACAAGAAGAAAGACCGTCCTGTATTGGAAGACTCTGTGTTAGTTGGAGATTGGGAAGAACTTGTAGAAACAACTTTATAGGAAGTTGTTCAGCCTTTGAATCAAGTAGGACCTGATACACCTAATGTTTCACCTGTCCGTACTCCTGTTCATTCTCCATCTCACTCTCCACCCAGACTCATGGTAGGTGTAAATGCAAATCAGCCACCGAACCCACCAAACCCACCACCTGCTTGGAAAGCCAAATCACCTCTAAACCTAGCACCTCCTTTGCATGACTTACCTTAGGATTTTGAGAAGATGCTACCCAAATTTTACCTAAGTGAGAAAGTTTTAGTAGATGACCATTTTCAAAGTTTCTACTTGGCCATAGAAGGACTAAAGGCTGGAGAACACAAAGACGTAGTCTGCAGACTTTTTCCACATACCCTTAAAGGAGCAGCAGCCTCATGGTATTTTGGTCTTGTTGCAAACTCAATCCCAGACTGGGATACTTTTGAAAGGATATTTAGAAGAAAATATGCAGCCCAGAAGACTCATGCAACTCTCATGAAAGGACTGTGTGCTTTAAAGAAAGAGAGAAAAGAAAAGGTGCATAGTTTTACCCAAAGATTTGCAGCTTGTCTTAAGAATTTTTCTGAAACTAATAAGCCCTCGAATAAAGTTCTGATTGAATATTATACTTCATCCCTAGGGCCCAATTTGGCCATGTTTGCCAAGATGAAATCCAAACCTACGCTAGCAGAGACTTATGAAGAAGCAAAGAGAATAGAAGCTGAAAAGGAAAGCATAGAAGATTATCCTGAGCAGTCACGAGAGAAAATTGTTGGGAAGAAAGCTTTTTTATTTACTAAGCCTAAAGAGGAACAATCACATGATTTCAAAGGAATGGCAAAGATGATGAAAAATCTTTCCAATATAATAATAGACTTGGAAAAGGAAAAGGAAGCTCAGAAGTCTTATAAGCCTTATTACAAGAGGAGAGAAGACAACAATCAGTATAAACCTCCTCCACACAGTCCTGCATCAATGAACTTAATGAAGGTAGGTATGGATAACTTTTGAACCTTCCACCAACAGCCTCATTCTAAAAAAAAATTTCCTCAATGGATAAATTCAATGACATTAGTGATGAATTAGCTACTGGATTCCAAATTAACAGAAGCAAATGATGAGGAAGAAAATGATAATAAATCAACAGAAAAGCAAGAGGATGATGCCACGGTTTTATGGGACTGTGTCTCAATGTTTGATACCGAAAAGGAAAGTGATTTGAGATATGAGGACATATCAAAAGTAAATGTGACAACGAGAATCCAAGCACTGATTAAAGAAGACAGGTTAATAATACTGAAAATTAAGAGACTCCAAAAGAATGTAAATAAGTTTCAAAAAAACACCACAGCTAATAAAATTCCTAAGTTTACCATCACCAGTCAAAATCCAAAGCAGATCAACATGCCTACTAAGCCCATTGAAGAGAAGATCAATATTGTAAAAACGAATCTCAGAGAACATAAGATGGAGTATGACATTGTGGAGGATATAAAAAAGGTAAAGGCAAACATTTCACTATTTGAGATGTGTAACGTGCCGCAGTAGAAAGAAAAGTTATCGAAAGCACTTGAAATGCCAGAGGAGAAGCTTCCCACCAACAATCAACCCCAAGAAGAAGAAATTGGTGAAGCAAGTGTGGGAGGTAAGCCTAAATGCAAAACTCCACCTTTTCTCCTTACTTTTGAAATTTTCAACCATAACATGCACAACTTTCTAGTAGACTCAGGGGCATCAGTAAATGTTATGCCACTGTCAGTTTGCAAAAAGATAAATGGACAACCTAAAACATCTACCTGGTAGGTTATTCAGTTAGACAGAAAAAATGTGAAGGTAATTGGGGAAATGGAGGACATTTTGATTCGGTTATCTTCAAATGAAAAGGTATGTCAATTCATTGATCTTGTAGTAGCGGACATACCTGAGGCTTATGGAATTGTTTTGAGTAGGGATTGGTCAGCAAAGATGAATGGATATTTTGCATTAGAATGGTCACATTTGTGGTTACCTTATAAGGGAAGTCCCAATCAAATTAAAGTTTTAAGAGAGCCCCACATGAAACACAATGTCACATAGTTGGAAGGTAAGAATGAACCAGTAAATTCTATTTTGGAAAATTACTTCATTGAGCTACAAGCAGGAAACTACCAAGTAGAAGAAGCCAACGGTACATCAGACACTCAGCCTGATCTCCTTTGGTTTTCACAGGCTGATGAAATTGATTGTAAAATAGTAGACTTAGCTTTAGATATGGATGTAGATTTATGTACAGTAGTAGTGGATAATTTTTGGACACTTTTCTTTGATGGATCTAAAACCTTGGAAGGATCAGGAGCCGGCTATGTCCTGATTGATCCAAAGAAAAATAAACATTTTCTTTCATGTAGATTAGAGTTTGAATGTACCAATAACACAGCCGAATATGAAACTTTAGTTTAGGGACTAAGAAAAGAAATTGAATTAAAAGTAGAAAATATGAAAGTGTATGGGGATTTTGAAATAATTGTAAAACAGATTTGAAATCAGATACATTGCATCTCCCCTCATTTAAAAGCTTATCAAAATGAAGTGTGGGATTTGCTTAAAGGTTTTTATGCATTTAATATTATATCTATTCCTAGACTAAAGAATGCAGTAGCTGACTTGTTAGCAACCTCGGCTGCAAGGCTTGTACCCTCTAATAACAGGTGTTCTATTGAATTACTTTTCAGGCCTTCTGTTCTAGACATGATTACAAATTTACGAGTTTTTGATGATGATCAGCAGATTCTGGAATGTTTGAAAAATGATGAAAATTTCAAAGGGGCAATCATTGATGATGAGGAACATCAAGCTGAGTTAAAATTCGACAATTATATTCCTAAAGGAGTTGGGACTTTAGAGCGAATGTTTGATCTAAACGACAAATTCAGAAGGCCAGTAAATGTTACGACTCATAGCTCGTCTCTACAATTCGAGCTGATTAATTTAGGAACTGAAATTGAGCCTAAATATGTCAATTTGGGAAAGTGTTGCTCCCAAGGTGAAAGAAATAAATTCATTAGTTTGTTCAAACAATACAAAGATGTGTTTTCCTGGACGTATGAATATTTGAAAACATATGATACCAAGATTATTCAGCATGTCATCCCTATTAGGACTGGGGTGAAGCCTTATCAGCAACCTTTGAGGAAAATGCACCCAAAAATGGAGCCTCTAATTCAGAATGAAGTAAAGAAATTGTTGGATGCTAAAATTATCTTCAATGTCAGACACTCAGAATGGGTTTCAAATCTGGTACTAGTAAGGAAGAAATCTGGAGAAATTAGACTATGTGTGGATTTTAGAAACTTAAATCGCGCTTCAAATAAAGACAAATATCCAGTTCCACCCATGGAACAGATATTGAAAATGGTTTCAGGTTCTGAGTTATTTTCTTTATTAGATGGATTCTCTGGTTACAATCAGGTGTTAGTAGCTGAGGAATATAGACTCAAAACTACATTCAGAACAAGATGGGGGACTTTTTCTTACAGAAGGATGCCTTTTGGGCTCATAAACGCTGGAGCTACTTTCCAAAGGGATATGGATATAGCTTTTTGCAGTCTGATTGGCCACAATGTTGTGATATACCTTGATGTTATGGAGATAATTCCTCTGTGATTACACACAGTCGCGTATAAACACGGGCTTCTCTGTGATTTCTGCGTATACACGCGGGTTTGCTACAAACAGTCACGTATGCCCTTAGTTTTTCCTTTTAGTGGAAGTTAAATGGTTGTTGGGTGAAGTTTGATGATTGCTGAGTCTCCTTTGACACTCCCTGAGTCTGTTTATACCTCTGTTTCTGACCAGAGACATTTTTTTTAGGGTAATTTTTTTTTAAAGAAGGTTCTTGTCACGACATTTTCGATTTTTTGTTTGGGATTAGTGCATTAGATTTCTTTTACCATAGTGATTTGCTTGGGTGCTGTTTGAGTGTGCTTGTAGAGTCTCAGGGTTGTAGAATCATTCTTTTGCTTTTTGTATCTCATTTTATTTCAAAAAATCCAAAAATATTTGCTTATCATCATGCATTGCATTTTTCATTTTGCATACTACTTGCACTAGATTTTCTTTGGAGTATTAGTCAGGATTTCATATAGGAAAGCTTGCATTCATCATTTGAAGAAAAATTGTGCATTTCACATAGTAGAATACCCTGTTATCATGGACACAATGCATTTGCATTGATTGTTAGGTGTGCATTTTACTTCATGTTGTGTCATAACACCATTAGTTGCACAACCATATCCCTCTTTTGAGTAATAAAGCCAATTAAAATCAACGCTTAATTAAAATGAACTACACTCTTTTCTTTTATAGGGTGCACCAACAAGATTAGGTTTTAGGGTCTTGAAATAGTTCATTGTGAGTAAATTCTCCAAGACCACTGAACAACAACATGTATGTGTCTGTCCAGGTGAGTGTGTGAAATCCTTGGTATAACCAGTGTTTCTTGGGATCCTCCTCTCAAAAGGGAGTTAAGCACGAGGCAGTGTGAGCGATTATTGATTGGGATGACTCCTAGTCATAACTGAGTAGCACCGGAGATATTTCCAGGATTGTATTCGTATCTGGGGGCTCTTTTGACAGTTTTGGGCTTTGCTACCCTTCCCATACGGTCAATCTCGCCTGCGACTGCCCGCCTGAGAATTGATTACATTGAGGTGACCTTAGTGGCCTTACCTAGGATATCAAGGGGGTACTTTGTAGGGGTTATTATTTGGGTGTCCTAGCCAGGTTGAGGTCAGACAGCACAGTCGCTTTACGCATTGAAGTTGAGGGCCACAATAATTGGTTACGTACCTCTGCTTGTTGTGTATGGGAGTCTCAAGCCTCTCCTAGGTAAGACATACCTGCTTCATTCGGGAGCTCACTTATCCTCCCCTTGATTGGTTGCATTTGGATTTATATTTTATTGGTGATTGCTCTGTGCATGATAGCTTTCCTAGGGTTTTTCGTAAATAGAGAGTCTTTT
Source organism: Pseudotsuga menziesii (assembly GCA_001517045.1). NCBI lineage: Eukaryota > Viridiplantae > Streptophyta > Pinopsida > Pinales > Pinaceae > Pseudotsuga > Pseudotsuga menziesii. The sequence continues at coordinate 63,686 of LPNX011000345.1, forward strand.
ATATTTTTTGAGTCATTGTGGATTCGAGTGCGGCTCCTTGTCGTTCTCATCGTTTAGCAGGACTTCTACCTTCTACATCTCCTCCTCCTTTGGGAGAGAGACATAGACAGTCTAGGCAGACTACTTCATACATTGATTCACACGCCATGGTAGACCATATAGAAGGTATTCCTGAACCACCTTCTCCCATTCAGGTGGAAGATGGGGAGTTTGCTCCCACCTACGATCCTTCACCCAACTTGGCTGAGTTAGGTCCCATGATTTTTGATATAGGAACCTTTCATGATAGACCTACTCACTCTAGGTTCGATTCCCCATTGACGCATTACCAGTATGGAATGCCGGAGGATGCTGAGACTCATTTTGAACCTGCAAGCACTAGTTATGGTGGTTATGGTATGTCTGATTTATCTACACATGATTTGGCATTTCATGTTGAATCCAATTTCGAGCCTAACACTATTCCTGGGGGCACTCTCATTCCTTACCATGCAGAGAGGTTTGGGAGCACTAGTCACATTGCACCTTCCATCCCGGCGGTGGAACCTACATGACATGTTCTTCCTAGGTCTAGGGTTAGTGATCCTATTAGGATACTAGATCCAAGATGAGTGACTATAGGGGATAAAACGTATATAATTACTCAGGTCCCTCAATCCTCTATCCCTAGTTCTTCAAATGTTCACCCTCCACCTCATTCATGTGGTCCTTCAAGCCGGAACATTGCTACGAGTCAGGTTCATACTGCGGTTACTAGACCGATTGTGTCTCAGGTTTACATACCGCCTGTTGCTTCAGGAGGTTATGTTCATACTTCTAGAGGTCATGTTACTACTTCCGGGGCATATATCCCTACTTCTGGTATGTATATTCCTACTTCTGGAGCATATCTTTCTACCTACGGAGTGTCTCATTGGACATCGCATGCGATGACTTATGGACCCTATTATGGGACACAATATGGACAGGGTTCTTCACCTTATTGGGGTGGGTATCAACAACCTGCTTACTCTCCAAATTATGGCTTTGTAGCTCCTAATAGTCAAGGTCCACCACACTATGGTGCTTCCATGCCACCCTATACAGGTCAAATGGGAGGAGGGCACTATGGCCAAGGCCATGGTG
>LPNX011000345.1:71479-152456 GCA_001517045.1 Pseudotsuga menziesii
ATGAGGGGGGTTGTGATCATGGAAGGTCACTACGGATCTAGCTAGCCATTGGACTAATCGCACCCATGATCGTGGTACACCCACCACCTGGTGCTGCATAGCCTCAGGCAAGTCCTTGACTTGTGCCATGGGAACCCTGTGTGTCAACCTCAAAAAATTGGTATGAATGCTCTGGATAGCATCTCCTCTTCCCCTCCGTCTATGACGAGGGAAGCCTTCCAGCTGTCGTGGTCCCACATCTACACACAAATGGTAGATGTCACTATGTATTGTCATGAAAAAATATGTATTTTGATTCCATATAATCAAAAAACACAAAAAAATTAAATAACTCAAAAAATTTAAAAAGAGGGTCGAGATTCGTTACCTATATCACTATATGCCGATCCTGGTGGTAGCGGCATATCCGGGTCTCCCTAAAAATCTATCCCTGCATAGGGGTAGTCATCGATGGCAACTATCTGTCACCGCCACCATGGAAAGAAATCAGCTGGATATGGGTTGGCCACACTACCTCCCCCTAGTCTGCACATCGCATCTTCCCAACACCATTGGGCTGGATCTTGAACCCTGTGAAGAGGAACGTCAACTCTGGCACTCAATCCTGGAACACGCTTGAAGAAAAACATGCTCAGTATACTACTAAACCTGAAGTTTCTCACTCTTCCTGCCTTACACTCACTGAGCTGATGTTTCATGTTGCTCAGTAGTGTAGTGCTCCAGTCATAGATCATGGGTCTCATGCACTCCACTACATAGAACATTAGAGGCCGTGAAGCCTGGTGGAGTGATGCCAATCCTGCTATCCTGCCCAATTTCAATAGTATGGCCTTTAGGCCCAGCACCTGTATAGCGTTGGTAGGGACCTGACTCCCCACCTTATCTGTGTCTGGATAGCAGTACACCGCAATGTACTCATCGATAGTCATGCCACCTCCTGTCCCACCATGAGAATGAAGGTTCACTATTTCCCCCCATCAGGAAAGCCCTGTAATGAAGTATATGTCCTCCACCTCTATAGTGAGGGAGATCCCATCTATCTGGAAGGACTCAAATTCTGGATCCCAGTAATCCACTAGCATTTGCAGTAGTCTTGGTTTGGCCCTCAAACCACCAAGACACCAAAACTTATAGAGTCCACATGCACATAGAGCTTGTTGAGCCATTAGATCGGCCCTTACTGCCTCCTCTACCTCACCATGTTCATGCTCTCTCCACTCTAGGACCATCCTGCACAAGAAATTGCAAATTTACCCATTAGATTACTTATAAAATCTCATGTGCGGCCGCATACATGACTGTTTTCGAAACAGTATCGTATGTACACGGGTTTGGGGGCATTTTCCGCCTATAGCTAGCCGTATACGTGGAAAATCCCTCGATTTTTGTGTGGGCCATAGAGACTTTTTTAGAATGGCCTAGAAACCTCAAATGACCATGGAATTTGATAAAAATTGCATTGAAATGGAAGAGAAGAGCATGGGTAAGTACCTGGAAGAAACGGTAGTGGATTCCGCCAGCTAGATCTCCTGGAATTCACTGTTGAAAATATGAGCTTAAATGGGTAAAAATTTCAAATGTTTTATAATATTTTGAATTGTTTACTATTTATAGAAATTTTTCAATTTTTTGAAAAATTTTACCCCCTTTCCTCTATTTTCGACAATTTCTAATCATTTTGGACCATTTTTGACCTAACTCATGATGTAGGAGGCCTTTTTCAATTCCGTTTCAGCCATTGGATTGACCCATTCGTGTCGATCTCAGGTATCATGTCTTAACTGGAATATAGGTTAGGTTTCATCATCATTTGCATTTTGCATGACCTTATGACCATTTCATCATGACCTTAGGTACGAACCCACTCTATTATGTCATGGAACCTTCTTGTTGTTTTAGAAGTGGCATGATATGAGTGGTAGAGCTTCACCTTACATTGGGTACCCTAGTTAGCGCCTTATTTGAATTTCGTGCCCATGCTAACGTTTTCTCCTTTAGGGTGTGGGAGCCCGTTGTATAGTACTACCATGACATTTCACAAGAGCTTCATACTCCTCTTGATCTTTTGCTGGCCTATTTCCCTCAGGACTCCCTCATGTCAAGTTGTGAATGCATTATCATGAGATTTTCCTGCCTTATTGAGCTTTATGTCGGCTTCCCTGACATTGCATTTCAACCATATATCCCGAGCTTGTCTCATTTCTAGCCATGCAGAGCCATTTTTTATATCCTTTGCAGCTTGATTACCTTTTTACCGGGAGGGGATTTTCCCCCGAGTGTCGATATCCTACACATGTATCCTTGCATTGAGCATAGGTATGTTCCACTGCTTGGAACTAGTTTGCTTTCCCTTATGACACTCATCTCCTCCTAGTCTGTAACTATAAATCAATTTTATTATTTTTCAAGTTTTTTAAATATTTGGAAAAGTCCCCCAAAAAAAAAATCAAAAAACCAAAAAGCCGGACAAGGAAAGATGTTATCTTTGGAAGCTATCGAGTCGTGACGCCTTCGAACAGAGCACTGTATATCACAATAATTGGTTGGGTTTATAGTTTGACTTTAGGAGCTGTACTCATTTATTTGAGTTTATCTCCACTGACTAGTTAAGCTTCCAGTCCCTATGGAGCCTCTGTCAATGCCTCTTGTGTCACAGAGATGTCCCAGTTTGTATATCGAGTCTATGCTATCATTATTGAGTCACCATACACCATTATGCTCTTGTTCGAAGGAAGTTGAAGCCTGAGTCGGCCATTCTTCAGTTATCTTGACTTTGCATGTCGGCCATTCCTGGTACAGTTACTGGTTCGTGCACCTTATGATCGAGTCCTTCCACATTATACATCTTTGCTGAGTACCTCGTGTTGGATGATGGGGGATGCCTTAATTCCCTCCTTCCAGTGGATTTCATCCCATCAATTTCAGATCATTTATTCTGGGATTGGAATCTAGAGTTAGTTTGAGTGCGAGTCAGTTTGAGTGCCTTGAGACTTACAGTCATCAGTGGCAGGTTCTCTCGCCATCGACAGTCTTTGGGAATACATCAATGTCCCCTGATCGATGGATCCTCTCAAGTGTTTGACCTCAACACATTTATTCACACTTTTTAGTTTGCACTCTAGTACCTTGATTCCCATTTTCATTATTGGTGGGTGATCTCATGTCTGTTAATGGTATACATCAATGACCGGTAATCAGACGATGGACTACTATGTTCGACCTCGACACCTTTATTCACATAGTAGGACATGTAGTCGTAGTGGTTTGTGTAGAAGACCTTCCAGACTGGTGGCATCTCTTATATGCTACCTCCTTGATCGTGCCAGTGTTCATGAGATTTCATCTCTCATGACTTGATTCCAATATAGGTCAGACATTTCCAGCCACTATGGAGATCTTGATCTGTTATATATCTTCATCCATTATGGAGATCATGGTCCTTTGTATATCTTCATCATGGATATTGTAATCTATGTATATTGTACGTGGTGATGACCACTTATGTGATATCTTGTATCATGCCTATTCATGGCCATTGTACTCTTATGTATCCAGAACTGCTATATGTATTTGCAGTTATGTACAAAGTTGTATCATTGTACTATGCTGATTAGGTGGCTGGTCTTCCATTTGGGATTCTTCATCACTCCACTTCTGGGATGGACTTATAATGTATTTCAGCCATCATATGACCCCTATGACCTCACATATTAATGGCTAAAGATATATAATAGATCAAGATCCCCATAGTGGCTGGAAATGTCTGACCTATACTGGAATCAAGTCACGAGAGTTGAAATCTCATGAACACTGACACGATTACGGAGGTAGCATATAAGAGATTCCACCAGTTTGGAAGGTCTTCTACATAAACTGCTACGAGTACATGTCCTACTATGTGAATAGAGGTGTCAAGGTCAAACATAGTAGTCCATCGTCTGATTACCGGTCATTGATGTATACCATTAACAGACGTGATATCACCCATCGATAATGAAAATGGGAATCAAGGTACTAGAGTGCAAACTAAAAAGTGTGAATAAATTTGTTGAGGTCGAACACTTGAGAGGATCCATCGATCAGGGGACATTGATGTATTCCCAAAGACTGTCGATGGTGAGAGAACCTGCCATTGATGACTACAAGTCTCAAGGCACTCAAACTGACTCTAGATTCCAATCGTAGAACAAATGATCTGAAGTTGATGGGATGAAATCCACTGGAAGAAGGGCATTAAGGCATCCCCCATCATTCAACACAAGGTACTCAGCAAAGCTATATAATGTGGAAGGACTCGATCATAAGGTGCACAAACCAGTAACTGTACCGGGAATGGCTGACATGCAAAGTCAAGATAACTAAGGAATGGTTGACTCAGGCTTCAACTTCCTTCGAACAAGAGCATAACAGCATATGGTGACTGAATAACGGCAGCATAGACTCGATATACAAACTGGGACATCTCTGCAACACAAGAGGCATCGACAGAGGCTCCATAGGGACTGGAAGCTTAACCAGTCGGTGGAGATAAACTTAGATAAATGAGTACAGCTCCTAAATTCAAACTATAAACCCAACCAATGGATGTGATATACAGTGCTTTGTTCGAAGGCGACACGACTTGACAGCTGCCAAAGATAACATCTTTCCTTGTCCGGATTTTTGGTTTTTTGATTTTTTTTTGGAATTTTTCAAATATTTAAAAAGCTTGAAAAAGAATAAAATTGCTTTATAGTTACAGAATAGGAGGAGATGAGTGTCATAAGGGAAAAAAAACTAGTTCCAAGCAGTGGAACATACCTATTCTCAATGCAAGGATACATGTGTAGGATATCGACACTCGGGGGAAAATCCCCTCCCGGTAAAAAGGGAATCAAGCTACAAAGGATATAAAAAATGGCTCTGCATGGCTAGACATGAGACAAGCTCATGCTATATGGTTGAAACGCAATGTTAGGGAAGCCAGCATAAAGCTCAATAAGGTAGGAAAATCTCATTATAATGCATTCACAACTTGACATGAGGGAGTCCTAAGGGAAATAGGCCAGCAAAAGATCAAGAGGAGTATGAGGCTCTTGTGAAATGTCATGGCAGTACTATACAATGGACTCCAACACCCTAAAGGAGAAAACGTCAGCATGGGAACAAAATGCAAATAAGGTGATAACTAGGGTACCCATGTAAGGTGAAGCTCTACCACTCATATCATGTTACTTCTAAAACAACAAGAAGGTTCTGTGACATAATATAGTGGGTTCGTACCTAAGGTCATGATGAAATGGTCATAAGGTCATGCAAAATGAAAATGGCGATGAAACCTAACCTATATGCCCTTTAAGACATGATACCTAAGATTGGCATGAACGGGTCAATCCAACGGCTGAAACAGCACTGAAAAAGGCCTCCTACATCATGAGTTAGGTAAAAAATGGTCCAAAATGATTAGAAATTGTTGAAATTATAGGAAAGGGGGTAAACATTTTCAAAAATTTGAAAAATTTCTATAAATAGTAAACAATTCAAAATATTATAAAACATTTGAATTTTTTTACCCATTTAAGCTCAGATTTTCAACAGTGAATTCCAGGAGATCCAGCCAGCATAATCCACTACCGTTTCTTCCAGGTACTTACCCATGATCTTCTCTTCCATTTCAATGCAATTTTGATCAAATTCCATGGTCATTTGAGGTTTCTATGCCATTTTAAAAAAGGCGTTGCAGCCCATGTGGAAATCGAGGGTTTTTCCACATATAGGGCTGGCTATACACGGAAAATTCCCCCAAACCTGTGTACATACGCGACTGTTTGGAAAATAGTCGCATATGTAGTCACGCATGAGATTTTCTAAGTAATCTAATGGGTAAATTTGCAATTTCTTGTGTAGGATGGTCCTAGAGTGGAGAGAGCATGAACATGGTGAGGTAGAGGAGGAAGTAAGGGCTGATCTAATGGCTCAACAAGCTCTACGTGCATGTGGACTCTATAAGTTTTGGTGTCTTGGTGGTTTGAGGGCCAAACCAAGACTACTGCAGATGCTGGTGGATTACTGGGATCCAGAATCTAAGTCCTTCCAGATAGATGGGATGTCCCTCACTATAGAGGTGGAGGACATATACTTCATTACAGGGCTTTCCCAATAGAAGGAAATAGTGAACCTTCATTCTCGTGGTGGGCCAGGAGGTGGCCTAAATATCGATGAGTACATTGCGGTGTACTGATATCCTAACACAGAGAAGGTGGGGGGTCAGGTCCCTACCAACGCTATATAGGTGCTGGGCCTAAAGTCCGTAATATTGACATTGGGTAGGATAGTAGGCTTGGAATAACTCCACCAGGCCTCGCGGCTTCTTATGTTCTATGCAGTGGAGTGCATGAGACCCACGATCTATGACTGGAGCACTACACTACTGAGCAACATGAAACATCAGCTCAGTGAGTGTAAGGTGGGAAGAGTGTGGAACTTCAGGTTCAGTAGTATACTGAGCACATTTTTCTTAGAGCGTGTTCTAGGATTGAGCCCCAGAGTTGACGTTCCTCTTCACGAGGATCGAGATCCGGCCCAACGGCATTGGGAAGATGTGATGCACAGACTGGGGGCAGGTAGGATGGCCAACCCCTATCCAACTGATTTCTTTCTGTGGTGGCAGCGACAGATAGTTTCCATCGATGACTACCCCTATGCAGGGATAGATTTTCGGGGAGACCCGGACATGCCACTACAACCAGGATCGGCATATGGCGATATAGGTAACGAATATCGACCCTCTTTTTAAATTTTTTAGGTTATTTAATTTTTTTGTGTTTTCTGATTATATGGAATCAAAAGACATATTTTTGCGTGACAATACATAGTGACATCTACCATTTGTGTGTAGATGTGGGACCACGGCGGCTGGAAGGCTTCCCTTGTCATAGATGGAGGGGAAGAGGAGATGATATCATGGGTGTGGATGTGGAGTAGACGCTCCAGAGCATTCATACCAATTTTGTGAGGTTGACACATAGGGTTCCCATGGTGCAAGTTGATGACTTGCCTGAGGCTATGCAGCTCCAGGTGGTGGGTGTACCACGAGCATGGGTGCAATTATTTCAACGGCTAGCTAGAGCCGTAGTGACCTTCCATGATCACAACCCCCCTCCTCCTCTACAATATTAGATACCTGGGATTCTATACATTTTGTACTACCGTGTATTATATGTTGGTGGCTCGAGAGCACCATTTTTGTATCATGACACTATGTATTACCACATTTTGGATGTTATATAAAAAGTTTTATGGTGATCGGTTTATTTATTTACATGTGTAAAAATTGTGTTTGTGATGAATTTATTGTGTATGAAACAAATGCCAATCTAACACGTAGTTAGCATATGAGTCAGCAACTTGATTATTAATTCTTGGAATGTGTATGTATGTTATATTGTCAAATTGTCGTTCTAATAATCTCACACATAAGAATCTTCTTAATAGCTTCAGATCTCTACTAGCTCTGAATCAAGACGTACCTCAAGAGAGAAAACGCCATGTAAAAAGGCATCCCGTAGAAGCTCAATAATTGCACTATATTCAGCAACATTGTTGGAAGATGGCTGCAAACATATGCCTCCTGAAGACAATACCTGACCCATAAGAGTATAAATCACCCAAGCAGTAGAGGCTGAGTGTGACGGCTTGCACCATCTGCGAATCCTATGTAGGTGGAATATTCCATTGACATCTGCCAAAAGAAACGGAAACTAATCACAAACCTGATCACTATAAGAAAAATACCTAACTATGTAAAACTGTACAATAATATACAATAAACAACCTTGGATGAGAATCATACATAGTACTTCTTGAGATAGAGCCCATTTCTAGGCTCCACCAAGGTCGTTCCCTTGTAATCCACTAACTCATAAGCACCCTTCTCTAACACACGTTTGACCACATAAGGACCCCACCACATGGGATTAAATTTTCCTGTCCCCAAGGGTTCTTTCAGTTGATCCCACAAAAGGACCAAGTCTTCCTCACTAAACCTCCTTGGATGGACAAACTTATCATACTGGACCTTTACGTGACGTTTATTTACTTCTAGAGCCACCAAGGCATCCCGACGCTGCTCATCAAGTTGTTCAAGGTGGGCCAAACGCTCCTCCAATGGTGAAGTGTTTGGTAAGAGTTCTACAGCTAGCTTCAAATAAATAATCTCGCATTCAACCGGAAATATCGACTCCACTCCATGTACAAGTCGATATGGAGAAAAACTGGTGGCAGTCTTAACAGCGGTTCTATATGCCCACAAAGCAGGATATAACATGATGTGCCAATTATTCTTGCTTTGTGCGATGGTTCGTTGGATAATGGATTTGAATGATTTATTCACTTCTTCCACCTATCCATTCACTTGAGGGTAGTAAGAGGAGGAATGTTGTTTCTTGTACCCTAACTTTGATTCCAACTCTTCCATCATACAGTTCTGAAAGTGCAAGCCATGGTCAGTGACAAGCTCTTTCAGAATTCTAAACTGAGTAATAATCTGGTTGAATATGAAGTGGGCGGCTGTCTCACCGTCAGATTTAACTATAGGCACAGCCTCATCCCATTTCATGAAGTAATCAACAGCCAATATGATATGATGATGCCCCCCAGTGGAAGTTGGGTTGCAATCCATAAAATCAAGCCCCCACTTAGTGAAGGGACCGGCGGTGATAATGCGATGTAACGGGGTAGGTTTCGAGTCCATATTACATGCAAACACCTGGCAAGGGTGGCACGTCTTGATCGCATCTATACAATCCTTAAAGATCGACGGCCAGAAATAACCCGCTCTTAAGATTTTTTGGGTTGTAGAAAGCCCAGATAAATGACCACCACATGCCCCTCCATGGCAATCATTCAGCACTACCTCAACCTCATCATGAGTCAAACAACGATGTAAAATGGAATCTACCCCAGTGTGGTATGAAGTGTTATCCACTATAAGGTAATTCTTAGACACGTGACGTAATCATCGTCATTCATCCCGTGAGAGGTGAGTAGGGGTCTTCAATGTTTGTATATATATAATGATATCTCCATACCATGGGTCTAAAGTTGAGATTAAGAAGATGTGCTCATCGAAAAACGTATCTTCACAAACCAACTCCTCATCCTCACTTTGGAAATCTGATATAAGCTCTGCAAAAATTAACGATTTCTTCGATTTTATCGAAACAAATTCAAGATCGAATTCCTACAGGATAACAATCCATTTATTATATTTTCCCCCAATCATCCTTAGAGTGAGGATGAATTGAAATGGATTGACATGGGCTACAACCAAGGTCTGGTGAAGTATAATATAATGTCTCAACCGTTGAGCCGCATGTATAGTAGCTAAAGCAAGGTTCTCGACATGAGAATAACAAATCTCTGCGTCAATAAGGTTTTGGCTTAGATAATATATGACATTCTCTTGGAGATCCTCATCCTCTTGAATCAAAACCATACCAATTGTCTCCATGGATGTGGCCACATAAAGTAGAAAATCACCATTATAGTCTAGGGGACTAATCACCGGGGCCGATGCTAGGGCTCTCTTGAGTGCATCAAAGGACTCCTGGGCTTTCTCATCCCAACAAAAGGTCGTGTCCTTATTCAAAAGATGCATGAAGCCTCTAGTCAAATTGGCAAAATTGACAACAAATCTCCGTAAGAAGTTTGCCATGCCTTGCAAACATTGAAGATGACGAATATTTTTCGGGGGAGACAACTGAAGTATTGCCTCAACCTTCAAAGGTTCGACTCTTATACCCTCTTTAGAAATGATGAATCCTAACAAAAGACCTGACTTCACACAAAAGATGCACTTATGAGGATTTAACCTAACCAAATAATGCCAGCATCTTTCGAATACCAATCTCGATTGATAGGGATGATGCATTCTCATACGAGAATGAGCAGCAAGGTCATCCAAAAATACTTCGATAATCGACTTGAGATCATGGAAGATCAAGGTCATTGCTCGCTGAAATGTAGCTCCAGCGTTTTTAAGGCCGAAAGGCATTTTTCAATATGCAAAAGTTCCCCAAGGATAAATAAATGCAGTCTTATGTTGGTCCTCGGGTTTAATTTGTATCTGATTATATCCAGAAAAGCCGTCCATAAAGGAAAAAACCTCGCTACCCGCACACTCATCCAAAATATTATCAATAAATGGTGTGGGGAAATTGTCCTTAGGACAGGCACGATTCAAATCACGGAAATCAGTACATATGCAGATCGCTCCCTGCTTCTTATCCACTAGAACGGGATTTGAAACCCACTACGTCAAGGGAACGGGATAGATAAAACCGGCTTTCAATAGTTTCTCTATATCTGCCTTAATCACGGGTGCTTTCCTAGGATTCACCGCACGCAAGCGTTGTCAAACAGGATTAGCGTTGGGATAAGTCTTAATCTCATGTTCAATAATACAAGGGTTGATTCCTGGCATTTCGTCATAAGACCAAGAAAAGATATCAGGGAATTCCTTATATAGCTCGGTGTATTCTTGAATCTCAGCATGGGAACATTCTTCCCTAATATAGACATTCTCTATCCTGCCAGGATCGCGAGAGATATTGATAGGAATCATTGAAGATATGTTCGCCATGTTTCCATTAGCCATCGGACCAGGAGAGCTTAATAGATCCATAGGACTACCAACTCTCTCACTAAGAACCGCCCTAAAGTCCTCACACTCCAAGTGGTCAAGCTCGAGAAGAAAGTAAGATCTATGATGGAGTTCCTCCCATGGTGGCTCAACTCTCAACATAGCCTCAATAATCGCTTCATCTGAAGGGAAAACCATATCAAGGCAGTCGTGCGTGTGAGAAGACTGCACTTCCCATGCTGGCAGCACATAAGGGTCCTCCTCCTCCATCCGCGAAGATGAAGGACTAGGCTCTGCAACACACTTGAGATTAGCTTGATAAGCTATCATAGTTGCAGGAAATGGCACATCCATCATGATGGGATAACTCGGAGTACTCGGTGTAGGAAGAATCCAAGAATCTTCCATATGACTCGTGCGAAAAGACACCGATCTCATAGATATCGAAGCCTCACCAGAACTAGACCCTATCATAAGAATTGGTGCAGGACAACTAAAGCTTCCCATGAGGGATGGATACATGCCTACACCCACACTCCCAGTTGCCGGCTGAGAGTGTTCAATGATCGGGATCAAACCTCCCGAATATGCGGTAACAGACAGATTCTTGAATTTTGTTTGATCAATCGTGACTATATTCCCATTAAATGGAAAGCATACAATGTGAAATAAGGAAGAAGCAACAACTTGCATACTGTACATCCAATTCCTACCCAGCAAAAGATTTTAGTCAAGGGGCGCATCAACCACCTCGACCTCTATCACAACGATATTCCCTCCCAAATGGAATTTAAGGGAAGGAAGGATGTTGTGTGGCCTAAATGATCTCCCATCGAACATAGTTAACATGGTCATTGATTTAGATAGATCAGGGGAACCTAAACCCTTCCAACACGATAAAGACATCACAAAAGCGGCAGCGCCTTCGTCAATCACAGTGCGCTTGACGGTCATATTAAGACATTCTACGTGAATCAAAAGAGACACATAGTAAGGCAAGCGAGGCTGAAGTCCTGTGGTTTCAAATTTAATCACGGAGGAAGAATCATCATCAGTCACACCAAGAGCAGAAAGCAACGCCTTCCTTTGCGAAGGACAACTCTGAAGCACTTCTAATGCAAACATCGCACAAGGAGTGTGGTCCAAATCCTCGATAACTGAATAGTGTTGGGAGGATTGGGCATTAGGATTGTGCCCCAAATGCTTAAGGACTCCCTTAAGAATGTGAGGTGCAGATTCAGGTTTATCCACAGGTTTCTCAATACACAAAGGAGACCCTGGTGGATCAGGTTCCTTTCCTGGGCTGGGTTGTGACGAACCATAGTCCTTCACATGGGTCACAACTTTCACAGCACGTACCATGTTAATGCAACCATGACCACTACCCTTTGGTAGATCTTGATCACCACCAGACTGATCATGGGTCCTCAAGTTCATATTTTGATTGTGAGGTAAAGGGTTTGTTAGCACAGTTGGGCCCTATGCCAAGAATCTCGAGGCTTCATCGATACGAGGGCACAAGTAAGTGAGGTGATCATCCTTACATAACTTGCAAGGGAACTTAACGTTACATTAGCTTGCTTGTCCCACCTAGCATCACAGGCGTTCTTGCCATTATCATTAGCATTCTCATTCTTATTCCCACCCTTACGATTATTCTTACCCTTTTTTCTATTCCGTCCGGGCTGCTGGTTACCCTTCTGGTCCGACGATTGAACTGAAAGTACATTCATCAATTGGGTAGGTTGAGACAAAGCTGTAGCTTGTCTCGAAGCAGATTGGTTGATTGACAATTGACTAACTTGTTTTGCAACCGAATCCATGAGTTTCACACTTGCACAACCAACATTTCCATCGGCATTTGGTCCAGGTTTGACTTTGGGGTCGAAACTAGAATGCGGAGCATTGGGAATAATCTCATATAACAAACCGAACTGAGCATAAATCAAGTCCAGTTCCTATGCCCTAAAAATTGCTTGTTCCTCATTTTGCACTCCGGATGTAGAAACATCCTTCGCTATATATGGCAATAATGACTTAAGGAACCATTTGAGGAGGAATTTTGGCGGTATAAAGGCTTTAATTAACCTCTTTCGTCTACGCCACTCTCGGATATGATCCGAGATATATGTGGCTTTATCTTGCTGAAATTTTGACAAGAGCTCAGTACCAACGTCATAAGACACTGGTAGCTGGAAGTGGTTAAGAAAAGTCATCACTAGGTCATCGAACAAAGCGAAAGCTCCCTTAGGTAGCTCTATATACCATTTCGCGGCATTCCCTATAAGGGTGCATTGAAATAGTCTCAAATAGATTGAGTCCTGATGTAAGGAATTCGAAGAGCACCATAGGTGAAAGGTAGTAACATGTTCACTTGGATCCTCTCCTGGTTTGCCCTCGAACTTAGGTATGTCCGAGGGAAGCTTAGTAGGGATGACCAGCTAGGCTGAGTGATGAGCTATAAGATCGTTCGTCAATCTCTACAAGTCAGGAAGATTCAGTGTCATGAGGAAAGGGAGCCTAGGATGATGATGTCAATGGACCGCTCCCTAATAGTTCTGATTCACATAGGTCTGATTACCACCATGGCCTTGGCCATAGCACCCTCCTCCCATTTGACCTGTATAGGGTGGCATGGAAGCACCATAGTGTGGAGGACCTTGACTATTAGGAGCTACAAATCCGTAATTTGGAGAGTAAGTAGGTTGTTGATACCTGCCCCCATAAGGTGAATAAACCTGTCCATACTGCGTCCCATAATAGGGTCCATAAGTCATCGCATTCGATGTCCCATGAGACACTCCGTAGGTAGGAAGATACGCTCTGGAAGTAGGAATATACATACCATAAGTAGGGATATATGCCCTGGAAGTAGTAACATGACCTCTAGAAGTATGAACATAACCTCCCGAAGCAACGAGCGGTGTGTAAACCTGAGACACAATCGGTCTAGTAACCGCAGTATGGACCTAACTCGTAGCAATGTTTCGGCTCGAAGGATCACGTGAATGAGGTGGAGGGTGAACATTCGAAGAAATAGGGACAGAGGATTGAGGGACTTGAGTAATTATATACGTGTTATTCCCTATAGTCACTAGTCTCGGATCTGGTATCCTAATAGGATCACTAACCCTAGACCTAGGAGGAACATGTGATATAGCTTCCACCGCCGGGATGGAAGGTGCAATGTGACTAGTGCTCCCAAACCTCTCTAAATGGTAAGGAATGAGAGTTCCCCCAGGCATAGTGTTAGGCTCAAACTTAGATTCGACATGAAATACCAAATCATGTGTAGGAAAACCACACATACCATAACTACCATAACTAGTGCTTGTGGGTTCAAAATGAGTCTCAGCATCCTCCGGCATTCCATACCAGTAATGCGTCAATGGGGAATCAACCCTAGAGTGAGTAGGTCTATCATGAAAGGTTCCTATCTTAGAAATCACGAGATGTAAGTCAGCCAAGTCGGGTGAAGGATTGTAGGTAGGAGTAAACTCCCCATATTCCACCTGAATGGGAGAAGGTGGTTCAAGAATACCTTCTATATGGTCTCCCATGGTGTGTGAATCAATGTGCGAAGTAGTCTTCCTGGACTGTCTATGTCTCTCTCCCAAAGGAGGAGGAGATGTAGAAGGTGGAAGTCCTGCTAAATGACGAGAATGACGAGGAGCCGCAACCGAATCCACAATGACTCAAAAAATATAAAATACTCTCTATTTACGCAAACCCTAGGCAAGCTATCGTGCACAGAGCAATCACCAATAAAATCTAAATCCAAATGCAAGCAATAAAGGAAAAAATAAGTGAGCTCCCAAATGAAGCAGGTATGTCTCGCCTAGGAGAGGCTTGAGACTCCCATACACAATAAGTGAAGGTACGTAACCAATTATTGTGGCCCTCAGCTTCAATGCGTAAAGCGACTATGCTATCCGACCCCAACCTAGCCGGGACACCCACAGAATAACCCTTGTAAAGTACCCCCTCGATATCCTAGGTAAGGCCACTAAGGTCACCTCAATATAATCAATGCTCAGGCGAACAGTTGCAGGAGGGATTGACCATATGGGCAGGGTATCAAATCCCGAAACTCTCGAAAGAGCCCCTAGATATGAATACAATCCTAGAAATATCTTCGTCCTACTCAGTTATGACTAGGGGTCATCCCAATCAATAACTGCTCACACTGCCTCGTGCTTAACTCCCTTTTGAGAGGAGGATCCTGAGAAACACTAGTTATACCAAGGATTTCACACACTCACCTGGACAGACACATACATGTTGTTGTTTAGTGGTCTTGGAGAATTTACTCACAATGAACTATTCCAAGACCCTAAAACCTAATCTTGTTGGTGCACCCTATAAAAGAAAAGAGTTTAGTTCATTTTAATTAAGCGTTGATTTTAATTGGCTTTATTACTCAAAAGAGGGATATGGTCGTGCAACTAATGGTGTTATGACGCAACATGAAGTACAATGCACACCTAACAATCAATGCAAATGCATTTTATCCATGAAAACAGGGTATGCTACTACATGAAATGCACATTTTTTCTTCAAATGATGAATGCAATATTTCCTATATGAAATCCTGACTAATACTCCAAAGCAAATCTAGTGCAAGTAGTATGCAAAATGCAAAATGCAATGCATGATGATAAGCAAATATTTTTGGATTTTTTGAAATAAAATGAGATACAAAAAGCAAAAGAATGATTCTACAACCCCCAGACTCTGCAAGCACACTCAAACAGCACTCAAGCAAAGCACTAAGGTAAAAGAAATCTAATGCACTAATCCCAAACAAAAAATAAAAAATGGCATGACAAGAACCTTCTTAAAAAAAAAATTTACCCTAAAAAAATGTCTCTGGTCAGAAAAAAAAGGTAGAAACAGACTCAGGGAGTGTTAAAGGAGACTCAGCAATCATCAAACTTCTCCCAGAAACCATTTAACTTCCACTAAAAGGCAAAACTAAGGGCATACGCAACTATTCGTAGTAAACTTGCATGTATACGTGGAAATCACAAAGAAACCCACATGTATACGCAACTGTGAGTTAAAAAATCGCGTACAGGAAGAAAGGTGCATAAAAATCAAGGCAAACAGACAAGCTAAGACAAACTTCACACCAATCAGACACTACTAGGAAAACATGCCCCCAGACCCGACATGGAAACGAGAGAGAAAGAGCAATTCAAAGTCATTGAATGCCAATAGAAACCCCCAAAAGACAACTACTAGGAACTCCCCAGTGGAGTCACCAATTCTGTTACGGAGAGAAATTCCTATGGCTAGGGGTACCACAACAGATAGCTTGACTCCAGAAATCAATCCTTTCCAATATGAAATAGAAAGTAAATTTCTAACACTAAAGGATCATACCTCGTACCTTATTCCGAACGGTTGAAGTAGATCCCCGTTGAGCTTTCCAACTTCAGCTTGAATTGATAAATTACTTCCTCAACAACAAGTAAACAATACAAGCATACTATATATCATGGTGTTAGATCTATTCTAGCATATATAATCAACAATGTATAAGCATTTGAAATCATCCCATGGATAAAATATTCATTCAAACATACATTATTGGACAGGAAAAGATATTTCTATTAATATAAAATCAGAGATTACAATGGATACAACCTTTGTCGGCATGTCTGCGAATCGAAGAAACTGAATCCCCAACTTGGGCCTCCACCACTTCAATCCTCCATCTCTCGATAGAAAGCTCACTAGAAAAAGGCAAGCTTGGGAAGAACACAAAAGTACTCCAAGGGACAAAGGGATGTAGACTCAAGCACAAGTTCCAGCAACAATGGACTATAGTTTCTTTGCTCTCAATTCTCTCATATGCCTTCAATGTACCATAGAGTTCCTTATATAGCTTTTCAAAGGGGTAATGAAAGGTTGAATCCGAGTGATCTCAAGGCATAGGGAAGGCCTGAGTCAAGTGAGTTGGATCCATGTCAAGGAAAACTCCAAAAGGATTTGGATTTTGTACACATCCCGATGTACGCAGTTTTAGTGGTCAAACCTGCCTATATATGCGATTAGGGGTTTAAAAGTCGCGTGTATCATTTTTCACATGTTTTTAGGGATGGTCAAGGAAACATCAAAGGACAAAAAATGGTCCAAGGGGTCCAAGGAGTCTACAGAGGGACAGGGGAAAGGCCATACAAGTGTGATTCACTTAGAGTGGTAAAATCAGCTATAACACTCAACGACATCACAATATTTTTGAAGAAAAGAGAAGAACACGCATTTCATTTAAAGCAAATTTTCGAGCGTTGCCAAAAATATGGTATCTCGCTAAACCCCAAGAAGTGTGTGTTTTCCGTTACAGAAGGAAAGCTACTGTGTCACATGGTATCTAAGAAGGGGATCTCCATAGACCCAGAAAGGATCAAAGCTATCAAACAGATCCCCTTACCCCATAACAAAAAAGGTATGCAATCATTCATGGGGACAATAAATTTTGTGCGAAGGTTTGTATTGGATTTCGCTCAAATTGTTGAACCTTTGCAGTAAATGGTGAAACAAAGTGTACATTTCAAGTGGACTGATGCAGAGAAGAATTCATTCAGCAAAATAAAGACATCCATTGCCCATGCACCCTTTCTCAAAAGTCCAAATTTTGAGAAGGATTTTATTTTGTACACTTTCGCATCTGACGATTCACTAGCAGCGGTGTTTACTCAGAAGGAATATGGGGGAGATGAGTTCCCCATATCATTTATCAGCACCGGTATGCAGGGGGATGAATTAAATTACCTAGATGCAAATAAAAAAGCTTATGCAGTCTTCAAAGTGGTAAAACAATTCAGGCTGTACATACTTAAGAATCGGACAAAGGTAATTGTTCCACACCTAGCTGTGAGGTATCTTTTCATACAAAAGGAGTTAGGAGAAAGAAGAGGCAATTGGGTAACAACTTTACAAGAGTATGACCTCGAATTCAAACCAAAATCCATAGTTAAAGGGAAAGGACTGTGCAAACTAATGGCCAAAGGTAATAACAATGAAGAAAACAATTGGGAAAACGACGCAGAGTTACAGATAATGGATGTATGTCCTCTTTTCACAGCTCTAGATTCCTGGTACCGAGACCTTGTGCATTACCTTCAGGAAGGTTTGTTTCCAGAACATTGGAATTCCAAGCAGTGAAGAGCGTTGCGCCTTAAATCAGCTGCACATCATATTATTGATGGAATTTTATTCAGGAAGAATTATGATGGAGTCCTTCTCAAATGCTTAGAGAAAGAAGATGCAAAAAATTTCATAGAAGAGTTACATGATGGGCTTGCTAGAGGCCATTTTTCCGGAGATACGACCGACCACAAGATTCTCAGAGTCGGATACTATTGGCCCACGCTGTTCAAGGATGCTCATGCCCATGTTAGAAAATGTGATATCTGCCAGAGTTGTGGAGGAAGACAAGCCAAAGTAGCAGGACCATTGAAGCCTGTGATGATCATGAAACCATTTGAGCAGTGGGGAATTGACATCATTGGAGAAATAAAACCAAATTCTTCCCTGCAGCACAAATATATTTTAACAGCAACTGACTACTTCACTAGATGGGTCGAGGCCATTCCGTTACGTAAAGTCAATGAAGATAAGGTCATGGATTTCCTGCAAGATCATATTATGACCAGTTTTGGGGTTCCAATTTCCCTAGTTTTTGATAATGCTATTGTTATAGCTCAAAATGACACATCTCTTCCTGTGACCACTTTCCCATGTTTCCGTCGCATGACGGCCCTTCATGAAAGTCACTGAAAAAACACCTATCTTGGAGGACCCATATATTGAGTTCTGTAACTCCATTTGACCTCATCTCTACACCTTTGGAAAGGTATTTCAGTTAGCTAAAACTTTCCAGAAGACACCAAAGTCTGAAATTGCCAGAAAACACCCTAAAAATACCTTTTTTGTCCATTCACGATTTTCCTTAAGGCAAACCCACGAATGTGCCTCTTAGCATTTAAACATTAAAACATGAGTTAATTGGAGATTAGTTAAGTCATTTAACTTAATTTCCTTAACTGCTGTAACTTCTCCAACCTTCAAAACTACCTTATTTCACCCATATAAATAGAGGTAGGGAGGTCCATGAGAGGGGACTTGAATTTATGCATTGTTATGCTGGAGGAATCAGGACTCTCTTTGCCCACACATTTGCCCTGGAGGTCTTCCCCTTGTGTTGCAGAGCTTGGAGGCTGAGTTCTTTGGAGAAGAGAAGCAGCAGAACCATATCGAGGTTTCCTAAGGTGTCAAACCTGAAGAGAAGGTATACTTGTACTTGTTTTCAGGATTAATAAAGATGTGATGTCCTTCTTCTTCCCAAATCATTGTTCAATGTGTGATTGAATCTCTATTTCTGATCATATGATGATGTTATTCAGATCATTAGTTCATGTTTATTTGATTATCATTGTCGTGTATGTGGTCATAATGGTTTGAGGAAGGTATAACTTGTTTTGCAGGTCTCTTGGAGCGAGAGGAGCAAGAAGAGGATTGAAGAGAAAGCTTGGACCAGCCTTCAGTTATTCAGGTGTGGACCTTTCTCATCTCTGATCTTGCTTATATATGCTTGCTAAACATTGTGCATCTCTCTTTCAACCCCAGTATGTTGATGGCCTCTTAAACCCTAGCCATAGGATACTTTCCTTTACAACAACTACTTATTTTTATTCCATTAGATTAACTGCATTTGGTCATGAAAAAGGAATTAAGTTGCATTATTTTGCCAACTACTACCCACAAGGGAATGGTTTGGTAGAATCAACAAATAAGAATTTGATTAGGATCTTAAAAAATATTGTCATAGAAAACCAGAGAAGTTGGCATTTAGCACTACCAAACTCTCTTTGGGCTGATAGGGTCACACCCAATAATTCTTTAGGTGTGTCACCATATACCCTTGTTTATGGAAAAGAGGCCATACTTCCTCCTAACATTATGCTACCATCTTCCATAATAGCTCAAGAGTCTAGAGGAACTGATGACGAAATCTTGCAACTTAGAATCTATAATCTTTTGAAGGCGGAAGAGTCTATATCCAGGGCCAAAGAACATTTTAAGCAACAACAGGAAGTAGTGAAGAGGTGGTTTGATAAGCACAAAGATGGAATAAAGGAATTTGAAGTGGGAGACCTGGTTCTTAAATGGGATCACTCGCATGATGAAAAGGGGAAGCACACAATGTTTCAACAGTTATGGGTAGGCCCTTTTCAGATTGCGGAAAAACTTGGCCCCTCAACCTATAAATTGCAAGATTTACAGGGGTGGGAAGAGAACTTACCAGTAAATGGTTTAGTTCTCAAACCTTATGTTTCCTGATTTTTGTTTTGTTTTTGTTTTGTACATAAATAATTTGATTTGGTTGTTTGATTGGATTTGTTTCATTTTTGTTTGTTTTAGTTAAATTTTGTTTAATTTCAATAAAAGGGGCAAACTTTTGGTTGTATGGAGGGCATCAGAGTTTTGGATTAACTGAAATCCTTGGTATAAGACTGTGTATTATTGTTTTATCTAATAGAATTATTTTTAGTTAAGCAGTTTTCCTAAATGGCTATGAACACATTGAAGTCCTGCCTGATCCCTATAAAATAACTCAGGATCAAAAGGTCTGGAATACCATTTCAGGGCTCCATCCATTTCACATTTAAAGTATCCTAGGGGGTGACGGAAAAAGACCCATGGAAAGGGATCAGGGTGAATAGTATATTATATATAAATGATCCCATGCCAAAATTCAAAAATCCAAAAGGCTGATGAGAGTCAAAACTCCTAAAAGCAATATCTATCAAAACAAAGTACTGAATCATATGAGTACAAATTTGCTGAAAGTTCTTCTCCGTCCATGAGCTGAAAATTAAAGACATCTCTCACAAAAAAGGACACTATGGATAGAGGATCCTGAATAAAAATTTAGAAAGAAAGGCATGAGGAGGACTCAAAAGGACAAAAAGTCCCAAAAGCACAAAAAAAGTGCAAAATGGCATGGGAATGAGGAAAAAATGAATATTTCTATTTACCATATGTTACAATCCTGTGGTGTCCAGAATGGAAGCTACCCAAAGACAGACATAAAATGAAACTCATCTACTTGGCCTCAAAAGAGTTATCTTGACTTTGATATTTTGGGTTGCATTTTCCTAAAATTGGACTATCATCAATGTTTAAAAGTACATGTATTCACCATTAGGGAAATCTAGGCATCTAGAAGAATTCAACATGTTGGTTTTATTGCTAAGCGGTATGTTACTTCAAGAAGATTTGATTCAGAGATCTAGGTTCACCAGGTAGTCGCCAATTGTTGTAGCTGCAACTATTTCCCAAATTTCTAAAAAATTGGGACCCTCCTTTTAAATTTTGTCTTGCTTAGTTTGTTGGGATTGCTTAACTTTACTGTGACTTTGATTTTTTGAGAATGATTGTTGAATGAATATCCTTTTTATGTTGATATTTCCATTTGACTTAAATTGTGACTTACAGTAATTTCTTATTTCGCTAAAGGAAATTGTTTGAGTTGTGAATCAGGGCCGTAGTCACCTACGCAGCCGCCATTGCGGAGGCTCAATAGAATAACGACCCGATTCAAAGCCTTGTCTTCCACCAATGCATTTTTGTTTTGTTTTTATTTTCAGCATTTTTATTTTGTCACCATTGGGGCACTATTCCTCTTTGCAGCCGCCGTTTTAGGGGATCAATAACAAATGTTTCAACGGTTTAGAGTTTACCCGCGCTGATTTCATATTTTATTGTTTTGTTTTTTTCGCTATCGGATTTGTGTTGGAATTTTGATGGGGGATTAGGATTTAATTGTTTCGATCGCCGATGGTTTCATATTTTGGCGGAAGCCATAGTCTTTTTAATCCCGCCGTTGCGGGTCCGGAGCAGACTAACCATCTGACGTGGTTGTTCTATTTTTTGCCAATTGTTTTCTTTTATTGTCAAGTGCTCAGTATGTGCGTCGCACGCCATTGCGGATCCTTAGCGGGTTAATCGTCCGTTCCTAGTCTTCCATCCGCTGATGAGGTTTTTATCTGCCCGATGCTTAGTACGGTCTATGGGGTTTTCCCCCCCCCGTTCTAATTTGTTTTACATTGTTCTATGTAATGGCAGAGGTTTCCCATGGGCACAGGTCAGTGTTAAAGTTGTCTGAGTTGAAAAACGCGGTTTGGGGTTGGATGGTTCAAAGAATGGTGGTTACTTTGTCCTAGTCTGTGCTGTCATTGGAGCTTT
The DNA here is from genome assembly GCA_001517045.1 of Pseudotsuga menziesii. NCBI lineage: Eukaryota > Viridiplantae > Streptophyta > Pinopsida > Pinales > Pinaceae > Pseudotsuga > Pseudotsuga menziesii. The sequence goes on from LPNX011000345.1 coordinate 93,357, forward strand.
TCGTTCTAGTGCAGATGTGGCCTAGATTGGAAAAAGGATCTGTTCTATTAGGCATGTGTTTAAGTTTTGAACAGGGGTTTAAGCACAAACTTGCGGGATCTATTTTGTCTTGACATTCTTTATTTTCATGCATTAATACTATTTATAGTTCATATTATAGAACGTATGTATTGATCTAGTTTGTGTTACCTTGTTAAACACTAATGATCTGATATGTTCAGGATAGGAAGATTGCTGCAAAGAATATATGCCTACTAAGGCAAAGCAAAGAGGAGCGACCTTGAAAGAAGAAATTAAAGCATAAAGAAACATAGATGTTGCTCTAGGAAAAGAAGAGAGTGGAAGGATAAGACCAACAAGATCTCAAAATGACCAAAGAATTATAGAGCATAATCATTAAAGAGCAGAGGCTCAGGCTTGGGTAGTTCATCGGTTACCAAGCTGGTCCTGTTTTCATAAAAGTGTTTATCTGAGATGCAACATTTGAATCATGGGAATTCACAAAATGACAAAAGTATGAGATTAAAATGGTTGGGGGGAAACTCAAAGGTTTTACTGGTTTTTGTATAAATATAGGAAAGTTAGAGGGAAGGAGGACTTTTTCCCAGTAAGACTTGTGAGAACACATTGTAAGAGGAACTATTTCGTTTTGCAATATATAATTACAATTTTTCCTGTTGGAGAAAGCTTTGGTGGAATGTTCAAATGCTGTTCAATGGATGTGGTTGAAGGGGAACTATTTCATTTTCAGCTTTTGTTCATTAACCATGAGATCATTCTAACTTGTTGAACCTATGTTCTTTTATGAATGCTCTCTGGTTTATTTCATGATAATTTCCACTATGAGTAATGAATGTTTTCATAGACAATGAGCTATGTTGTTGTTCATCCATCTATTCATGTTTATGTGTTTTGAATCAAAGAACAACTATCTGTGATTTTTCTTAATGCATGAACAGTAATACATTAATCATTAAATGATAATCTCACTCCCTAGGGACAACTTAGTTAGTTTTATTTCCTGTTGTGTGTGGTTTAGATGCGAGAGAGTCTAAGACGAGAGGTAAGAACCTATGCATCACATTATGACTTCTCCTCGTATTCTTTATCAAACTGCATTTTAGATAGGCACTTGCATATCATACTTAAAGTTAAAAACACAAAAATATATACGGTGGATCAGGCCGCAACTGGTAAAATATTTTAATTTTTGTTACTTGTCCTACGGTAGGAAGATCGTAAGCCAGACGGATTCCCCATACCAAACAGTCATGGGCTAGTTGGGAACATTGACTAGGGAGAATCACTTGTTGTTGTTGCCTGCGATTTTCCAGGCCTCAACACAATATTTTTCCCAACTTGATCAGATCTTTGGAGATGAGTTTTGAGAAAAAATGGCTCTCTCAACATTTGTAGAAACACCATGTGTCTTTGCAATTGATGAACACATAGGACCTTATACTGTACCTTGTGAAGTTAGCCCTGGAAAAGTTTTACACATAAATGCAGGGTTAACTGAGAGCCAACAAGAACAATTACTTAAGATCCTTAAAAACCAATCTGGATCATTTTCATGGGACGACACTAACATGAAAGGTATACACCCTGACACCTGTATTCACCATATCTACATGGATCCAACCATTCCACCTGTGAGACAACCTCAGAGGGGGATGAATCCTGCTATAAAAGATATAGTAAAAGAGGATTTACAAAAAATTCTCAATGTTGGTTTCATCTATCCTATCTCTGATAGTAAATGGGTGTCTCCTCTAGTGGTAGTCCCAAATAAAGTCACTGGGAAGTGGCGTATTTGTGTTGATTTTAGAGAGTTAAATAAGGCCACTCTTAAAGACTATTTTCCTTTTCCCTTGATTGATCAAGTATTAGATACCCTGTCAGGTAAACAATACTTTTCCTTTCTTGATGGGTATGGTCGGTATAATCAGATTTTAATAGCAACGAGGATCAAGATAAGACCACTTTTACATGCCCTTGGGGAACATACACCTATATATTTTTTCCATTTGGCTTATGTAATGTACCTGCCACTTTTTAGCATGCAGTTTTAGGAATTATTGTTGACCTTATACACGACTATGTAGAGGTGTACAAGGATGATTTCATAGCCTATGGTAATACCTTTCAATAGGCCCTTGATAACCTTGAGAAAGTCCTGATTCAATTTCAAGAAACAAACATGGCCCTTAGTAATGAGAAATGTAAAATGTTATTAATAGAAGGTATAGTCTTGGGGCATAATGTTTCTTCCCAAGGAATCAAGGTGGATCATGCAAAAATTGAAGTAATCGTTGGCATTCCTTTTCCAAAGACTCAAAAAGAGGTAAGAATATTTCTTGGCCATGCAGGCTATTATCACCACTTTATTGAGAATTTCACTAAAATAGTTGCACCAATGTTTAAGCTCCTTACAAAGGATGTACAATTCCAATGGACTAAATCTTGTCAAAGTGCTTTCGAAGTCTTAAAAGCTAAATTATCAGTGGCTCCAAAACTTAGGGGTCCTGACTAGTCCCGCCTTTCCATATATCCACCGATGCTTTTGATACGGCCATAGGAGGATTCCTAAGGAAAAAAGAAGGCCAATCACCTTATGCCATTTATTTTATTAACAAGAATTTGACCCCTGTCAAGCTGAATTATACCGTTACTAAAAAAAAGAAATTTTGGAAGTAGTCTATTCTATTAATAAATTTTGCCATTACATTATAGGATACAATTTTTTTGTGCATATGGATCACTCTGCCATCATATTTTTAATGAATGAACCAATTACCAATGGTAGGGTGACTCGATGGCTTCTTTTATTACAAGAATTTAACATTACCGTCATCAACCAACTTGGTAAAGAAAACTTAGTAGCACATTTCCTTTCCCGTATTCAACATGAAGACGGTACTAAACCCATTGACGATACTTTTCCTGATGAACATCTATTTCCTGTATCTGCTCAAACCCCTTGGTTTGCAAATATTACCAATTATTTAGCAACTGGAAAATTACCAAATCACTTGTCCCCACCTGAGAAGCGGCACATTATAGTTCAGAGCTCTAATTATTCCTGGGTTGACAATGATCTCTTTCGTACTAGCCCAGATCTTATTATTAGACAATGCGTATGGAAAGATGAAATGATAAATATCCTCCATGCACACCATGATGGACCATGTGGGGGACATTATTCTGATAAGCATAAAACATACAAAGTGCTGCACTCTGGTTATTATTGGCCGAGCATTTTCAAGGACGCTACTAAATATGTCAAATGATGTGATAGTTGCCAAAGAATGGGTAGATCTACATCATCTGATTAGATGCCATTACATCCTCAAGTCATGATAGAGCCTTTTGAGAAATGGGCTCTGGATTTTGTAGGACCTATTTCTCCCATGTCTCGTAAAAAGAAGTATATTCTAGTTTGCGTAGACTATGTTACTAAGTGGGCAGAAGCTAAATATTTTTTTAGGGCCACAGAGAAATCGGTAGTAGAATTCATATATGAAGAAATATTCACTCGATTTGGTGTACCTAGAGAAATTGTCATAGATCAAGGCTCTCAATTCACTTCTAAGTTAATGAAAGAAATCACCATGAAGTATGGCATTCAACATTCCAAATCCTCAATTTATCATCCCCAGGATAATGGCCAGGTAGAATCAACCAATAAAGTATTAGAAGCCATATTAACCAAAATCATTCATTGACATCATAAGGATTGGGAAGATAGACTCCCAGAGGCCTTGTGGGCCTATAGGATAATATGGAGAAACACTACCGTACATACCCCTAATGAGTTGGTGTATGGCAAAAAAGTTCTTTTACCTTTTGAATTTCAAGTTAAAACATTTTGTATGGCATCACAATTAGGCATGAATTTGGATGAATCACATAAACAATGAGTGTTACAAATTAATGAGTTAGATGAAATTAGATAGGATGCACTCCAAATAATGATGTTAATACAGAACCAACGGAAGAAATGACATGATATATTTATAAAGAAAAAACAATTTAATACTAGAGATTGGGCATTGCTATTTGACTCAAGATACAAAAATTTTAAAGGAAAATTAACTACTCGTTGGATGGGTCCATATGAAGTAGTTACAGATTTCAATAATGGATCATTAGAAATTAAGACAATTGATGATTCACAAATTTCCTTTGTTGTAAATGGACATAGAATTAGACTTTACCATCAACCCATATCTAAACAGGATTTCGTACAAAATGTCTTGCAACAAAAGGAGATGGAATTGGTTGAAGAGGAAATTATTCCTCCTCCTCCCGATCCTTAAAGTTATTTTGGTTTGTCATTACTTGTATATATGTAAATATGTTTGTGTTCGCCTAAATAAGTAAGGGTCATTTCTAACAAATTAACTGCATTTTCATTCCTATGATCATTTGTTGTAGGTTTGTCAAATTAAAGCGGAAAGACTCTTTTTCCTTTTTCTTATGAATTTTGTAGATGTTTTGTTAAGAATAAATATGAATCATCTAACAAGTGGTGTTGCAGTTTGATTACAAATATTTAACTCTATAAGCAGCTTATGAAGTATTATTTGAAAAGGGGTAGTGCTTTAAAAGATTCATGATATATCATTCTTTTTGGTTACCATCAAAATTGAAGTTTACAGTACAATTGAAGAATCCCTTGTATATCATCCTTAACCACCGATTATAAGATTTGTTATGCTTTTATATATCGGATTTTGATTCAGATATGTAAATTTTTTATTTAATAAGACAGTTGCTTGAAATACCTACTCTAATTATCATATTCTTCAGATTCTTATCCCATACCTATGGATTACTAGTTCATGCTATACTTGATATCAAAACTTGCCTCTTAAGCATTTTTGTGGTAACTCGAAAGTAAATGAAATTTCTACTTGTGGGGAACATTATTAACATTTCATGAAGAAGATATATTGAAAGGTCAAAGAATAGTTTTAAGTTATTCTCTTTTGACATGATCTATAATTAAGGCCAGTTTATGTAAGAAAATTTTAAAAAAAATTGCTTTAAAAATTGAATTATGTGTTTAGTAGGATTAGCATGCTCTAGTACCAATCGAATTCCATATACTCAAAATCATTATACAAAGCAAACCCGTCAGGGTACTGAACAAGCCTGCTGGCAGCGTGTCAATGCTAAGTAACATCTTAAAACAAGGAAGCTCGGTAAATGCAAGTAAACCCATCGGGGTACTGAACAGGCTCGCTGGTAGCGGGGCTATGCTTGCATGGTACCAGGATAAACTCGCAGGGGTACTAAACAGGACTGCTGGAAACGAGGAAATATCGGGTAAAAGAGATCTGGTTAATGCACTACTATGCACATGGTTCGTTGAAAATGATAATATTAGAATATATAAATACATGTGTAGGCCAATTGTTTATGATGTCATTAGAGAATGGTTGTAAGTTGGGATTGGATCCGGCTATCTATTTCAATCAATACCTAGGATATGATTATCCTATAAATGGGACCCATAGCTGTAAAACCTCACAAACTTTAGGGTAAACTCAAAATATTCTTAAGATGACAAGACATCCTTACAATGAGGCATGGATGACTAGTTTTTCCTATGGCATTTTCCAATTATACTATTATAATTCACTTGATCTTTCTAAGAACTGTTATTGATGCTAAATGTACATATATGAATCATTTCCATTTTACTAGTTCGTTTTCTTTTTCGTGCAAAAATGATCACAGCATGATAAAACTCTGTATTAAATTAATTTGAAATTACTTAGTTTTTCTTGTATAGCTTGAGGACACACCGTATCTTTGCTTTGGGGGAGGAAGAGTACGCTGTGAAGATTATACTATTTTTTTAATTTTTCTGACTATTTATATAAAAGTTTATTTATCTCTAACAAATGACAAAAAATTTCAGGATAATTAGCAGCAATCCGATCTAGAATAAAGCATGTTTTTATAGAAAAATATATATGAAGGATCATATGCAGGACCATATGAAGGGTTGAATGATGGTATGAATGAAATTCCAAATGATTATCTCAATAAAAGTTGTGATATTATAGCACTAATGATTAAAAATCATGTTGAGGTGTTAACTTAATTTTGTTTGGGAAAAAAGTTAAAATTGGTTGAGTCATACCATGATTTTTAAGTCACATCTACAAGGGCATTATGAATAATCTCGACCTATGATGATGTATGTTTGTGATATCATTTTACCCCCATATGGATTCGATATGACCTTATGAACTTTTTAGTTATCATGACTCTACCATCACCCCAATCCTCTTACCCACTTACACGCGTAAACTATAAAATAGCCGATCCTCTTGTTAAATCAAGATTATTATGTTTATGAATGTGGTTATGCATTCGTATTAAGTCATACGTTCAACCTACCCAAAGTTTTACTTTGGACATGGTTGAACTGATTGCAACCTTATGAACTCATTAAAATAGGTTTTCTTGACGGCACACGTCTCAAGATCTTCCATAATGGCACGATTGCCTAAACGTGCAGAGCCTTTTGCGTGATCATTTGGTCGATTGAATGAGGCACATTTTAAATCAACATCATGCAAAATTCTACTCTATCGCTGTCACTTACTATTATCCCTGTAGAGTTTTTATAGCCACCTTCTTCCTATACTCCCTGCAAACTATGTATCCTAGTCTCTCCTTGAACCATGTCGAATCATTTTGAGCATGAGAGCTATGAAGACTTATTTCAAATGCCAGAGTTTCGGGAGTGTTGAGAGGTATTTTTGTGCTCTGGTTGGAACCCATTTCTTCACCTACTGCAAGGGTATGATGAAGAAATATCACTATTGTTCATGATGGGTTTCAATGGAAAGAAGGCAAGGGTTGGCCATCTTTTCTTCCTAGTAACTGAGGAGTCTATCGCATTTGCAGCCAAGCTTCCTAGAGAGGGCACTAGGTGACACAAGCACTATTTTCTTCTGCAGGAATCCCACAACTTCGCCCTTAAACCAGAATACATCATGTCATAGGAATCAAAGGTTTCCATCGCAACTGGATTAAGCCAGAGTACATCAATCCTTTGATTGTACATCAATCCTTTGACTGTCATCATCCATCCAATCACTTGCGAGGGTAATTTCAACATATTTAAAGCCTTCCATATCCATTTGCTAGCACATTTTGTTGATCATAAGTTTATTAATTTCCCTTTCTATTTTCTTAGAAGTCTAGAGAAGATGTCGAGCCAGGTCAGGAAAAATACCATTAACCCTAAGGGTAGCCTGTATCACCATAGTTTGATTAAACTCTTGATCTTAGATTAGCTTAAGGAGTGGAATCAACCCTGGGATACCTTTGTGTTTAAAGTTCTTAACCCCAATCTAAATATCTGAAAATGCCCTCGACATCTTCATAACCATGAATCCAGTCAATCTCCATCTGTAGAGAAGAAAATCCCCAATGTTTTCCAACACGATGATGACACATCGAAGGAAATTCCATCCACTCATTCTACCCCTATTATCCCTATATCTACTCAGCTTGTACCCTTATCACGACCTCGCACCAGAGTCCAGAGGGCAAAATTTGTCCAATCCATGATTCAGCCTAGCGTCCAGACCACGGTACAACCTGATATTTAGAATGGTCATCTAGATCGCATGGCCGAAGCATATACACCTGATCTAGACTCCCCTTTGTTCGCATTGGCCCATGTCTCGGTCGAATTGTTGAAGGATGTCAACCGTGAAAATGTCCCTGCACTTGTTAACCCAAAAATTCCCTGGCATAGATCTTAATGGCCTACACCACCCAAGGACACCATCTCACAACCCTCATATCACTCCATTAGACCCTCCATTAAACCCCCACACCCTCAAAATAGCCTAAGGATGAAGAAAAAGGGCTAAAAACCCCAAAAAGGAGCCCAAAATAGCCTCCTAGGAGCTAAAGCCCTCAAAAAGGGGCTAAAACACTAAAAGGGGCTAAAATCCCCAAAAAGGGGCTAAAGCCGTGACCAAGGGCTGAAAACCCTAAAACCCCTTGGAAAAGCTATAAAAGGAGGGTGGGGGGTCACTCTCAAGACACTTCTCCCTTTGCCTATTGTTATGCTACTCATGGATGCTTTGAGACCTTTGCCTCTCAAACCATCCACACTCCCTCTCCTCCATCTCCATCTCCATTGAACCATTGCTCCCCATCCAAGAGAGAGAGGTGCTTCCACAAGCTTGGGCATGGTGGCCCATTTCCACTAGAGAAGGTATAATTTGTCTTGCATGTTTTGTTTATTTGTTTTATTTGCTTTCTAACCCTTATTTCCATTTGTAGGTTTTTAGCTTAACATTTTTTTGTAGGTTTTATTATAGCTTAGGGTTTTTTGCAGGTCTTTTGGAGGCAGAACCCTAACCCGTTTCTTGCAGAGGGGTTTACCATTGCTCCTACATTTTCAATCTATCTTTTTTGTTCGTAGCATTAGTTTAGTTTACTGTTATTTACGTTCTGTTTTATTTTCTGCATTTCCCATCCATGCAGGAACCTGCCCTTATGTTCTATAGACAGAAAGGATCCATTCCTACCCCTATAGTAGGGAGAAATCCTTGCTACAGAATTGGCGACCATACCAGGTCGATCCCACAGGATCCCTAGGCCAAATTTTTTATTTTTCAAGTTTTTTAAATTTTACCCTAGTTTTTCATAAATTTCTTGTTAAATCCATCTTAGATTCAATTTATTTCCTATTTTAAGTACTGCCAAAGCCTCTGCTAGGAAAAACCGAGTCAGGTTGACCACAGTACAAGTTAATGTTGGCCAGATCTGACTCTGTCTCATAAAAAACCCCAATCCGGAGTAGGGCGCTCATATCGGGGCAAACGGTGAGACTGGGGTGCACTTAATGGGAAAACAGGTGCGCCCAAGGTGCACTTAATCCCTCGATAAGTGTGACTTCAGCCCATAAACTTAGTCCATGACTATTTATGCATTCTGTGCGACCCTCTCACACATTTCTGAAAAAATCTTGCGGCCCCCTCGCCAGATTTGATCAAAAATGTGCGGCCTATCAAACATAACTTTAATTTAAGTTTAATAGATAGTAAATTTCAATTTTAGAGGAATATTAGGGTGGCCCAGCTGCCTCTGTCCACCACTGCAAGTCAATTTCAGTTTCTTCTTTCATTTTATGTAATTTATTTAATAAACAATGTGTAAATTCCAAGGTTAATGGCTTAATTAAATGAACCTAGACTAATTAAAATCAACTTAAAAAATAACTGTCTTGCTTCCCCTTCCTCCTCTACCCAGTTATCACCCTCTGGGGTATTCTGGGATACCACGAAGGGCAAGCTCATATAGATCTAGGCACTCCACTATATTGTTCCAAACCATTAACACCGGGTGACCTGCAAGGTAGAGGGGGTAGAGAAGGAGGGCTTCTCACGGTGCTAAGTGTCCTCCCTATTGACCAACCTAGAATTTGGGAGATGACCTGAGGATCTATAGATGGGCTTAGTCCCATTTTGTTGAGAGCACATCACCTTCTCTTGGTTGAAGAGGAATATCAGTGTGAGGTAGACATCTAGTTAGGCCAGCAAACATTTAGGGTTAATCACTGTATTTGTTAACAATTTCTGATTATTTATGCTTGCATACACAAACACAATGACATGAAATCTACCATGATGAATTCATAAACCATTTGCATCAACCAAGTACCAGAAAAAAAAACAAACAAACAAATACACCATACCAGCTAATTAACCCAACTCAATTCATGACGCTGAGTAAACCTTAAAATTTACTAATTTACACTAAGTACAAACAATTCTGTAGTCTTTGAGGACATAAGTCCCTGATTGCTTCAACTATGGGAAGTACTTGGGATTTTCCCAGAAACTCATTGTGAGGATTACCACAGGAACCCCAAAGTAGATGGCCGCTGAGAGGAATTGCCAAGCGAAACGGGCAACGACTCCTTCCGATTGAGTAGAGACACCTGTGAGGAAGAAGCCAAGTGTTGTCTTCTGGCAGTCTTGGTGTCCTAGTGACCACCTTCAGCCAATAGGAAGCCACTGAAACTGGGGTCCAAATATCATTCCTGAAAGTTTGATAAAACTTAACACAATTTATCCCTCATGCTCTTCCTCGCGCCTAAGAGGCGAACCACCAGAATTTGGAACACTCAGTTGGCACCGTCATAGTCGTTCTTAGTGATATCCCACACTGTCAGAGGGCCACATAGCCTATGAATCTGATTCAGACACATATTAGTCTGAACCAGACCTCCACACCGCACCATCAAGCCCCATGGCTAGTGCAAACCCAGATCCATTTTTCGGCCTAACCTTAGAAAGTGGACCCATGTCCACATCACAACCTGGCAAGTGGCCCAAGCACATTCATGCAGGATGTCATCAGTCAGCTGCCACCACCTATAGTGACCAGCCAAGCTGGCCCACTTGCAGCACACAGGGGCAGTGGCCCTTCCACACACACTGTCCCTCCTGCCACACAAGGGTGCAGTGGATTGTCCACTTACATTGCCCCTACTATCATACATGGGGGCAATATCCCTGCCACTCATACTATCCCACCCACAACACTTGGGGGCATTGGCCCATCCGTAAATGTGCCACCGCAAGCACTCCTAGCCATGTAGATGCATTATGCACCTACAAACCCCACCACCATTGAAGCTCCATCCCACATCAACCTGGGGTCAAATCTACCCTTCATGGCTCATCTGAAATTGCCTAACTTGGATAGAATAACAAACAACCCCATCCGCCACCAATCTTTTTGGCCACCCATGCCAACTAAGTTGCTATCAGACATCCCCAAGTTTGAAGGCAAAGCAGGGGAATGTCCCCAAAACCACATAATGACATTCCATATATGGTGCTCATCTAATAGCATCGTAGACAACTCCATCAGGCTGAGGCTATTCCAACGCACCCTTACAGGTGCCGCGGCCAAATGGTACATTAAGCTGCCACAGGCCAAATATCTGGACTTCAACTCCCTAGCCTTCACGTTCCTACAGTATTTCCAACTCCCTGTTAGATACAACGAAGGGGTGGAGATCCTATTATCATGTCGCCAAAGCACCGCCACTAATATATCTGACCATATCCATGAGTGGCAGCCACGTCATAGTCTATGCAAAATCCAACTTGATGACAAGATATTCTTGGATTGGTTCCTTAAGACCTTGCTCCTGCCCATAGAAAAGGACGTCGTATCTGAACATCCCCAATCTGAAGAAGAGGCCATACTGAAGGCCCAACAATTTGACCTTATCTATGCTCAGTCTGGATACCTGTATACTGTCATTCCAAATGCCCCCAGTCAGAGTACCTCATACCGCGATGTACCAGGGGCATCCCATGTTGCGGACGACATCATAGGATCAATCTCCCAATAGCCACATCCTTAAGTGACACCACAACCAAGCAACACTGCTAGTGTTTCTTACCAAAACCAAGCTCTGGACTATGCTAGAATGATGTCCCGGTCCGGAGCAACAACTTCCTATGCACAAACTGCGCCACCGCAACAGGCTCAAGCCATGGCTTGGCCAACACAGCAGTATGTGGGGCAAATTCCCACATTTGTGGCACCACCACCCCCACAAATCTACTATGCACCACCAGTGCAACCAATTCAAGCCCCCGCCCCCGCTCCACCCGCTCCATTGGGACAAGTGTTCGCACAACAAAACTGTCCCAACCCTACCCCCAATAATCAACAAGGGAAAGCTAGAAACAACTGACCCCATAACCAAGGCAATAACCAACCACAGGGAGGCAGTCAACAACTGAACCCTCCCAACAATGTCGCGGCAAATCGGCCAGCCCAGAACGCCCCACGAACAAATGCACTAAGACGCAATGCCCTGTTGCACACAAACCAACCATGTACACTCTGTGAGGTCTATGGGAACTGCACATTCGAGTGTCCCCTCATGGGGCATGCCAAGCAAGCCATTCGGAATGAGGTCCAATAGGCTGTCACCACTACAAACCAAGCACAACCCAACCCAGCACCACAAGGACCTCCCCCCATGGTGCTTCAAAACCCACTACCAATCCAAGGATTTGTGGCAACCACACCCCCTCCCCAACCCAACCCCAACACTCTGGGGGCACCTCCCATGGACAAAACAAGTGTTCACCACTTGCCATCCATGACGACTAAAGAGGTCAACTTGCAAACCCAACAGAATCAGTATGGTACCACCACCGAACCTGTTGAATCATCAGCAGCATCCATGTCTAAGACTGTCAACCTACCTCTTCAGTTACCCCCATTCCTGTGCCCCCCATACGCAGAGTGGCCAACAATGCCACATCAAGAGTTGGAGTCAGCTATAGCATTGTGGATGATTTGGCCCAAACGCCAACTGCCATGTCTGCTCTTGAGGTACTCAAAACATGCCCAATGCAGTGAAAAGCCTTGCTAGCCTCCCTAGGGGAAGTAGACCCCTCCGAATCCAAGTTAATCACCTTTGACATAGAGAATGGAGAATTGCGCATGCCCTCGACCATCACCTTCCAAATCCCGGTGTCCATCTAAAATTTGGTTGTGCATCGGTGCATAGTGGATGAAGGGGCATCCACGTGCGTTATGTCTACCATGGTTTGGCAGAAACTTGGATCACTAATTCTACAACCGTCCTCCACAACTCTGCAGGCTTATGATGGACATCCCACTAAAGCCCAAGGAATTCTCCCCCACATCCCCATTACATTAACCAGGAAGACAGTGTTGATCGACATAAAAGTTGTCAACGCTCAACTGGACTACAACCTCCTCCTCGGAAGGAGTTACATGTATGCCATGTGAGCAGTCACATCAACTATCTTCTATCTCATGATGTTCCCCCATGAAGAAAAGATTGTGATGGTTGACCAGCTCACTTATCATGATCCCCAAGGGTTAACGAAACTCGCCAATGTTATCCTGACCATCACCACCATTGAGCCACAAGGGACGAACACACACGCCAATGTCATCCCTACAATTAACACTATGGTTGAAAACACACTAGCCCCCCCACCGTTGAATGTGGTCCCTGGGTTGTTTACCGATCCCATCATGATGGCTCCTTTCCCATTAGTGTCGCCACCGCTGACACAAAATGAAACTGTGGAATTGTGCATGGTCTCATAAAGCACCGCTGCACCCAAACAACAATCGCTGCCATAACCCCAACCACAACCACAACATCATCCACGGCCGCAACACCAACAGAAACCACAACATCACCTGTAGCAGTAGCACTATGTGCAACCGCAACCACAACCTCACCCCCACATGCAACCAGTAGGGATTTATCTGGGCTCATCTCCAGTCCATATGATTCCCTTCCTTTTTCCCCCACCTAGTGTTATGAGCAAGCTGGTCATGGCCACCTTAAGCCTACCCAACTTTACGTTGGGTATCCCAGTGTGGTATCTTGATCCACCAGCTCAACCAGCAATGGCCTAGGTTGTCTTAACCCTAGTGCAACCAATTGTGGTTGAGTCTCACCCTCCACCTGGTCTGCACAAGCCAAGCACCGCACCCGCACCTACACCGCCCCAACCCAAAAGAGCCAGGGGCAAGAACACCAAAGCCACCATAGAACCACGACAAGTCCCACCTTGTGCCATCTACAAACAACAAGGTCATCCAACTCAAAACTACCCTGAAATCCCAGTGATCCGTGCGCATTTGGATGCCATGGATACGAATGAAAACATCCCCATGGTTGAACTCCCAAACACGCCAGTAGTCAGGAACAAGGCATTGAGGACAAACCATGCTTGCACTTTTTGCGGCTTGTATGGACATTACTCCCACCATTTCCAGGACCTGCCCGAATTTTGAATAGCTCTCACTGACCTTCGTCAACATTCCCTTGAGTCTGAGATCACCTTGATTGAATAAGTTCACCCACCACCTCCTTCTTCAAACACCATGTCCATTTACATGATGTCCAGTTATACAGACCCTCTTGTCTCCACCATCATGGATGGTCCATCAGACCTGTCTCTTCCATTGTTTCCCCAGCCACAGCCACAACCTCAGTTAATAGGGAAACAATGGGGTTCATTCCCACTCAACACGATCATTTTCATTTTTCTTTGCCTTTTATTTTTCCTACCATTCGGGATCATGAGTAAGTCTGTCTTGGAAACCCACAATCTATGGGATTTCACACTGGGAGATCCTATGTGGTACCTCAAACCACCTACCCTACCTCTAAGGCCCCATGATGTGTTGACTCATGTCCATCCAATTGAGATGATGTTGCACCTACCTCCAGGTCCATCAAAGACTCCTCTCATCTCCAAGCCTGCCCCTCTTCCTCCAACAGAGAATGGGGGCAAGGCCACCAAATCCACAATCAATACCATTTACATGGTCTCTAGCACTAGTTTCCCTTCTGTCTTGTCGGTTGTGGAAGATCCACCTGATCTATCCCGGCACCACTTACTTGATGATGGAGATATCTATAAGATCGCCTCTGGTTTTACCCTGTTCCCTTTAAACCATAGTGTGGAATCAGTTCGTCCCATAAAAGACTAGATTTCGTCACCTTGCCTTGCCAATGACCTTTGTCTCGGCAAGCGGGCATACCTCTTCACTGACTCAAATGGACAAATCTTGGAGAACCCCCGCAACGGGCTCTACCTCAAGATATTTTACCCTTAACATCACCAATGAGTTGCTTCATTTTCTTTTTTTGTTTTTCAACATTTTTTAGCACAAGTCAAGGAAGCACCATTAGCTGCTAATCTAAAATCACTTGGAACTGGTTCAAGACACCTCTCACACCTCTGGGCTAAAATTTTCATTTCCTAATGAGACCATTATCTCATGTTTAATAAATCAATTTCAGGACCATTTGCCACCAGTCACCTCGATTTAAAGCCATGACATGACGATGCAAGTGTCTACGGACCTGTACTTGTATCACACTTCTCGACCACTACTCATGCGAGTTCTTGGGCCACCGCCCATTAAGGAATGTAATTTTACTTTAATTTTTTGTATTTATAATTGTCTTTTTCACCACACCTTATGCGGACATCTGGACCATCGTCCACAAAACCATTTATTTTTCTTACATTTATTTGGCATCGAAGTGCCCCCGGACTTGCACTCACATCACATGTAGTCAAGTCTGTCCACCGCAACACAAACACATGCTCTCCTGACCTCTGTCCGAGAGCCACCTCGGTTTGTGTGCCTCTACCGCATCGACTCGCAGGCCTCTGCCATGATCTATCCCATGCATGTATTGGTATGTTTGAGAGCCTTTTGCTCTGTCCATACTATGTGGATGACCTTTGGACCTCTATCCACCATCCCGACATGGGGCACCGCATGTGCCATCGCAATCGATTGACCACTTTATAGTTTCGTTTAAGCTTTTTTCTGAGTCCTTAAAGAAATGAAAATATTGCCAAGCACAGCTACTTCCTTTCCCGCTCGTTAAAGTATAGGAAAGGGCGTCTACATCATCTCATTTACCTCCTTTTGCGGACCATGTAGACCATTTCATGAAAAGGACCTCCTTGGCACACTCAAGCCAAGACCATACCCCTCTGCATACTTTTATTCTTTCTCGGGCAGAGGGGCCGCACCTTACAAAAAATATCACTATTGATTATCGTTAATATTTTTTCCAGCCATCTCAACAAGAAAATATTGCCGAGCAAACTTGGTTTCGTTCATGCTCGTAAAAGTATTTGAATGACCATCTAGTCAGTATAGGTTTAACCTTTTCTGGCCTAATTGGACTACCAACGGTAAAGAAGTCTCTCATCCCCTACAGGATGGGCGATCTCTCCTATGTATACTTTTATCCTTTTTCGGGCATAGGATACTACCAACAAAAAAGAGCCCCCACTGGAGTCTTCTTCGTGCTTTCAAACTCTCTAAAATTGAAAACACTAGCGAGCATTTACCTTCTTGGGCTCGCCAAAAATCCATGAGATCATACCATAATGGTGTCCCTAGACACCTCCCCATAGCAAACAATTTTCCAACATTCCCCCATTGGGTTGCCTTTGTTCAGAGTACTCTGCAATGTGCCTTCCTTGGATCCCAACAATATCAAAAGAGTCTACCTCCTCCAAGTATTTCCCATCTGCAGTGACATCCCCGGTATTACAACTATGATCCCATTCCCTTGAGTCAGTTTCATTTGTTTCCTGGTCCGCCCTGCCATCATAGTCTGAACAAAGGAATTTTGAGTCTCCCACACTCCCCCTACCCCTGTTCAGTTCTTTCCCTTCCCTCCCCCCACCCAATTCAGTGAGTCAATCCGCAAATTTCTTCCCACCTTTTGGTTATCTCCCTCTCACTTCTGGTCAAGGAAACATCATTGCCTTGACTAGGGGCAGGTCTCCCTCTGTCGACGCCAACACACATATTCTAGAGGATAGACCCAGAGGTCCCTGTACCTTGGTTTCATTAACATCATTGATGAGTTCCTTGGATCACTTGAGAGGAGTCCTTAGTTCCTCTTGGGATGATTGTTTCTCACGTGCTCGACTTCAACTCCATCATCGCACCGTTGAGATTCGTACAGGGTTTGTTCCACACAGTACTTGGTCGAAGACCCCAGATTTCACTAGACTCTAGCACATTGGTGAGTCCACTCAAGGGACCTAAACAGGTTATGTCCCTTGTGATTTCTGGGTTGCGTTGGAGATAGTGTTTAGAAGCCCCAGCAGTGCTTCGATATACCTTTATGATTGATACAACATAATTGTACCGTAGAGACTCTGACTCTCAATCAGCAAGTCTACACAGCTATGTTCCAGATCCAGCAGACCATCAGTCATGAAGATATAGCATTCCATGATAATGCCATGGGTCCAATGTACTAGATCAGTATTGTATTCATCCTCGCATGAGAGGCAACCATCATTGTAACATCAGTTGTATATGATCGGATCTTGTATTTTAGAGCATAGATCAAATGATTCTTTTGACATTGTCATGAGCATGGGGATGCACACCTCATCCATATACATGTCACGCATTTATTGTATCTCACCCATTGATGGTAACCATATTAATACAAAACCAAAATCCACCATGCCCCAGCCTTGGAAGCACCACCTCTACACAGCAAATCCTATGATGTCCGTCGGCCATACATTGAGCTCCTACTCTCACACATCAGGGGGCAATCTGTTAACCCAAAAATCCCCCACATAGCTCTCAATGGCCTACACCACCCAAGGACACCATCTCACGACCCTCATATCACTCCAATAGACCCTCCATTAAACCCCCACACCCTCAAAATAGCCTAAGGATGAGGAAAAAGGGTTAAAAAGCCCAAAATAGCCTCCTAGGAGCTAAAGCCCTCAAAAAGGGGCTAAAACCCTAAAAGGGGCTAAATTTAGGGATAAAGGGGCTAAAAGCCCAAAAAAGGGGCTAAAACCTTGACCAAGGGCTTAAAACCCTAAAACCCCTTGGAAAAGCTATAAAAGGAGGGTGGGGAGGTCAATCTCAAGACACTTCTCCCTTTGACTATTGTTATGCTGCCCATGGATGCTTTGAGACCTTTGCCTCTCAAACCACCCACACTCCCTCTCCTCCATCTCCATCTCCATTGATCCATTGCTCCCCATCCAAGAGAGAGAGGTGCTTCCACAAGCTTGGGCATGGTGGCCCATTTGCACTAGAGAAGGTATAATTTGTCTTGCATGTTTTGTTTATTTCTTTTATTTGCTTTCTAACCCTTGTTTCCATTTGCAGGTTTTTAGCTTAACATTGTTTTGCAGGTTTTATTATAGCTTAGGTTTGTTTGCAGGTCTTTTGGAGGCGGAACCCTAACCCATTTCTTGCAGAGGGGTTCACCATTGCTCCTACATTTTCCATTTATATTTTTACTTCATAACACTAGTTTAGTTTACTATTATTTACTTTCTGTTTTATTTTCCGCATTTCCCATCCATGAAGGAATCTACCCTTATGTTCTATAGACAGAAAGGAGCCATTCCTGCCCCTGTAGTAGGGAGAAATCCTTGCTACAGCACCTACACAGGACATGAGTCCTAACAGACACATTCCTTCTATTGATATCGATTCACCATCAAGGGAGATGAGTCCCCCACACGAATCTAAGCAACATGCAGATCCATCTACTTGGCATCAGCTGATGGTAGATCAATTAACTCGAGATTTGGCTCAATTAGTAAGGCGAAATGAAGAGTATGCTAAGATAATCGCAAGTCTTTGGTAAGAGAATAAAGATTTGCACTTGTAGTTCAAAACCATCGAAGAGCTGAATAAGGCCATCAATTTGTCACATAGGTCTCAACAGAAGAGGCATGATATTTTGAAATCATAGGCTCAAAAATTGAAGTTTAAAACCCATGCTTCGTCAACCAAGTCGAAGGCAGCTGCTAACGCACCTCAGCCTTCTTCTTGATTCATTTTTCCTCTGCTCAGTGGGACCTGGCATTTCTCCAGTTTGAGGGAATGCTGATTTTAGTTTTGTTATCATTTTCGGCTATTGATTTACATGTTTGACATATGTTTTGTCACCTTTTGGCATGTTTTCTGTCATGCAGCTCACTATTAAGCCCCAGGTACAACTATATTTCGGGTTTATGCAAGTTCTGGTTCATTCTCAATATTTCATGATTTTATTAGTTAATTCAATGATATTTGATATATGTTTGATTCTTAATTTGTTATTACAGACCATAGTCTTCAAATGATCCAAATTACAGACAACGCATCCACCCTAGATATGCATAGAGCATATCCAGCTCACTGTTCAATCCGCTGACCTAACCGTGCATTGTTGATGGTAGATTCACAGGCATTAAAGCATGGAAACTACCTATTGTCCACACATATGGTAGATAGCGTGATCTTCATTCTAGAAGACTCGCTAACGTCCTCCTCTACTCGAAACTGTAACACCAATCCATGCCAAGAAGGATCCTCATGTTAGATTTTAACATTTAAGCTAGTAATATATTAGGATCTTTAACTGAGAGAATAATAAGCACATCAATCAAACACAAGAGACAATGAACACAGTGTTTTTCCTTGGGGAAACCATAAATGGATAAAACCCCGCAACTTCCTCAGAGATAGAATCAGCACCAAAAGTAAAACCCCAAAACAGTAAGATGATCTCCCGACAGCAGTAGCCTCTTTCTTTCTAGCCCCGACAACTTCTTCTCCCTCACCTATGCGCTACAACTGAGTGTGAGTGAGTGTGTGATAAATAGAGAGACTTATTCTCTATTTATACTAATTCCCTACTTAACAATGACTCACTAGGGCCGACTTCACTAGGTGAGTCTAACTACCCTAGGGCCTATTGTTCAAGAATAAACACCCTTGTAACCGAGGGTCTGGGGTTACCAACATACTCTTAAAACTTGCAGACAATCAACTTTAAAGTACAGAAAAGGAATAGGAAGAAATGTTGAACTCACCCAATTAACGACGGTTGATCCAAGCTTTGTCTTCTCCCGCTCTGCTCCTCTCCAAATCTTTCAGGGATGCACCTCCTTCACCTACAAAGAGAAAATCCTCTCAGTACAATCTTATGCATGTATATATGACAAATTAGATAAACAATATATAGAGTGCTTAATCATAAATATTCATCAAACCATGATACATGAAAGAGACTCAACACAAAGTTGGAAGAAGGATTCTCTTTATTAACGATAGTGAATGAGATAAGTGTACAACCCAACGACTGAAACAAGGACTCCTCTACAACCAAAGGATTATGAGTTCTACTACTCCAAAGACTTTTAAAGATATACCACCAGCATAACTTTGCTCTCCAAGTATGATTGATTAATTCCCTCCTCAATGCCTCTATTTATACTTAGGGAAATAGAGCAGTTTCGAAGGTTGAAGAGGTTGAGACAGTCAATATAGTTAATGATTAGGGCTTCACAAATCTCCATTAATCGTGTTTTATTATTTTTAATGTCAAATGGATGTGTACATGAGTATGAATACTAGCAACCCGCGTATGACACGCGAGATGCTATAAGGGAAACACGCGTATAGATCTGTACGTGGGTTGCAATGACAATACTCACATACAGTACGCGAAATACTGTGGAGATAGTCATGTACATACGTGAGTTGCTGTGGAGATAGTCGCGTATGGCAATCAACATATGAAAAGGTAAAATGGAAATCTGGTTGGATAGTGAATGCATCTCATGTCATGCCCATCTATAGTGTTTAGGAAACCTTCAATCCATAAATGTCCTTTTGTGTGCCAACATATGAAGTGTCAGCACTCGGATGAAGAAGTGTCATTTGGGTTGATAACAGATTCCCCTAATGTGTGAGGTCAGAGGGAAGCGATGGCTGAAATACATTATTATCATCATCTTTGGAAAACTCATAAATCCAATGGAGAAGAGGTAGTACCTGAAACAAATACATAATAATTTCATATACAAAGTCATATCTGAGGATGCTATGTTCAATAGACTGGAACACTAGCTCTCTTACAAATGTTTGAGTACATCATATAGTATGGGTACAAGACCGCGTATATTACAAAGGTGGATCAAAGCCACAATATACAATAATGATGAGTCTTCAAATATCGGAAGTTGTGCACATAGGTAGAACATAATCTTGCGCAACTTAGTCCATAAATAGGAAACTAAGGTCTTCATAAACAATCCCAAGAACCAGTACAATCCAAGCCATGTGAATAGAGATGTAGGTTGAAGTCTCTTAATTTTCATAGAAGAAAAGGTGAAATTTTTTGTACTTAGTTAGGGAGGTCTGAAAAAGGTTAAATTACCACCTACCCAATGCTCCTTTGTGAGCAGCATATAGCTTGATTTTTACAAGTGTGAACAAAAGCAAGATCACTTGGAAAGATCCATTTGAATACACAAAATGGGGCTTACAACAATAAACTCGATGCTTTGTTCTTTAGTGTTTAATGAGCATGACAAAGACATTAAGTACACTCGGAATATTTTTCATGTTTAGGTCTAGAGCACGAAAAAGAGAAAACTAAGTTCATACTAGGAGTTACTTTTCCGTAAATTTAGTCCCTCGGGTCCGGAAAAGTGATAAACCTATGCCTAAGAATACTCTTCTCAATTATGTAGAAAAGAGAGTGATCCTTTCTCGTACTATTCCGCATGGTCCGAGAAAGAGATAACCTACCACCAATGTGGATGCCCATTCACATATTCTTAACAAGCTTGAATGGACAAGTTAACTCAGTAGTCAAGTCTGTTTTAAGGAGTCAAACCTGGGCCTAAAGAAACTCCATAAGGGTGAGGAGTCCTATAAAGGGATAGCTTGTAAAAAGAGACCATAATGAGGCTCCATTTGGCATGAAAAATAGATAAAAGGATTCCCCTATACCTAAGACAGTTGTAGCATGAGTATCGAAAGAAAACCTAGGTTCTAAATGAGGATACTCATGAGAGGAAGGCCCTATCCATGGAAGAACGATGGTAAAGACAAGGAGCTAATGGTTAAGAATACCATAGTTCGTGGTTAAAATGTTGATTGCTAAGTTTAAGATGGAGTAAGTATAGATGCAAAATGCATGTGAAGTGACAAAAAAACATCCTATATGAGCAAAAAACACCTTAGAATGATGAAAAACCTATTACAAGGCAAAAAGGAATGGTATTAGTTTGATAAAATGTGAACTATAGGGAAAAAACCCACTTGAAAATTTTAATTTCTATAAATAGTTCAGAAACATAAATAAAACTCACCATTTTGAATTTTAGCCATAAAAAGAAAGTTTTCACCTCTACCTTCATTCGATCAGTGTGGACAATCCGGTGGACGAAATCCAATTCCGCAAGTGTCAGGTAAGACTACACCCCAAGCTCTTCAATTTGATCCTAGCAAATTTTAAATTTAGGCCCCAATTTTATATTTTTGAGCACCCTTAAGCAAGGAACATTGTGTACGTGGGTTCGCTATAGTGAAACTCGCGTACATGCATTCTATACGTGAGTTGTCCGAAGGACAGTCGCATACAATATGCGACATGCCTAACTAGACAGTCACGTACGCTGCGTGAAGGGTAAAAGAAATATGTAGAGTCCAAATTATGAATTTTTGCATGAAACTAAAGGTTCACAATGATTGTTTTGCTAGGTTTGAAGATGGTGCTTGAGTGGAGGGAGCGTGAGCATGAAGATATGGATCAAGAAGCACTCTAGGATGCCCCCACTATGAATGTTTTACGTTCAAGTGGGTCTTGAAGTTATTTTGCACATCACCTATGTAGGCCAATGTCCTCATGCTAGAGTTCATGATAAATTACTGGGATCATGATTTGGGCATGTTCAACCTTCAAGGTGAGTCCTTGGAGATTACCTCAGAGGATATTTACTTCATTTCTGGTCTATCACGATGGGGAGATCCAGTAAAATTGGAGGGCACCGACAGAGGCGGTGATCCTCTAAGTGTCCAAAACTACATTGATATATACTGCGCACCAGGTACCCAAAAGAGAGGGAGCTGCATCCCTATTGCACATATACGTGATCTTCCTCTACAGGTACTAACAAGTACCATAGTGAGGGTTGCGGGATCATCTTCTCTTCATCTTGCTACATGGAACCAGATGAGGTTGGCAGTGGATTGCATGCAGGGGGATTTATATGATTGGTGCTCGGGAGTGATCCTAATTTTGAGAAAACAACTCTCTAGCTGCAAGAGAGGAAGGATTAAGAACTTTGGATAATATAGCATACTAGTAGCCTTCCTTGAGAGAGAGTGTCGGGATTGAGCCCTATAGTACCCCTACCAATTTGATCTCATTGTTATCCTAGGCTGAGAAAATGGGGAGATATCTTCCTCCGCCAGGGAGGAGGTGGCTCAGTGCAGAGTGTATATGATGATGACTTCTACTTTTGGTGGGAGCAGCAGTTACCAGCACTGGAGCAGTTTCCATATGCTAGGATGGATTTCCGTGGTGATCTAGACCTTGTCCTCCCTCCAGGATGAGCAAGGGGAGAGCTAGGTTATTTTTAATTTTCAAGTTTTTAAAATTTTTATGAATTTTAAATATAGAAATATATACATATGTATAAGAGTTCTAATCCTATAAACATGTCAAAATGGAGATATTGGACCGATCCGCCCTGAAGGGCATCCACGCATGTATGCGCGTCTTGTCTTAGGAGAAGACCAAGGGATTATTAGTTTTCTTGAGGGGAAGCTGGCCAGGATTACCCAGAGAGTACCCACCTTGCAGATTGAGCACATCCTAGCCATCATGTAGGAGTTTATGGTTGGAGTACCACCTATCTAGATACGCCTTTTGAGGCGGGTGGCCAGAGCAGTTTTAGTATACATAGATGTTGTTGAGGCTGCCGAAGCCGAGGAGGCTGAAGAAGCCAAAGTACAGGGATACCGGGGGTACTAGGGTGGTCCAGCTTAGATCTAGGGAATTTGATGGACTATGATCCATATTTTGTATATTTTTTGTATATTATACAGTTATGACTGGATCTGAGGATCAAAGACTCGACCTATCTATAGATAGATATTCACATGTATATATATTGTGTCGGTTTATTTACAAATATTTTCTATGTGTATGCTGTATATTTTTATGAAATATGTGTTAGATGCCAATCCAAAATGTAATTAGCGTATGCATCAATTAATGAATTCTGATTTCTTGGAATGTGATTGAATGTAATGAATTCAAAATTTCTTTCCAATAACCTAACTTGCACGAACTAACGTAATAAAATAGGGTTCCTCATCTGATAAGCTCGATTGAGCTGGGAAACCAACAGTTGAGAGTCCAGTCGGACTTCCAACTGGGTGATACCACATGACAAAGCATCCCATAGAAGCTCAATTACAGCCCTATACTCAACGAAATTATTAGAAGCAGGACCTAAGCATGCACCTCCTGAGGCAACTAACTATCCTGAGGGAGAATAAATGACCCATGCCGCTGAAGCAAGATTACAAGTGTGGTGACTGGCGCCATCAACGAAACCTACGTACCTCTCAGAAGACATCTGAAACAACCAGCAGATGGTATAAAAAAAAAAACCAACGAACTAGTGTACATAAAAATACATATAATAAAATACAAGAAAAAGAGCTAGGCCTAAGCATGATACTTTTTCAGGTAGAGCCCATTTCTAGGATCAGGAAGCTTATTCCCATCAAAATCAATTAACTCATATGCGCCCTTCTTTAAGACTTTCGACACGACATAAGGCCCCAACCACATGGACTTGAATTTTCCTGCCCCCAGGGGTTCTTTGTCTTGGTCCCAAAGCAAAAAAAGCTCCCCCTTAGAGAAAATCCGAGGCTTGACCGATTTATCATATTGGCTTTTGACCCTATTCTTGTGAGCTTGATTTGTTGTCAGTGCATCTCTATGCTGCTCATCAAGGTGTTCTAAGTGTACTAGATGTTCTTCAAGCTCTGTCGTATCGGGTAACACATGAATAGTTATTTCAAGGATGGGATTTCACATTCAACCAGGGTAACGGCTTCCACTCCACGAACGAGTTGGAAGGGGGAGAAACCCATAGCAGTTTTTACATTAGTTCTCTATGCCCAAAGAGCAGGGTATAGTATGATATGCCAGTTAGAATGGGCTGCATCAATTGTACATTAGAGGATAGTCTTCAAATTCTTATTAACAGCCTCAACCTGACCATTTTCTTGAGGATAGTACGAAGATTAATGTTCTTGTCTGAACCCAAGCATAGTGGTCAGTTCCGTCATCATGCTATTTTGAAAATGACTGCCATGGTCAGTGACAATCACCTTGGGTATACCAAACCATGCTATAATCTGATTGAACATGAAGAAAGCTGTTGTTTCCCCGTCATCTTTAAAGGTGGGCATTGCCTCTGCCCATTTCATAAAATAGTCCACAGCGACAATGATATATTTGTGCCCCACAGCTGTGGCTAGGTTGCATGTCATGTAATCAATCCCCCACTTCATGAATGGGCCCACCGAGACAATGGGAAATAACAAAGCAGGATGTGACCGCATTTTTTTGGTGTAAATCTGACATGGATGAAAGTGCTTCACAACTTCCACATAATCTTTGAAAATTGTGGGCCAGAAATAGCTGGCACGTAGTATCTTCTGGGCCGTTGCTAACCCAGATAAATGACCCCCACATGCTCCACTATGGGAATCATTCAGGACAATCTCTGCTTCCTCATGGGTAAGACATCGATGCAAAATGGAATCTACCCCCCTTTGATATAGCGTATCTCCTATGATGAGGTAGTTCTTAGCATGAAGGTGTAATTTACATTGTTCCTCCCGTGAGGAATCCATAGGATACTTCAAAGTCTGAAGATAGATAAGTATATCTCCATATAAGGGGTCAGAGGTGGATATCAAGAAGATATGCTCTTTTGGGAATGATTCTTCTTCAGTGACTACATCTTCTTTCGTTGGAAATTCTGCTATAAGCTCAAAAAAAACTAAGGACTTTTTAGACTTAGCAGACTGGAAATCCAAGTCAAACTCTTGGAGAATGACTATCCATTTGTTGAATTTGCCTCCAACAATTCGTTGGGACAAAACATACTAAAAAGGATTAACATCCGCCACTATTGTTGTAGTCCTTAGTAAAATGTAGTGATGTAACCTCTGAACAACATAAACAGCTGCTAAGGCCAATTTCTTGACGTGGGAGTACCTGAGTTCAGGTCCAGGTAAGCACGGCTAAGATAGTAAATGGCATGCTCCTGGAGCTTATCATCTTCCTGGACTAGGACTACCCCAATGGTCGACTTGAACATGGCCAGATACAATATAAAATCCCTAGAGTAATCTGGCGAACGCAGTAAAGGTGCCGACAACAAAGATTTTTTCAATGCCTCGAAAGCAAGTTGTGCAGTTTCATCCCATACAAATGGGGTGTCCTATTTTAACAGGCGCATGAAACACTTGGTAATCTTAGTATAGTTCACAATGAAATGTCGGAGAAAATTGGACTTTCCCTATAGGCTTTGAAGTTGCCTGATAGAACGAGGAGGAGGCAGATTTACAATGGCCTCTACTTTTAATGGATCCACCTGAATGCCTTTATTAGAGACAATGAATCCGAGCAATCTCCCTGACTCAACATAGAACATGCACTTGTGGGGATTCAAGCAGATCTTATAGTATCCACGTCGCTCAAAGATTAGACACAAGTGATCTGGATGATCGATTCTTTTATGAGAATGTGCAGGAAGATCATCAAGGTAAGGCTCGACAATGGCTTTGATATCATGGAAGGCAAAGTTCATTTCCCGTTGAAAGGTTTCCCCATTGTTTTTCAATCTGAAGGGCATTTTTTTGTACACGAAGGTACCCCAAGGACAAATGAAAGCAATTTTATGTTGGTCTTCCGGTTTTATTTGAATTTGATTGTATCCAAAGAAACCATCCATAAACAAGAACACTTCACTTCCCGTGCAAGCATCTATAATCTGGTCTATAAATGGCATGGGATAGTTTTCCTTAGGACAAGTTTTATTCAAATCTTGAAATTCAGTACAGACGTGTATGGTCCCTTTCTTCTTATCAACAGGAATTGGGTTAGACACCCATTCTATCAGAGCTATGGGATAAACGAAATTGTCTTTCAACAGTTTTTCAACTTCATCCTTCACAGCTGCCACTTTACGCAGGTTAATAGGTCTTAACTTTTTCCAAACAGGTTTAGCGTCAGGGTATGCTCAGATCTCATGCTCAACTATCGATGGATCAATGCCTGGAATCTCCTGATATGACCAGGCAAAGACGACGTAGAATTCCTTGAACAAGGCTGTATAGATTGCAATTTCCTCAGGAGAGCAGTTTGCACCTATATGTATATTTTCCATGACATCTGGATTCACAAAGATGTTGATAGGGATAGTAGTGGAAATATTTTCCATATTCCCCTCAGCAAACATTCCTTCCCTGGGTAAGGGATTGATGGGTGTATCAACATCATCTAATAGTCTCATATGAAACTCTTGATTTTCCATCCTGCTTAGCTCTGGAACAAAATAGGATCGATGGTGAAGATCTTCATAGATCTTACCACATCCACACATGGCTTCCAGAACGGCTTCATCAAAAGGAAAAACCATATATAAATAGTCTGTAGAGTGCAAAGAGTTTTCCACCCAAGCAAGAAAATAGACTTCTTCCAGGTCCTCTGAGACTGTGAGAGGGTCTGGAATGGGATCAATAGTGGTTTGAGTGATAGCTTAGTAAGCCACTTCCACTGCCAATAAGGTCACTTCCGGTTCATGGGGGGAAGGGAGAACCCAAGGATCAGTCCAATCAAAAACCGTGTTTATGGACTTCCCCACAGTAGTAGAACCTATATAGTTAATCGGGGCTGGAAGATAAACTGTGCCCATCATTGATGCGTACATTCCAACCCCCAAGCTCTGTGCAGCAAGTTTGACCTAATCAACCAATGGCACAGTGAACTCATTAGAATCCATGCGACCTTTTTGAGTAAAATCAAATTGGTAAACAGTAACCAACTTCCCTTCGTGTGGAAATACAACCACCCGAAAGACGACTGACGCAATAGCGGACATGGCATAAGTCCAACTTCTTCCCAAAAGCAAATTACAATCCAAAGGTGCATCAATCACTTCCACCTCAACAGACGCTGCTTTCCCTGCCAGCTTTATTTCAAAATCCGGCAGGATACCATGTGGACAGAATGACCTTCCATCGAAAGTAGTAAGCAGAGTGTTTGACGTGACCAACTCTGGGAATCCGAGAGCTTTCCAACATGACAAGGACATAACGCATGTAGAAGCACCCTCATCAACAACTACCCTTTCAATGGTCTTTCTATCATGGATGACATCTATTGATAAGGCTACATGGTAAGGTAGGTGAATTTTAACATCAGATAAGTGAAATTTTTCCATGAGACTCGATGAGTCCACACTGCCTAAGGCTGCTAAGAGTGCATCCCACTGAGCAGGACAGCTCTGTAGCACCTCTAAAGCTGACATTGCACACGGGGTTTGTGATAAGTCTTCAACCACGGAGTAGTTTGAAGCAGCCCTAACATTAGGGTTATGCAAGATCTTCTTAAAGACACCTTTCGGTATATTAGGCATAGTTTTAGCAGGCTTCTCGATTGTGAGAGGGTTATAAATTTCACCTATAGACTTACCCTTCTCAGAAGTCTCTTTTTCATAGTTTTTATTCCTAGTCTGTAGCAAAGTCGAAGATCAAACCATGGTTATATAGTTGGGGTCAGGGGCACCTGGAGTACCCCCTGCTACATTAGAAGCTGAAGCTAAGTTATGCCCTTGTGGAAAGGATCCTTCAGGACAGCTAGTTGTTGAGCTTTTAGCAGCTTCTAGGCTTATTCCATAAGGGGACAAAGGTGAGTGAGGTGATCCTCATGGCACAACTTACATAGGAATTTCACCTTTTTCTTTTCTTTCTTTCCCCCATCAGCATTGTTCGTGGGTTTCTTCTTGTTTTGATTTCCCTCCCCTTTCTTTCCTCTCTTTTTCTTCCCACCGAGCTGCAAATTTCCCTTCTGAGAGGTCTGTGTAAAAACATTTTCATTTTGGGGTGAGGGGGCAGCCTTTGCTACCTCCACCGTAGAATGTTTGGCAGACAACTGATGAAGCTATTTGGCCAAAGAATCTATAGTGGGAGAGTTTACGGACCCAACCACACCATCGGCATGGGGTCCAAGCTTATGTTTCTCTGCATCATGGGTAGGCCTCGGTGCCTTAGGGATAATCTCATACAAGATCCTAGATTGTGAATAAATCAAATCCAATTGCTAGGCCCTGAGAATGGCTTCTTCTTCATTCGTCACTCGTGAAGTGGATACATCCTTAGATATGTAAGGCAACAGGGATTTAAGGAACCACTCTAGTAAAAACTCAGGAGGAATAGTGGCTTTAATTAGGCTCTTTCACCTCCTTCACTCTTGGATATGATCCGATATGTGGGTAGCCATGTTCTGCCTGAAGGTAGATAACAAGTCTGTTCTGAAATCGTATCGGATCGGAAGCTGAAAGTGGCTAAGGAATGCACTAGCCAAGTCCCAAAAACTACTGAACGCAGCAGAAGGAAACTCAATGTACCATTTTGCTACAGTACTCGTTAAGGTTCTTTGGAACAGCCTCAACCTAACTAAATCTTCATTCAGCGAATTAGAAGAACACCATAAATGAAAAGTGGTGGCATGAGCCCCAAGATCTTCACCAACTTTGCCCTCGAATTTAGGGATGTCCAATGGAAATTTGGTGGGGATAGGTGGCCACGAGGGGTCATGCCTCATCAGGTCATTCATCAATTTTGACAAATTTATCAAGTTTAACATAGCCAGGAAAGGAATGTTGGGTTGCATTGGAGCACTAAAAGTTCCAGTCTGGGGATTGGAGGGACTTGCCCCCAAATGCCCATATGTAAAGGTGGGGTTTCCCCCTACCATCGGTTGCAAAGTGCATGGATTACTATGAAATGGATTCCATTGTAAGCCATAGTATTATGGGTGGGAGGTGCAGTATAAGAGGTTCGGGCCATCCCAGTCGAAACTGGGGTTTGAAAAAAGGGAGCAGGTATCCCTCCGCTAAACAAAGAAAAGGGAGAGCTCGTGAATGGGGCCGAGACCGGAGTTTGAAAATCTTTCCCATAAGGGGTAGTGTTTCCAAACTGCACTCCTACATAAGAAAGTGATGGGCCTATGTATGGAGTGGATGGGGGAATATGCCCCCCATTCCAAGGAAATCCTTGGGCAAAATCCAAGGATCCTACCGGACCGCTCTGGGCAGTGTGTGTGAAGGAAAAAGGAACAGTAGGTATACTAGGAATCCTAGTAACCATGTCACCAGATGCACCTGCTAGGCTTGTGGGAACTGGTGGTTGGACGACCTGACTCGCTAGAGTCAATGGCATAGTAGGATTCTAGATCTAGGGGCTCTTACTGGGGGAGGTAGTACCCCTTCAGTCGAAAAGGCTGAGGTGAAAACAAAAGAACTTTCTCCCATAGTAGACATTATCCTACCCACAGGGAAACCTAAAATAGGTGAATCAAAAGGCCTAACTTGGATGATCACAGGATCGTTTAATTCAGTCAAGGATGTGTTAAAGTCACTGCCCACAGGGAAACCTAAAATAGGAGACTAAGTTCTAGTGCTGTGATCATAAAATTCTTCTATCTCAACTATATTAAAATCAAAATGGTTAGCCCTAAGTGTTGTTTCACCTGGCACTTCACGTACTCCTATCGGTTCAATTGAACCGTCCATGTCCAATCTTCGCCTTTGAGGTGGAGGTGGAGGTTCCAATGTGTTGAGAGGAGGAAGGTTTTGCAACCTTCGTGACATTCTGATAGGTTGGTCCTCCATGATTGTAAATTTGACAATTCAAACCCTAAGGTCGGCTAAACACAGATAAACCACAAAGCAATCACTACGAAAATTCCTAAAGTCTCAACAGTGAGCAAGGGTGAAATATATGCTTTCCCGAAGAAAGCTAAAGAACAGTTACTTAGCGTCCTTGAAGAGGTTCTTAGGCACAAGCGAAGGAATCGCCCACCGCCCTCCTACACTTTCAACAAGGGTTACCTTCCAAGCCCATCCAAGGTGAACCAGAAATAGCCTTCCAGTTTACTTAGGTATGAACCCTAGATGTCAAGAGAATAAAGGCTACCTTAGCTATACCAACAATTTGGGGAGACAGTTTTAAGCCTGACTTGTACGCATGGGTAGGGTAGCTGAGCCTGAAACTCTATCTAGGACAAAATCTCCAGATGCGTAAAAGTCCTGATTTACGTTTCGACAAGGAATCAGAGGGTTATCTCCTCAGTCCAATGCCTCCATGTGGCCTCATGCTTGACTCTTGTTTGAGAGGATCTTCCCAGATACTATCAATAAAGATAAGGATTTACCTATCGATTGGCCCACTATGTCTGAATTTTAAAACTTATGGGAAGTTTACACTTCCTAGCCCACAAGTCTAGCCTAAGCTAGTAGGTGTATGGCCCTAAAAAATAAAAATTACTAATAAATTTTAATTATTAAGTTCATTTTAAGGGCTATTTTTTACTCGAAAGGAAGTGGAGTGAAGGACTATGATGTTTTTTGACTTGATAAGAAATATAAAAAGCAAAGGTGTATGTTTCCAAAGCAAATTATCACTACTAAAAAAAACTTCTTTTTCTTTTTTGCAAATATAAATTGATGAAAATTTAACGATAAAGAGAACACTAAGACTATATTTTTGTAGATTTTTGAGATTATATTTTAAAAACTGAAAGTAAAACTACTCTATGCAAAATCAAATGCAAAAGCTTTTAAATGTTTTTCTTTTCACTTTTTAAAATGCTCAAATACTACTTATGCATCTAAATGCACAAAACTTGAGTATGCTTGAATTAAACTAACTATATAAAGTAAGCAAAGTGAAGTAAGAAGATTAACAATACCAAGGATCAACCACCTAAGGAAGACTTGGAACCCTACCTTGGGTGGATACAATCTAAGGAAAACACTAAGATCACAAAGAGGCAAGTGGAAAACCAATCACTATCTGAAAATAGAATGGGATAAACAGTGTCTGGAACCCTGATCACTGATTCAGACAACCAACACTTAAACCTATAATCCAAACAGGAAAATCCACTTCAAGTTGCAAACATAAAGACAATCCAAACAAAAGAACTCAAGGGATTTACAAGAAAGCACAAGGTGTGGCCAACAAGGTCATCAAACTAACAGTGCAGTGCTTATAAGGAAGACCAACCATAAAAAAGACTTTATAGAGGGACAGGGACAAGCAAACCCTAACCCAAAAATTCCAATGCTAAGGCTTGTACGTGACTGTGTATAAGGGCAACCCGCGTATTGTACGTGACTGTCCTAGAGAGCAACCCGCGTATGCAGGCCTCTGTACGCGACTGTATGCAAGAGAAACCCATGTATAGGTACAAAATTTTCAAGATCTTCAAACACTACCCTAAGCATGAACCAAGATAGAATACCACACAAACAATCAAGGCAAATACTGGGCAACAGTCAACAGAAATAACCCAAGTAGTCTGGGCTCCCCAGCGGCGTCGCCAGTTCTGTTGTTCAGGAATAAACACCCTTATAACCAAGGGTCTGGGGTTACCAACATACTCTTAAAACTTGCAGACAATCAACTTTAAAGTACAAAAAAGGAATAGGAAGAAATGTTGAAATCAACCAATTAACGACGATTGATCCAAGCTTTGTCTTCTCCCGCTCTACTCCTCTCCAAAGCTTTCAGGGATGCATCTCCTTCACCTGCAAACTGAAAATCCTCCTAGTACAATCTTATGCATGTATATATGACAACTTCAATAAACAATATTAAAAGTGATTAATCATAAATATTCATCAAACCATGATACATGAAAGAGACTCAACACAAAGTTGGAAGAAGGATTCTCTTTATTAACGATAGTGAATGAGATAAGTGTACAACCCAACACCTAAAACAAGGACTCCTCTGCAACCAAGGGATTCTGAGTTCTGCTGCTCCAAAGACTTCTGAGGATATACCACCTGCATAACTTTGCTCTCCAAATATGATTGATTAATTCCCTCCCCAAGGCCTCTATTTATACTTAGGGAAATCGAGCAGTTTCGAAGGTTGAGGAGGTTGAGACAGTTAAGATAGTTAATGATTAGGGCTTAAAAAATCTCCATTAATTGTGTTTTATTATTTTTAATGTCGAATGGATGTGTATGCAAGTATGAATACTATCAACCCGCATATGACACGTGAGATGCTATAAGGGAAACCCGCGTACAGATCTATACGCGGGTTGCAATGACAATACTCGCGTACATTACGCAGGATGCTATGGAAATAATTGCGTATGTACGCGAGTTGCTGTGGAGATAGTCACGTACGACAATCAACATATGAAAAGGTAAAATGGCAAGCTGGTTGGATAATGAATACATCTCATGTCATTCCCATCTATAGTGTTTAGGCAACCTTCAATCCATAAATGTCCTTTTGTGTGCCAACATATGAAGTGTCAGCACTCGAACGAAGAAGTGCCATTTGGGTTGATAACAGGGCCCCAGAACTGCAGGGACTTTAACCCTTGAACAATAGGAGGGTTACCGACATTGACTTGACATGACTTGTTTGCATTATAGAAACTCTCGATCGGAACATCGAGGCATGAAATGACTCAATTACATTACAAACACTTCCTGAAATAAACATTAGGGTACAATACATAAGAAAAACAAGTGAATACATTCTAAAGTTACAATTACATCAACACTCCCTCTTAACTAGGAAGGTATTCTCTCAACACAATTTATTAGCACAAGTCTTCTTCTCTGTATCATCTGGATCATCATTGAGTCCTCGTCATCTTCAAGTCATCTTCATCTGGATCTGGATCATCACTGGATCTGGATCATCATCACTGGATCTGGATCATCACTCGATCTAGATCATCATCACTGGATCTGGATCATCACTCGATTTGGATCATCTCTAGTTCTGGAACATCTCTGTTGGATCATCATCACGAGTGCTATCTCTTGATTCTTCTTGTCATAGGAAGTTCTACAGAGCCAGACCTTTTCATGCTAGTTGTAGGCCTAGCCTCCATGTAGGTATTTTCCAGCACTTATATATGACCCTAAGTCACAATGGCCCACCTAGAACTTATATCTGATCATGTAGGAACCAATCCTATAATCATATCAGAAAGGAACGCCCAACACTCACATCTGACCATGTGGGAACACTTCCCACAACCCTGTCAGAATGGCCCAACACTCACATCTGACAACCAATGTCAGAAAGGCCTAGCACTTACATTCAACCATGCGAGGAACCAATCCTTCATGCCAAAAGGGCTCTCCACTTACATCTCATCATTGTAGGAACCAATCCTACAATTGCCTCAAAATGGCTCTGCACTTACATATGATCATTGTAGGAACCAATACTACAATCACCTCAGAATGGCTCTGCACTCACATCTAATCATGTAGGAACCAATCCTACAGTCACATCAAAATGTACCTCAATCCCAGACTGTGCTTTCTTGGTAACTAACCAGGTGCCTCCATTCCAAGAATGGCATTCAGCGCTTATATATGATCATGTAGGAACCAATCCTACAGTCACATCAGAATGGCTCAACACTCATATCTGACATGTAAGGAACCAATCCTCTCATCATAACAAAATGGCTCAGCCCTTACATCTGACCATGGAAGGAACCAATCCTCTCACCATGTCAGAATGGCTCACGGACTCATCACTTCTCTTTGGAGGGAACCTCGATCTGGAGAACACCAAGCTTCTCCCTAAAGTACTCAAACTTCACTCTAGCTAATGGCTTCATCAACACATTATCTATCTGTTCATCCATCGCAACATACTAGAGCTTCACTGCTCCTCTCTGCACCATATCCCTAATATAGTGATACTTGATCTCGATATGCTTTGACTTGTCATGGAATACAGGGTTCTCTAATAATTTCACACAACTCTGGTTGTCGCAATGTATACAAGTAGCATCCAACTGGAGATCAAATAAATCAGACAGTAGATTCCTCATCCATACTGGCTCACAACTATCTAAACAAGCTATGACATACTCTGCTTCAGTTGTACTCAGTGCCACACATGATTGCTTCCTGCTAAACCAAGAGATCACACCTGATCCCATCCTGAAGCAACACCCTGAAGTGCTCTTCCTATCGATGGCACTACCTACCCAATCTAAATAAACATAACCCTCCAGGTTAATCTTCTGATTCGCCTCATACTTGATCCCATAATCAATTGTACCCCTCAGGTACCTCAGAATATGCTTTGCAGCAATCAAGTGAACATGTCTCAGATCTATCAGGAACTTTCTCAAGGTGTTCACAACAAAGCAAATATCTGGTCTTGGGTTCATCAGGTACATCAAGGACCCAATCATCTGATGATACATCGTAGCATCAACTGCTTCTGATGAAGCATCACTCAATAGCTTCAAGTTCGATGCCATAGGTGTGATCATGGCCTTACAATCCATCATCCCAAACCTATTCAGGATCTCTACTGCATACTTCTCTTATCCGAGGGAGATTCCATCCGCATTCTGCCACACCTCCATTCCTAGAAAATAGTGCATCATACCCAATTCCTTCATTTTGAACTCGGCAGCAATATTCCTCTTCGTATCAGCAATCAACCCATCCATACCTGTTACAAATAGTAGGAGTATCATTGGGTTGCCATATTCAACCTTGTAGTAAAGGTTGGAATATGCTTTACTTTTGGTAAATCCCAAACTGGATAGAAATCCATCAATTCTATCGTACCATGTCCTGGTGCCTGTTTCAAATCGTACAAGGCTTTCTTCAATCTACACACATGAGACTCCCTGTCATGTGTCTCAAAACAGACTGGCTTCTCTACATACACTTCCTCTTCCACTACACCATTCAAGAAAGTAGTCTTGACATCCATTTGGTGTATCTTCCATTTCATCACTGCAGCCAGAGCAAGTACTGATCTATTGGAAATGTATCTAGCTACAGGTGCAAAGGTTTCTTCATAATATATTCCTTCTTTCTATGAGAATCCACGAGCCACGAATATTGATTTATATTTCTCTATGCTGCCATCTACAGCATGCTTGATCTTGTAGATCCATTTGGAAGTTACAATGAACTTCCCTTCTGGTCTTGGGACAACATCCCAAACATCATTCTTCATGATCGATTGATACTCTTTGATCATAGCATCCTTCCATTATTTCTTTTCTGCAGCTTCTGCATAGTTGGAAGGTTCTTTATTGATAAAGTCACATAATAAAGCTACATGCCCGAAGCAGGACCTGGTCCTCTTTCTTTCTTTGTGATTCTCTTCTGGAGCTCCATATCTTTCCCCACCTTGGATAGCTTCTCATACCCAAGCAGGTTTCCTTTTGTGAGGATTCTTCTGATGAGGTGGATCTACAGGTTCTTGAGGTTCCTCAAATTCTCAATCTTCTTCTTGAGTTTCTTCGTTCATGGTTGTGTCATGAATTCTGGGTGCTTCTGATTCTTTAGGATCTTCAGCAGGTCTCTTTCTGGATTGTTGTAAGCTGAGTCTTTTTCAAATGTTACGTCCTTGCTGATGTCGATATTCTTGAATCCTAGGAAGTATATTCTGTAAGACTTCGAGCTTTCAGAGTATCCCACAAATATACCCTTCTTTCTAACTTTGTCCTCTTTTCTTTTGGAATGTGTATGTATACTGGACAGCTGAACATTCTAAGATGGCTGACTTCTGGTTTCTTTCCGAAAAAGACTTCTTCAGGTGTCTTGTTCTGTACATACACTGCTGTTCTGGTAGCTTCTTCCCATAGATGCATGGGAAGATATTCATCATGAAGCATTTCTCTTTCAGCTTCCATGATCATTCTATTCTTCCTTTCTGCAACCCCATTCTATTTTGGATTATATGGAGTGGATAACTCCCTCTTAATCCCTGAATCTTTGCATAACTCTTTGAATTCATTTGATGTGAATTCTCTGCCATTATCTGATCGAAAGGTCTTGATATTCTTTTCTGTGTGGTTCTTGATCAAGGCTTTGAATTCCTTGAACTTGTTGAAAACTTCATCTTTTTTCTTCATAAACTATATCCATGTCTTCCTAGAAAAATCATCAATAAAAGAAACATAGTATACACACCCGCTTAAAGAACTGGATGACATTGGACTGCATACATTGGAGTGAATGATTTCCAAGATTCCTTTGATTTGATTTCAGTACTTGGAAATGTCTTCTTTGTGTTCTTTCCTTTCACACATCCTTTGCAGACTCCATCATGTTTTGCCTGAATTTCTGGAAGACCTTCAACAGCTTTGCTTGCAAGTGGTAGTGCTCTGTAATGCACATGTGCAAGCCTTCTATGCCAAATTTCATTTGGCTCTACTGTGTCATGGACCAAAGCTTGTTCTGGATGGCCCTTCAATTTGTATAATCCTCCTTCTTGTTCTCCAATTACTATTGCATCGTCAATAGTATTTCCTCTTGGCCACATGATGACTTGGCCATATACAAATTCAATCCTCGTGCCTTTTGCATCTAGTGCTGATATGGAGAGAAGATTCTTATTTAGTCCTGGTACAAACAAGACATCCTTCATTTTCATAGACTTTCCATAGTCTAGCTTATAGGAGGAATCACCACTACCTTTTATGGGATATTGGTAGTCATCCCCAAGTTTCACCTTATGGGGTGAATTATGTTCGGATAGTTTCTCAAAGGATTCCTTGAATCTTGTCATGTGTTTGGAATTCCCACTGTCAATAAGCCAATCTTTGCTTCCATGAGTGACAGTTCCCATGAGAGAGGAGATCAGAACATATTCTTCATCACTTGAAGAGTCTTCACTTTCTTGTTTTACTTTCTTCCTGGGAGGATCATCATCCTCAGCAGTGTGAGAATGATTTATTCTTTTGGAGTTCTTCTTCTTCTTGGATCCACTCTCATTCATGGGAAAATTTATAGCAAAGTGTCCTCTTTCATCACATTTATAACATCTGAGTTTGGATGGATCCCTTTTTACAAAATTATCTTTCTAATGAGAATGCTTACCTTGGTGATGATGATTTTCCCTTCTGCCTTTCTTGGAGTGTACTGTGAGAGCTTGATCTTCACTTCCCATATTTTCTTCTCAAGATGATTTTCAAGCTTCTTCTTGTGAACATTCTTCCCACATTCTACTGAACTTGATTAGCTTCTTCCTAGCACAGATTCCTTGGATGAAAGAATCCCATGACCTAGGGAGACCATTCAAGGTTGTCATCACAATTTTTTCATTCTCCACTTCTTCATCTACTGCTTCAAGTTGTTCTTTGATCTAGGAGACCCTTGTGAAGTGTTAGTGCCAAAAATTGTTCCTAGACTACAAGAGAACAAACCAACACAATCTCAATAATATCAATAAAATAAAATAGGGTTTTCAAGGTTTTTTGGTTGAGCAGTTTGAATACAAGAGGGCATACATTCATAAAACCAACGTAAACACTAAATCATGAACATTGAATAGCTGAGATGCATAACATATAAACCATAATCCAACAGAAAACACAATACTGAATTTCACCCACATATGGCAAGCATTCCAAGCATAAAAACATTAAACAAGTAATGAATTTACCAACTGAGTAACTAAAACAAGTTATAAATGAAAACAGAGAATAAAATGAAGGGCATATAGAGCATATATTTCATAATTCAGTTTTCAAAATACACATAAGAGTCTTTACTTAGCTCATAAACAAGTCTGATGACCTCCCCTTGTCAGCAAAAAATCGAACCATTTGTCTTCTTTGAGACTTACATTTATACTATTCTCCAAAATTGGTTAAGTAACTGAACCCTAACTATTTTTTAGTCTATCCATCGAATAGTTTCATCTAAATAATACTTACAAAAATAAAGTAACTTTCAAACCTAACTAATAACTGGTTATCTTAACTAACTTTACAGATCCTTAGCTACTTCAGCTAGTAAGGAAATCCCTTCCAAGGCTTGAGATTTTCTTCTTGCATTCAATTGATCTGTCTCCATATCTGTAATCTTCCTTGTTACCTCTTCATTATGCTATTGCAGGTCCTGGATGGTTTGCTTCAATTCTGTAAACTGTCTTTCTGTTTGTCTTTTTCTTTTTAGTGCTTCTCTTGAAACTATAATTAACTCTTGATACTAAATGTTTACTTCCTCCAAATCCTCTCTGAGCTTTCTGTTTGCAATGACTAAGCCATCATTAGTCTCCTAGATGTACTCAACCTAATACTTATGTTGTTTTATACTTCTTTGTAAATTCTCTTGTTCTAAATCAATACATCTATCTCCTGTTAATGTTTGCAACCCCTCAGGTATCCATGGGATCTTTGATTTTTTATAAATCTCCTCATCCTCTTCCATGAGTTCTGAAGAAGTTACAGGAAAATTTGGAAATTCTTCATTTTCAGCATTGCATGGAGCTTCCTCTTCAACTGTCTCCTTCTTCTCTGAACAAGAAATCTTTGTCTCATTTAGTTGTTGTTCCTGTATCATTTTCTTTCAAATCTCTAAAAATATATCAGAGATCTTGGTATCATTCATGGAAGATTTTCTTTTTTATTCTTTTGGCCTTTAATCCAATTTATCTTCAGAAGATGAATCCTCTATCAGTGTAACTTTTTCTTTGGAAAGTTTAGGATTCAACAACTTTTTCATGTTTAGCCTTAGTTTGTTTTTAGGTCTTGTTTTAGGTCTAAAAACTGGAGCAATCTCTCCCAACATTTTGAGAGTCTTTCTTTGATCAATAATTGTAGCAAACTCAATGACCTTCATATTCTTCCTTTTTGAAACTTCTTCCTTATCACAATGAGTATGAAGCTCTTGACCAGCAAAAACCCTAGTTTCATCAATGACAGGAATTTGATCATCATCGAATAGGCATTTTTCATCTTCATCTGATAAAACTGTAATAGGACTCTTCTTTTGTTCCTCAATGTCTTTATCAACCTCTTGAAATATTTTTGCAAGTATTACATCCACATTAGGCTCAGCTTCTTTGATTTCTGACTGTAAATTCTTGCTCTCATTCTCATTAATTTATTGTTCAAACTCAGAAATTTTATTTTCTTGGTTTGAAACTTCTTCTGGTTCAACGTTTTCTTCATCCTTGACTGCTACCTTTTTCCTAAGCTTCTTAGTCAAATCTTGACCTTTGTCTACCTGTCTTCTTTGTGACTGTTCTTCTTGATCATTTTTGAAACCTGACCAGAAGATGAAATAATCCCAATTCTTTCCCCTACTCTACAAGACAGTGCTTATGATAAGCTTGATGAGTCCATGATGGAAAATAGACTGCTTTGTATGATATTGGTGCTCTTTAACTCTACATGACATCTTTTGCAAACTTTTCAGAAAAAATAAAGGTAAGTTCATTTTGGACTCATCACTAAGATGCTAAAGAAACCTAAAGTGGTATTTGAAAACAAAAGCATATCTACCCTCACAAGTAACATAACTCTGTAAGACTTTAATGTGCTCAATCCATTCAGGTTTGAAGTTTTGGATTGGGACACCTTTTCCCCAATCTGGAATCACACCAGGAAGCAAGTATTGCTGAGCATTGAAGGTGAATGGAACCTTTTTAAACCATAACACTCCTTCATCCAAGATCACTATTGCCTCAGCTATCAATTCCTTAGTCATCTTGAACTTTAAGGTGTCAAAAGACACTATGTCTCTATCCAGGCATTGAGAAAATCTATAGGACACCTCTGCATGATATCCTTCAATCTTCTTAAAGAATGTTAACCATCCTGCATCTGAAAATAACTGTGCACATTGTGGAAAATTCTTCATCCACCCTAGGTCTGAGGGCTCTGCCCTGTTTGTTTTTCCACTTTTCTTCATTTTTACTAAGTTTTAACAACTCTTGTCAATATGCCAAAATCTAAATATCTTCAAATCATAAAAGACTAGCCTAACATACAATTCAGGAAACTCCAACAAGATCTACATATGAATTTACTATTTAAATGATGAATACTTTGAAAGTATTTAATAATAATTCATCATTTAAAATTTATTAGGTGAAAAAATCATATTCTGCATTCAAGTTTTATCATTAATGATTTCTTCAGAAAAGCCCCAAATTTAGAAAACCCTAACAATAGCACACGGTTTACCTATTTAGAAGACCAATACGAGCGCTGGAATGTAGTTATTTCAATGGTTAAGTGTCGAATTGCATGCTCCACCTATCTCTAACCATCTAAACCACTCCAAACAACCGCTGCTGAAAAGCCCTAATTTCTATTTCAATTGAAAAATCCTGAATTCTTAGCACTATCTTCTCATCATGATATTCATTATTCTTCATGTCCTTTAGATAAGAAACATATTCCCAGAAAGATTTGTCTCATTCAACTCATTGTCATCATTTTACCTGCTCTGCATGAAATCACCACGAGCTTGCCCCTATGATAATCATCCACCTGTTTCAATGATTAAACCATGGAGGACACATATCAATTGTATCAAATAATATGATTGACACCTCATAGATAAGAATCATGAATAAATTGGACCGAAAAATGATGATTTTAGCATTCGCGATTTTCTTGTAGCGCTCTAGTGTATCTATTTTGGTCTTGCGCTACAAGAAAGTCCAATCAAATGATTTCACATGATTAAGCCAATAATAAGAGTTAAAACTTGGTTTATGGGTCTAATTTAACCTTAACACTATTTATAAACCTCATTAATCCATATATGACTTATAAAACCCCTCAACTATGAAATTAAAGCAAAGTTTGTAAAAACAAGCTTAAAAAA
This sequence comes from Pseudotsuga menziesii, assembly GCA_001517045.1. Taxonomy (NCBI): domain Eukaryota; kingdom Viridiplantae; phylum Streptophyta; class Pinopsida; order Pinales; family Pinaceae; genus Pseudotsuga; species Pseudotsuga menziesii. The sequence goes on from LPNX011000345.1 coordinate 134,696, forward strand.
TAAAAAATCATGAAAATTAAAAGTTTAAAATCAAAATTATCTCTATCAACAAAATTTCTAGAAACAAAAAATTAATAGTAAGGTTCAAAAACATAAATAAAAAGCATGAAACAAAGGAAGACAAAATCATAACCTAACATGAAGTATGACTGGATGGTCTCCTCATTCTGGATCTTTACATTCTTCAATTGGTTCCTTAGAGTCATCTTCTGGTCTATGTTCTTCCCTTCAAACAGTTTGGTTAGGGCATCAAACATAGATTTAGGTGTCTTGAGGGAGGAAACCTGTGGTATGAGGTGATCCTTGATTGAATCAGCAATAATCCTCTTTTCCATAACCAACTTCTTCTTATGTAATGCCTTAGCCTCATCTTCCTCTGGAACTGGAACCTCCTCATAGATGTAGGAGTCCAACTCATTTTCTTCTAGGACCAGGGAGATCCTATACTTCCAGGCTCGGAATTTATCATCTCCCTCAATGTTTTCATCAAGCTTGGTATGATGAGACATCTTAACTGAGAACCTCAAATGGAAATACAAAAGATTTAGATCTTACCAGGTCAAAATGTCAGATCTGGATTTGGAGCTGAAATTCTGCAGTGCTGGTTCAGGAGCATATTAGGGTTTGAATTTCCTAGAGTTATGTCCAACCAAAATCTTTAATATTGATCTCTAAACTTCAATTTTGAGGAGGAGATAAATCTAGGCCTAGGCTCACTCAAAAATTCCACTTCTGTGGAAAACCCTAATTTCTGGCAGCGGTGTCGGGTCCAAAACTGAAAAAGCTCAGAATCAGATTCTGTTTCGATAGAAAGATGCGCCCTAGGGAGGAGCGTCATCCCAACCTTGTTTTGCTGAAAATATGTGAAGAGAGATCCAAAAATTAGGAATCCATAGTTCCCACAGCTGCACAGTGTCTTCTTCTCAGGTTAGCTCTGATACCATGTTAGATTTTAACATTTAAGCTAGCGTTATATTAGGATATTTAACTGAGAGAATAACAAGCACAACAATCAAACACAAGAGACAATGAACACAGTGTTTTTCCTTGGGGAAACCATAAATGGAGAAAACCCCGCAACTTCCTCAGAGATAGAATCAGCACCAAAAGTAAAACCCCAAAACAGTAAGATGATCTCCCGACAGCAGTAGCCTATTTCATTCTAGCCCCAGCAACTTCTTCTCCCTCAGCTATGCGCTACAACTGAGTGTGAGTGAGTGTGTGATAAATAGAGAGACTCACTCTCTATTTATACTAATTCCTCACTTGACAATGACTCACTAGGGCCGATTTCACTAGGTGATTCTAACAACCCTAGGGCCCCAGAACTGCGGGGACTTTAACCCTTGAACAATAGGAGGGTTACCCACATTGACTTGACATGACTTGTTTACATTATAGAAACTCTCGATCGGAACATCGGGACATGACATGACTCAATTACATTACAAACACTTCCTGGAATAAACATCGGGGTACAATACATAAGAAATACAAGTGAATACGTTCTAAAGTTACAATTACATCAACACCTCACGCCACATCACGCACCATGAAGAACTAACCCATGATGAAGAAGGAGAATTGTCGCGTGATAAAGGAGGAAGAAGTAATGTATGTTGGTTCTTGATCAATTTGTTGTCATAAAGGTTGACTAATTTAGAGAGCGGTTGAACACTAAAGGGTCGACCTACTCACCTCTGTAAACAATATATATATCAACCTACATGCGAGTGCTTAGTTAGCCTCTTTTTACATGTAATCAGTCGATTTGAAGAACTCTATAATATTTTTTCAAAACTTAATACCAGTTACATTCTTGTTGTGTTTATGATCCTGTTCGTGTAAATCATGTAGCAAGTCATCACTCTCATTGTTGGGAGGGCCCCTCATCAACTAGAGGTTTCATTCTTATGTGTATTTTCTTGTATCTCTTTCTTTGCATTAGCTTAACTTCATTTATAATTTGTTATGCAATTTGGTTTTCTGCAATCACTTGTTTCCAGTAGCATAGATTACATTATAATGTTGTGTTATTAAAGTAGTTTCATTTCCATAGATAATTAACTGGTTGCACGCATAGCTTTGCTTTCAGCTTGTTTTCTAGCTTTCCTTTTAGCTTTATGTTTGGTTTCATTGTTACAGTCAAATGGAATTTAGTTAGTTTAATTTTGTAGGTTTAGCTTGGTTGTAGTTAGGTTTGATTCTGTCAGTTTTCATCTAAGTTTTAGATTTAGTTCAATTACATTTCAGTTTGTCTTATTTTATGATAAGACGCAGTTTCTTTTTATAGACTAGCATAAGTCATCCTTTCACAGTAGGTTCAGTTTTGTTTACTTCTGCTTTGTTATAAAATTCATTTAGTCATATTTCAATTTGTTGAAAAATGCAATGGATAATGATGTCTTTATAAATATGAATTATTTTAAGTTACTTTACTGTTGAATTTAATTATTAAGTGGGTTTAATTCTTATTACTTTGCACTTTACTATCATATGCATGAATCAACTGATCTTGAAATCATTTAGATTAACTATTTCTAAAAATTCTAGTGTTTTCTGTATACAGATTGTCATTCGGACAGCCTGTTTAGCCTGTCATTCAGACCTACCTTCCAGTCAATTATCCAACCCTTCATTCAGCCTTTAGTGTTTTTAATCGATTTTAAGCCTATTTCTCTAGATTTTTTATTATATTTTGACTGTGGTAGTTAGATAATAGTTATATTTATTATTAAATCCTTAGGTTAGATTGTTTAAAGTATTTATTAAATTCTTATTCCTAGTTTTCTCTCCTTTCACCCTATGTTTTTGAGTTATGTCTTGTGTTTTGGTTTATTGTGGTTTCTGATTTCTTTCTTCAATATTGTTGTGATGTTTTGTAATCATATTGTTGGTTTGGTTTGATTTATTTCTTTGTACATGGAGTTTTAGGGTTAGATGTGTTAATTTCTAGTTTACTAGGACCTTGTAAATTAATCAAAGCAGTAAAAAAATGTTCCTTTCACTATGTGGTTACTGAAGAGACTTGTAGAATAGGATTTAAAATTATTTTTATTAAGTTTTCTACTTGCTTCTAATTAAATTATTTTTATTAATTTTTCTACTTGCTTCTAATTAAATTATATTTATTAAGTTTTCTACTTGCTTCTAATTAAATTATCTTTATTAAGTTCTCTACTTGCTTCCTTTATTAAGTTTTCTACTTGTTTATATGTTAGGTTCTTCTCCTTGTATTCCGGTTCTTTGTTTGATAAGTCAGAAGTCCTTTGCTTATGGAATAAATAATCATGTTTACTATCACCTGTAACTAGACATTTCTTAGCTTGCACATATTTATAGAAATTAAATTAGATTTGATCCCATTTAGTTTCTTTACTTCTTTTGGAAGTCATTTTGACACCACTCCTGCTCCTGTTCCAATCATAGTGAATGCTTATCCTCAAAACAACCAAGGAGAGTGGAACTAGATAGTTTAGTTTAGCCATTATGTACAGTTGTTAGTTCCATGTATAGTCTAATTGTTGCAGTTTGTGAAATATATTTAGTGTTGTAATTATGTTTTCTTGTATAGTTAGTTTCTGAAGTTGTTCATAAGAGCTTTCTAATTCTTAGATTAAAAAGTGGAATATTTGATTACGAGGAAGTTTACTTTATTTAGTATTGTTCATATCCTTACTTTTTAGTATTTGTTTATAGAGTAGAGTATTATATCTCGATACTGCTCTGGTCTTGTACTCTATTCCAGCCTAATTATCTTAATAAGTTGAATTTATAGGAGTTTGACTCGGTTTTTCATTTTGAAAGATATTTTGATATTTTCTTTGTTAAAATATTTCTACGACGCCCTAGGAACCCCTCTACCTTCACATATACTTTTTGTCAACTCAAATTTTACCAACCTCGGTTGATAATTAAATATTAGGTGGATTATTTAAGTCATTATAACACCCAACACCTCCCTTGTGGAATTTATTTAGGCCCAAGTCTAACTCCTCAAAATAGACTTGACTACCAAGTAAACTTGTCCATTCAAGCTCGTTAAGAATATGTGAATGGGCATCCACATTGGTGGTCATTTATCGCTTTTTCAAACCGTGTGGAATAATATGAAAAAGGAACACTCTCTTTTCTTCGGAATTGAGAAGAGTATTCTCAGGTATCGGTTTATCACTTTTTCGGACTTGAGGGACTAAATTTATGGAAAAGGAGCACCTAGTATGAGCTTAGTTTTCTCTTTTTTATGGCTGTGGACCTAAACATGAAAAAGATTATGAGTGTACTTTATGTCTTTGTCACGCTCTTAAAACCCTAAAGAAAAAAGCATCAAGTTTATCATTGTAAGCCACATTTCTCGTAATCAAATGGATATTTCCGAGTGATCTTGTCTTCCTTCACACTCATAAAACTCAAGTTATATGCTACTTTTGAAGGGGCATTGGGTAGGTGGTAATTTAACCTTTTTTTGGACCTTCTTGAATAAGTACGAAAAAGGTGCACCTTACTTCTTCGAAAGCTAAGATAGTTTTTATGTGGTATGTTTTATACTTTTCTGGCCTCAGGAGACTAAATTGGACTAAAAAGCAACCCCCTGGAGTCTTATTCGGAGTTTTCAGACTCTCTAAATATGAAATCACCAACAAGCATGTACTAGTTCGGGCTTGTAAAATCCATGAATCGGTGACCTTACCAAGCATTATTCTCTCTCCTCTTCAAGCTTGTCAAAAAATGAAGAGAGACCTGAGTTGACTTTCCTGGACTCGTTAAAATTTAACATGGAAGATAAGGAAGAACTACTCTCTTTGGTTTATAAGTAGTGGCGGCATGTCATCCTTGATCATAGAACTCTCTAAACTTTCCCATACCCATGTTTCAATTTACACTTTCAGCTTAGCTATCACTTCAAGTCTTTACTCCTCCACTTTTCCTTTATACTTGGGGAATTTGATCATGTCTCCTACATGACAGATAAGTCTAGTTGTTCTATCTGCAAGTTAAAATATTCCTTGGGTCATCTCTGTGTCGTGCTCACTGTTCAAGGATTTATCCCTCCATCTGACGATTATCCTGATCTCGTCATTATCCTATCTGAGAATTACTTGCGTCTATATTCCTGTATCCAGTTCCTAGTCACTCTTGTGATCTGTTGGAGGATCCATTTCCTTCCTCATCACAGTATGGTTTCTCATCAATACTTCCTGAAGACGAAGACCTAGAGCTTTGATGATGGTACCTCAGGATTAACTGTCATCATTGGTGGATTCCTTTGCTTCAGTTGTCAGTTTCACTCATTATCTGACATTTTGTTGAGTCCTTTCCATGTTTGACTTCAACACTTTTATTCACATGGTTGGGATTGTACTAGTTCCTAATTTGGATTTCGATGAAGACCTTAGGTTCACACTTATAACCTAAGTTTCGCAAGATTATGTTATGATCAGTTACACATATTCCATATTTTGAATACTCATCATTGTATATTGTGGCTTCGATCCACCTTTGTAATATACGTGGTCTTGTACCCATATCATATGATGTAATCAAATATTGTAAAAGAGCTAGTGTTCCATTATATTGAACATGGCATTCTCGGATATGATTTTGTATATGACATTGATATGTATTTGTTTCAGGTACTTCCTCTGCTACCTTGGACACTTGAGTTCTCCAAGATTAAAATATTGTAATGTATTTCTACCATCATTTCCCTCTAACCTCACACATTAGGGGGCATCTGTTATCAACCAAAATGGCACTTCTCCATCCAAGTACTGAAATCCAATATGTCTAGACACAAAAGCACAATTAGGATTGAATTAAGAAAAAATACTATAGATGCACATGACTGATGATACATGATCTCCTGACCAGCTTCATACATTTTCATTTGGAGAGTAGGGTTGCACACGCAATTATTTTCATTACAACCCATGTGTCGTACATGACTATTTGCATTACAACCCGCATGTAGATTGAACACATGAGTTTCCTTTGAGAAAAACACATGTCACACACAACTTGCCTATATACATACTCGTGTGTACCTTAATCCAATGTTAAAAATAATAAATCATGATTAGTCAAGATCATTTGATCCTTAAGCCATAACTATCTCAACTGGCTCAACCATCCTAACCTTCGAAACCTCTCTATTTTTCCATGTATAAATAGAGGGCATGGGATCGGGATAATAAATAATTCTTGAAAGAGTAAAGTTATGCTGGTGGTATTCCTAAGACCTCTTAGAGCAGCATAAACTCAATTTCCTTGGTTTGCAGAGGAGTCCTTGTCTCAGAAGCTGGGTTGTGATCTTACCATTCCCTGTTTATGAATAAAGAAAGTTCTTCTTCCAATCTTTGTATTGTTGCTTTATCATTTATAATGGATTATGAATGATTTCAATTATGTTATTATGTACATGCATTTCACTAACCTTTGATATATATGAGATATTGCTTGAAGAATTTTTCTTTCACAGGTGAATTGGGAGAGCCCTGGAAGCTGTGAAGGAGACTGAAGGAGGAGAAGACCAAGCTTGGATCGGTCGTCATAAACCGGGTAAGTCAAGCCTTCTTCCTATTCCTATTTCATTTTCTAGGTAAGTTGATTGTTTTCAAGTATGTTAGTAAGTTGGTAACCCTAGAGACCCTAGGTTACAAGGGTGCATTGTCCTGAACAACACCAATGTAGCCAAGAACACAACAGTAATAATAATATATTCATTGTCAATTTTGTGAATGAAAAATGGAAATATACAAAGATGAAAAAATTTAATTGTTGTGACTTTGATTTAACTAAATAAAAACAAAAATGAAATTTATCTAATCGAGTACTTACTTGGAACCATTGCTCAATAAGGCTTTCGTAGGTGCGCTTCCCCTCCTGCTCATGTTGTAACTCCTCTTTGTCTTCCTCAATCTCCTATTCGAATAAATTTTCACCTTCACATGCACAGGATTTTTCGGATGATGATTACTCATTTGATTCTAGAGGAGTAGTTAAATCTCTTATTGCTGCCAAGACCTCCTCTTTGTGGGAAGAGGAAAATCCCACTTTTTCCAAGGCATGAGTGAGTAGTTCCAAGCTTATACTCATTGCTAAACCATGTTGAAAAATGGATTCTTACAACACCCAAAACTGAAATTTGAAAAATCTTAAATGAAAATAAACCATTTGCGTAACTCTTGCTAAAACACATAAAAAAACTCTTCACAGTGGCGGAAATTAAACACACTTGCAGAAATTGAAATCACTCTTGCAGAAATTGAAACATTCTTGTAGAAATTGAAATTTACACTACCACACTTTCAAGAATTGAAATCTACACTTACACACTCGCAGGAATTGAAATTTACACTACCACACTTGCAAGAATTGAAATCTACACTTCAATCCATCGTGCTTCCCTGACAACGACACCAAAATGTTGGGTGAAATTACTGTTGTTTTAATTGTGTTGCAATACTTTCCCAACCATTTAATTTGGAAATCTGAGGTTCATAGGATGACGAAGCACATGCACTATATTTGCACGACTGGAGTGGAACGAATCTAATCTAGCAGCTAATATAAGAAGCTGAAACATACTTCCGAATTGAAATTGCTAAAATCAAACTAATCTAGGAATGGAAATTTGCATGAAGGAAAAGCAATACAACATGTGGAGAGTTTAACGACAAATAACATATGTGAGCTCACACAATAAATCTATCTCAAATTACATTACAAGAATCAAATGAGAAATAATGAAACAACAATGAAAGCATGAATCAAACTAAGAATCAAAGCTAAGAATCCCCTTCTCCAATTTACAAAGTCAAGACTAACTTCTACAATCTAAGACTAATAAAAAACTACTCTCCATATAGAGAGAGAGAGAGAGAGAGAGAGAGAGAGAGAGAGAGAGCGCTCTCTTTTATACATGAGAGCCTTAAAAAGAAGATAAGCATCTCATAATTGCAGATCCACTATTCTCTCAACCAATTTCCCATTATTAGAAATTATGGTCCCTTTAAATCCTCACACATATCTCTCATAAATCTTGGATAAGATATGCTATCCAAATCTCCATGATCTTCTCCTTGGAATAGGATTTGAATAATTATCACCTTGAAATGGTGGAGGAGATATTAGATAAGTCCCTTGAATTAATCCTTCACATATTCCTACATAATACAAAGCTCATCCATACTTGAGATAATAATGAAAAACATGTTAATTTCTAACATTTAATCATAAATTCACTTATAATACTTAAATGAATAAAGTGGGAAATAATAAGGTGAAACCCAAATATATGTAAGGAAATGGTATAATGAAAGGTTAATGGGATGATGAAATTTGAAGAATAGTGAAAGGTAAAGTGTATGAAAATATGACATTTCTGAGTCCCAACAGTAGAGTCGTGATCATATGCACGTTCTTGATGTTCTCATCCTGGATCTGTTGTATAGTCCAGTCGGCGTCACATAGAAACAAATGTTGTTCTGGGTCTTCCAGCTCATTCCCATTGAATATTGGGAGCTTAATGTGAGTTCTATCAATCGGATTGAGTGGTGTTGTATTGACTCGTGGTACAGTAGCAACAAAATGTGGACTACTCATACTTCCTTGTCCACTATTTATAGCGTTAATACTACTCATATTTACATAAATACTTGGAGATGGTTCTTGTGTTCTTACCTATGCTACCGTCGGTGAGTGGAGCACACATTCTAGTTCCAGAGATTCATTCGAATCCTCAAACTCTTCATCTTCCTCTTAGATTGGATGGTACTCTTCTTCCTCGTCACACGATCCTTTGTCTAGGTACGATGTAAACTCGTATCCTTCCTCTTCTAGCTATGTGCTGAAATTTCCTTGTCCGAACAGAGTTTTTCGCCTTTTTCCGGAGCTGAATCTCCTCCCGCTTCTCAAAAATCCATATTCTAGTTCAGTTTCTCCTTCTACTGAGAACATCTCACTTCAGGGTTCTACTGAGACATAGCCACCTTTTTCTTTTCAATCTATCATTCACAGAATTCCCTTTTCACATACGAACATTTTGATCCACGTCTTCCAAGATGAAAGATATCGATTGCGTGGTCCTTGGGAAAAATTTATCTCAACCTCATTGTATGAGGTTATCATGTCAACAACAAACTCAGTGATATATCCCTCTATGATACTATCTACCCATAAGTCCACAGCCCTTGATATATGGTTATTGATCTTTTTCAGTCGCTCAATCAAGAACAAAGTCCACTCTGTTGGTTCCCCTCCTTGAAAATTATTTGTCTGGGTTGTCAAATTAGACAACAATTCATACAACGGAGTGGGGAACTAATCAAAGAAAATCTCTTGAATTTCTGAATATATGTACCGTTCTAACCACTTCACCGACGTCCATCGAGATCCTTCACTTTCTTTATGTGCAAACTCTAGCTCTTTTGCATCCACCCAACTTTGGATCTCTAGTTTCGTGGGATGACAGAACATATCCCTCAACACACACTTTAGGGTCCCGGTAATGGAACCATTTGTTGGAATTTTCTCCCCTGTGACCCAGGTTCAATCCCCTCTCTCTACTAAGTGCAACAAAGGCTGAGATATCGGCCTGCCAGAGCAGAGCCCAGCTGGAAGCACCTACGACATAGATGTTGTCTCACCCGAGATATCTCAATTCTTATGGGTAACTTCCAGAACCATGTTTCTGTAGTTTGTGCGGGAGGGTGTTTAAGTCCTTGGCCCTGTACCAAGGTTTCCAATGAAGATCGGGAAGGTGGGTTGGTGGTTTTCACTTTAGATATCAATATTGAAGTATTGCTCGCCCTTATTTATGCAATCTTATGAAAATGCACAGTGAACAGACATCCCTTATACATTCATTACTTGAAATACAACATTCATACAGTCGTCTCTTTAAAGCACAATGACCAATCAATCATTAACATAGTAATTATGCCTTTGCCTAAGATATTCAACATTCACATATATACACAGCATGTAACGTGGAAACCCATCTGGGAAAAAACCGCAAGGTTCTATTCATTTCGAATTGGCATGAGAAAATATATGCACCTTTTGTATGTACATAAAGCTACAGACTATGTTCAAGATCTTCTCTTCTATCTCTACAGACTTATTTTCCCTCTCATTCTCTTTGTTCTTCTCTATCTTTATCACTCTACTCTACTCCTACTCAGCGATCCACACACATCCCAGATCGACTCGGCCTTCTCTATGTGTCTATGCACTCAGCTACATATCCACTTACTCTGATGCACTCAATGATCCAGAGTTACCTACTCAAAACTATTGTATCCTCTACTCAGCTCAAAAAGCGTTTAAACAAGAACTAGCTAATAGGCTAACTAATTGACCAGCTAACCCATGTACAGCTTGGGTTTCCCCTCTTCTAGACTTATTATAAACTCGATATATTCTCATCCACGCTTGTTACAGACTCAAACATGACTTGATACGAACTCTAACAGACTCAGCTACAGGAATTATCTCAGTCGAATTACTATCAGCAGCCCACAAGCTGTCTTTCCTATTCTAGAAAAATATGACCAAAGAGGCGCTATCGGCTTGACTTACAAAAATGCCTTTATGCATGTGGTTTCTTCCGGCTCTAGTCGATATCGTACCCATGATTGCTAAGGGATACTGCTTCTCTGCATCATGCCTAACAGTCACTTTCTGGCCATTACGTTATCTGCACGCCTGCTTCCATGAATATTCTGCCATGTCATCACATCTCCTACTCTATACTTCTGTTGTAGCTTACAAAATTGGCACAACTTCCTCGTCCCGCCCCTTCTCTTTTCCTTTCTCATTTTCTTCCCTCTTCTGTCGTAGCATCCTTTCCTTTTTCCTTGATGTTGTTTCCTATGTCACATCTCCTTATTCTTCTTCCTTATACTCCTTTTCCCTTACTTAGGCATAATTTCATATGAATTCTGCCCTTCTATCCCCGGCCCAACAATTTTCATCAATATGTTGAAAAATTTAGATAGGATAATCTATTTTACTGGAACACCACTTGTAGGGAATTTTACTCTAGAAGCTAAGACAACTTTGTGTATCTCATAGTGAGAAACATCAAAATATTAATTGGATGCACGTTATAGGAAAATGACATGCCAAAAGAAAGTTTTAAAGTTTCTTATATTCATGAAAATACATCTTTATAGGTCTTCATTGAATACGGATATAAATTGTTGGAGTAGGGTCCCGTAGCTACAGAAGAAGCTGCTAAGTTTAGCGGAGAGATAAGTTTTGGCGGAAAGAAGATAAGACGGAGCTACGACGTCGTAGCACGTTTCCAGCTGCAGAGCAAAGCCGGAAACCATGACTTTTTGAGATAGGAAAGTCAAAGAAAGGAAACGGCACCTGAGCAGCCGAGAAAGGAGAGCTCACCCACTACATTGAAGGCAGCGGCGGAAGACAGGAGGGCTCAGCGACCCTCATAAAGAAGAAGGAGCAACGAGGCTCAAGCATTGAAGACGAAGGCCAGAAAAGAGAAGCGGCGCATAGTACCCATGGTCAGTGCCGGGAAGCATGGAAGACTGCAGAGAGTTGTGGTGTGACGGGAAGTGGCTACCTCAAGGACAGAGAGGACCGACTGTCACTAATTAGGGTTTGGGTTACTATTGGGACAGGCCCACAGTGTTGTAAAAGCAAGACCTTCGGGTTGCTTATAAAAGGATGTAATTTTGCATTGTAAAGTGTTCATTAGATAGTTAGACAGTCGTGATTGGAATAGGCAATAAGGATAAGTAGACCGTTGTAAAAGCCGAGCTCTGGTTCTGGTTTTAGCTATAGCATTATTACTGAACCCAGTAGCTGGCTTATAGAGTATGCATGTAACGATCCGCAAGGATCGACTGAGAGGGAAGAGTATGTTGTAAGAGCGACAACATAAAGGTAGAGAATAAAGATCTAAGAGAGAAGATCTTGAGCTGTATGTGAGGTGCAGCAGAACTGTGTTTTCCTTCCCTTAAGCTATAATAAAGAAGCACAGTTCTTTGGACGTAACTCCCATCCTGGGGGCGAACCATGTTAAAATCCCGTGTTCTATGATTGATTTGCGTATTGTGTTTATTTGCTGCATCCATCAGTTATGTTATGCAATTTGTTTACAGTTAATGTATGAATGAGTTATTTAGTTACAGCACTACAGGAAGATAAATATAAGTTGAACTCCTTGGCACGTCGTATAAGGACTTATTTATGCTTGCCTTAGATAGTTAATCAATCATAGTAAGACAGTCTTGGTATCGAGTCTTGCACATAGACACGAACAACGCTAAGTGTGCTAAGCCGCAGGAGGAGGGTATCGCAAGAAGGCGATACCGCACTGGCAGAGGAGCTGCGGTGCGCGATACCATAGGTTGAGGACTTAGCGTTGAGCAGGAGCTGCGTGTCGCATGGGGTGCGGCGATGCGGTAAGATTGGGAATATTGTGGAAAGGAGGAAGTTGTGCGACAGGAGAAGAACCCACATGACGTGCGCAAAGGTAGAGACGCCATGGCTAGAAGGGCCACGAGTGGGGAAAATATCGCGTATCGCGAGCGAAAGATCGCACGGCGCGCGGGAAAGAGATCTCGCAGCTAGGAGAGTTGCGAGCCACCAGTAGGATTGCCATGGAACCTAGTCCAAGACACTTGAGTCCTTGGCCAACCCATTAGAATCACTTTGGGTGAGACTTCAGGCCGCTGTGCGGTCTGTCGCCGAAAGGGCCAGTGAGCTAGGGGTGTTGTTGGTTGACTATAGTAAACCCGGGTCTACCCATGCAATCAACAAATGGTTCCGTTGCCGGTTTGAACGACTGGGAGTTAATGTTCTATTGGCATCCTACCAGAGAAGAGTTTCACTAGTGGTTGGATTCAGACTTAACGGAGTTTGCCAAGAAAGAAAATCGGAGTCCTAGACTAAGCACAGAGGCCTGGTTAGAAAAGCATATCGCTTCAAATATATATGCTATATTTTTTGCAACCTATGGAAATGAGCTTTTCGACTGGTTATCCAAGTTGACAGATAGGAACACATTCAAGAAGAAAAGAAACATTGTCTAGACACCGGAGCTGATTCAGACCGTACAGAACCTCGACAATCTGATTATGAGAGCAGTGGGCTTCTGTCTTACAAGTGTTCTAGAAGGCTTTGTTACAGAATTTGCAGTTGACCAAAGAAAGAGCTTCAGCGCAGCTGAACGATACTTCTTCAAAGGATATCGTGGTAAGTACCTAAGATCTCTAAACTTGTCCCTTAAGATGTTGCTATATGAAAAAGGAACAATGGATCTAGTTTCAGATGAATAAGTAAAGATAGTAATGTCACAAGAGTTTGAAAGTGATTTTGATGACATTGGACGAACACGTAGTGGAAAGAAGTATAAAGTAGATTTTAGCTCTCCTGTATTTGAAGACAGTTCAGACAGTATTAGACAACAAAGTCCTAGTACCATAGAAGAACCAGAGGGGGGTATCCCTTACCACCCCTATACCCCACAGAAACAGACAGGGACTCAGAATAACCCCATAGGTACTCTATCTAGTAGTTCACAGAAAATACCTACTCCCGCTACATCACCTTCACCTACACCGCTGAGTGGTAGTAACCCAGTCAATCAGAACCCACCACAGAGAAATAGAATGGGAGATGACATGCATTAGAGGAAATTTGGGGTCTAAAATGGGCCTTATAAGAAAACGTGCCAAAATAAGTTTTTGTGAGTTGGAATTCAAGAACCAATAGAATTTCAATAAAATAAGTCAACCATAATGGTTGAATTGGCATATTTGTCATTAAAAAAAACTACTTTTTTTGTTCGTATTTTCGACATATCTCATTGTGTTTTTACTCAAATTTTGATCGGGAGAGCTCATTGGATGCGGAATTTGATTCCGCATCAAATGAGTACCCACACTGCATACTTTTGACAGACCCTGCTACCCCAAAAACAAGAAATACCTGAAAAAAATGTGATGATGATGTCATCATCATGTGTTTTTAGGTATTTCTTGTTTTTGGGGTAGCGGGGTCTGTCAAAAGTATGCAGTGTGGGTACTTGTTGGATGCAGAATCAAATTCCACATCCAACAAGCTCTCCTGATCAAAATTTGAGTAAAAACACAGGGAGATATGTCGAAAATACGAACACAAAAAGTAGTTTTTTTCTTTCTTCCTCCAAAATTAATTAATATTATTTTATTATTTTAACCATTATTTTATTATTTTAACTATTATTTTATTATTTTCCTTAGGAGGCCCATTTTAGACCCAAAAATTCCTCTAATGAAGCTACCTATTTTTAAGGGTCCAGGAGCAGAAGACCCGGAACAGCATTGGTTCCTATGTGAAGCCATGTGGACCATTAAAACAATCAACGATGATAACCTTAAACTTGTACAGTTGGTCACCACACTCAGAGATAGAGCCTTGACATGGTACATAAAGTATACTCCATTACCCAAGACACTTGCCCAGGTCAAGAACGCCATGATCAAAGAGTTTAAGAAACCTAAGTCTGAATCTCAGTATATAACAGAGCTCAAGGATATTAAGCAGCTTCCATCAGAATCAATATGGGACTTTGATCAGAAATTCAAAGCCCTGATAGACCAAGTAAGCTTTGACTTTGCACCAAAGCAGCATAAGGAATGGTTTATTGCAGCGCTGCTCCCTCACATCATACTGCCACTAATGCAGCAGAAACTCACTACTCAATATGAAGCGTTGGAGATGGCAATGAAACTAGAGGCTTCACCTCTAGCAGAGACTACCACAGGCATGGCAACCCTACAAAACCAATTGGCCAACCTCACGTTACAGATACACGAACTTAAGAAATGGAAAGAGGTTATGCAAGACATATGGTGCATAAAGTGTAGAGCACAAGGCCATAGTAAAGACAACTGTCCAGTCTTCGCAGAATATTTAGCATCAGGGGCTCCTAACCCCTTACCAAGAACACAAGGGCCATGGTGTGAAATATGTAAAACACAAGGACATCCGCCTCAGCAATGCCCTTTTCTTCAGAATTATGTACAGACACCTAAGAACCTATACTGTGTCTTCTGCAAGTCCGTCGGGCATGATGAATAGGACTGCCGAGCCTATGATCTCATGTTAGATAGAAAACATGATGTGTACAGAGTCCAATCAGAAACACTGGGTCCAGCAACAGGACCACAGCCAGATCAGGCTTACGGAGGCCGTGCAGGAGGATTCAAAGGACGAGGCCATGGAGGAGGCTTTGCACATGGAGAAGGCTTTGGACGAGGAGGAGGTTTTGGCCAAGGTCATGGGCCAATCACTTGTTATAATTGCGGAGTTGTAGGACATTATGCTAGGGACTGTCAGAGCCCCACTACTACTTGTAACTACTGCAAATCTTATGATCATACCATAGAAGAGTGTCCTATCCTGATAGCTAAGATAAAACACCCTAAGCCAGTAGTACACCAGAACATCCAGCTTATTGTTGCTGAACCAGAGGAGTCAGAACCCAAAGTTAACATTATGACTCAGAGCGGTGCTTCCACCAGTGGGACATCGCAGGATCCCGAAAAGAATGTAAAACAGCCGGGGGTGCGCAGAGCTCCTAGTAAAGCAACACCATTCGACCTGCAAAAGAACAAAGAGACATTTCATGAAGCTAAGGCTTCCTTTGATGAACCTACCCAATCAGAATCACGGATACCACCATCTAGGGGCATACCACAGCAAGCACCTTATGGCGATAGCAGTGAACAGGTACCGCAGGCTACCACAGCAGGAAGAGACGACGAGGATGAGCCGACAGGAAGTGCACAATCCTTCTTGCATAGTTGCTTGAAACTCCTCAAAAATGAAAAATCCATTGAAGAGCTACATCGCATCATAGATCAGTGTCAGTAACCTTCTCTCCCAGACAGTGCACACCGCACTGTTCATAATATTACAGGACATACAAGGACCGGAAGAGAGATGAAGCTTACAGCACATATTGGAGAATTTGAAATGGATGAGGTCGTCTTAGATCTAGGATCAGAGGTGAATGTGCTAACTAAGCAGACATGGCAGCAGATGGGTAGCCCTCAGTTAGACATATCGCCTATCCACCTGAGATTAGCTAACCAGCAGCGAGTATCACCACTGGGTCGACTGCCACCGGTGCCAGTTGACATTGATGGAGTATGCAGCTTTGCGGACCTCGAGGTTATAGAAATCATTGGCGACAGTCGACCATATCCAGCGTTATTAAGTATTGGCTGGGCGATTGGTAGCAAGGCTGTCATCGACCTAAAGAGAAGACAAATGACCTTTGAGGATGCGCAGATCCGGGTCATCGCGCCACTGGATCCCTTCCAGGGCCCTAGGTATATTGAACCCTTACGAGCAGAAGAGGAAGCACATAACATGGATAGCCTTTACCAAATGACTGCAAACCAGAACGACTACATCAATCCAACCGCAGAAGGGAACATTAGTTGGCAATGCGACAGCTCATGCGCATCGGATTCTAATGTTGTCCTAGAGAACTGGCAGAACAGACTTTACGAAGTCTCAGCTCGCAGATGTGCGTTTATGAGTAAGTCACTGCGATGGATTGGTGTAGAGGTCACTGACCTTCCATCATATCATGTTCTAACAGATATTCAGGAATTCCTTAAGCAGTTTGAGCAACAGACCCCTTACGAGCAGAGGATCGTAGCTATGGACCTTGCAGTACAAGCCACACCTGCAAGATGGTGGTATGCGCATAAAGAAAATATCGCAGCATGGGATGATATTAAAAGATTGATGACCATCAGATTTTTGGTCAACAAATAATATGTCCCGCAGAAGTACACAGGAGAAACTGACCCCAGGGCACACATTCAGACATGTGAACAGAACTGGTCGGACATTCCAGAGGATGAATGGGTTCACCGATTCATTCACACATTGGACACAGTTCCAAGGAACTGGTACACAGAGACTGAATTACGCAAGGGGACGACTACATGGTCACTTATGACAGACAGTTTCCTGCTCACCTTTGCTTTTGAATCAGAACATCCAAGTGTTTCTCAGGCCCTAGACATAATCAAGACCAAGATATTTGAGGATTGCACCATCTCAGTACCAGTCCAACCTGAGTGGACTATCCAGCTAGAAGAGGCATTGGAAAGCTATAATTTTGCATCAGAATCAGAGGAGGTGGAGGAGGACCCTCGCAACACCAACATTCCGGAGTCATAAGGAACTCGTGATGTTGGAGGACCACAATTAGAGACTCCAGTAATCACTGAGCCCATCAAGATTAAAAAGGTCAATATTGGCACAGATGCAGAACCTAAGTTTGCCTCTATTGGAGACTATTGGAACGATGAAACAGTCGGACAGATTGTAGATTTGTTACACGACTATCAGGACCTATTTCCCACCAAGTTCACAGAGATGAAGGGAATAGTCGGAGACCTGGGAGTTATGAGGATACCATTGAAGGAGGACGCTAGACCAGTCAAGCAGCGCCCATATAGATTAAATCCGCGTTACAAAGAAAAAGTCAAGGACGAGATTGATAAGATGCTAGCAGCAGGCATCATTGAACCAGTAGAAGAAAGCGAATGGGTTAGCCCCATGGTCATCCAAGAGAAGAAAACAAAAGGGGACATCAGAATCTGTGTTGATCTGCAAAAACTCAACGATGCATCACTTCATGATCCATTTCCAACACCGTTCACTGATGAGGTATTAGACAACATGGGAGGACAGGAGGTCTACTCCTTCACTGATGGCTTTTCAG
>LPNX011000345.1:152684-163121 GCA_001517045.1 Pseudotsuga menziesii
CATACCGGGTACTACAGAAAGTTCATCAAGGGCTATGCAAAGATTACAACACCAATGGAGAAATTGCTGAAGAAAGATGTAAAATTCCTGTGGAATGAGGAATGTCAGCAGAGCCTAGACATGCTTAAAGAAAATATGGTTACGGCACCCATCCTAGTGTTTCCAGACTGGACTAAGCCATTTCATGTACACGTGGATACCTCTGGCATCACACTAGGAGTCGTCTTAACACAGCCAGGAGAAGGGGATCTTGACCATCCCATCGCATATTCCAGCAGAAAGCTATCAACAGCAGAAAAAAACTACACCACAACAGAAAGAGAGGGCTTAGCTATGGTGTATGCGCTGCAGAAGTTCAGGCACTGTCTATTGGGTGCCTCATTTAAAATGTTTACTGACCATTCCACATTGAAGTACCTAGTCAATAAACCAGTGTTAGGGGGGAGAATCTGCAGATGGTTACTCCTCTTCCAGGAGTATGATTTTGAAATCATTGTGAAACCAGGAAGACTAAATGCTGGACCTGATCATCTGTCGCGTATAGACTCAGGGGAAGAGCCCAGTAACCTAGAAGACAATCTGCCCAATGCGCAGTTGTTCTCTGTGCAGATCGCAGATGACTACTATGTCGACATTATTCAATTCCTCACTACCGGAGTAGCACCTGATGAGTTCACTAAGCAGCAAAAGAAGCAGTTGGTTGTTAAGGCAGCAGACTTCACCCTCATTGCAGGATGCCTATATAAGTTAGGTTCGAATGAAGTTCTACGCAGATGTGTAATGCCGCATGAAAAAGACGCTATTCTTAAAGAGGCACACTCAGGAACCGCAGGAGGTCATTTCGCTGGAAAGCCGACTACACAGAAAATCCTGGAGGCAGGACTATGGTGGACTACATTACACAAAGACACCAAGGACTTTTGCAGATGCTGTGATATCTTCCAGAGGGTAGGAAAACCCTCGCAACATGATGAAATGCCACTGCGACCCCAGGTCACGCTGCATGCATTTGACAAATGGGCTATAGACTTTGTGGGTCCTATCAACCCACTGGGAAAGCGCACGGGTGCGAGATATATTATTACCGGAACAGAGTACCTCACCAGATGGGAAGAGGCCAAAGCAGTAAGAAATTGTGATGCTGCTATAGACGCACAGTTCCTTTTCGAAAACATCATCAGTAGATTTGGATGCCCAGTAATTTTGATGAGCGATCAAGGCACACATTTCTTGAACCACACCATTGAGGCTTTGACAGAAGAATTCCAGATTCAGCACTATAAGAGCACTCCCTACCATCCACAGGCTAATGGTACGGTGGAGGCCTTCAATAAGATTCTAGAAAATGCTCTTACTAAAATCTGCAATAACCAAAGGAATGATTGGGATCTCAGAGTTAACGTTGTATTATGGGCATACAGAACCACATGCAAGAAACTTACGGGACGCACACCTTTCAGCTTGGTATATGGAAAGGAGGCTGTTATGCCTATGGAGTATATTCTTCCCATTTTAAGAATCGCTCAGATTACCGAGATGACTGATACAGACACAGTGGAGAAAAGGCTAGCACAGCTGCTTGCCTTAGAAAAAGACAGATTCATCACCGGATTCCATCAGAAAGTGTAGAAAGCACGAGAAAAAGCTTGGCATGACAGACACATTAAGAGTAAGACTTTCCAGATCGGAGACCTAGTACTCCTCTATGACAGCAGATTCATTAAGTTTCCAGGGAATTTCAAGACACATTGGCTGGGGCCGTATCAGATACAGCAAGTTACGGAGGGAGGTGTCGTTCATCTTAGCCAGTTGAACAGGGAGCTTCTTCCCACATGGATCAATGGCAGTAGGCTTAAACTCTATAGTGATAGCCACCTCGCCTCTCAGCCCTAGATTAAACCAGTTTATAATGGTGCAGATGTCCAGTGTAGTTGAAAGGAGGCATCGCACCAGGAATCAGTCTACACCGGCAGATAGTCTAGTTGTGAGGAATCGCACCAGGACGGGGAAAAAAAAAAAAAAATTAACGTTGTTTGTTTGCACAGGTGATACGGAGTTGCATCGCGGCAGTACGATGTTTCCCCGTGCCACGTACTCAGTTTAAAACTGACAGTGGGCTAGTCAAGTCACTATCTAACAGGTAGTTAATGAAGAAATGACCGGTATCCCCTACCGTAGATTTGGCAACAGTATAATAAATTTTTCCAGATTTGGTAAATCTCTGACGACATCGGTGCCTGTATATGCACGCTTTGAGGGACATGTGATCAGATCTTAGAAATTATGGTGAATCAGAATGACGGGTAGGGTCTCGTCCAAGTAATTATGATGACCAATGGGTTTGACCCAGGATGACCGTTGCATCTGGTAGTATGCCTTCGGCACAAAAGCAGACATCCTTCAAGTAGGAAGGGTACAATTTCCAAATCTCGAGAGCTATACATGGCAGTGCTAAGTGTCCCCTATGCAGAGCCAATTAAGTTATAGAGTACAGTGACTTCCAGAGTTCGAAGCCACTACATGCCCAGAGTATTGAGCCAAGCGGATTCTGACTGAGGACGAACCTATAGAAGCGAAGTTTGGAAAGAACGTACTGGCCGTGCGTTCGCCATGGCGACACCACCCAAGGTTGTGAAATTAGAAACATCACAGGACAGACAGCCGCCAAGGAAGAACAGTCAAGTGTCTGAAGTAGAAGTTGTTACCAAAATCTCTGAAAAGGAAAATAAGAACGCCGAGCCGATCACTGAAGATAAGAAAGCAGAGCAGAAGAATGAGAGGAAATATCCTGTCAGAAAGAAAGTAAAAATCAGAAAAAGAAAGCAACGGGAGAAAGTCGTTGACCTATCTGATCAGCTAAGAGAAACACGAAAGATTGCGGAGGTACTGAAACAGAAACCTGAGGATCAGAGGCAGCATTTGGACCTGGAGCACTTCGAAGAGAAGAGAAGTGGAAGAGGATTGCAAACCCAGCAGAGGGGAGACTTCCAGAACGAGGACAAAGGCTTGTTCTCGGAACGGAGTTCATGGTTTGCTTCTCTTCCATACACAAGGCTCCAGACTGAATGAAATGTTTGAGAAGGCTGGAAGATACAGATTTTCCTTGTGATAAAAGTTCTAACCCAGATAAAAAGGAAAGGATATCTGTGGAGCACTTCTCAAACACTAGAGCATTCTCAAAGGAGAACGAACGAAGAGAGAAAAACCACGACTACGAGTAGAAAGGATAAGAGAGCCCAGTGAACTAAGTTACCAAAACTACATAAGAACGTGTCGAGGTAATGAAGAACTAAGTCGAAGGACTTCGGCAGAAGTTGCAAAAGACTTCACAGGAAGCCAAAGCAAAGCTACGGCAGGAGAAGCCCGCTGGTAGTGGCTCGAGGGCGAGCCACAAGTAAGTGTTAGGGGACTATTGGAGTAGGGTCCCACAGCTACAGAAGAAGCTGCTAAGTTTAGCGGAGAGATAAGTTTTGGTGGAAAGAAGAAAAGAAGGGGCTACGACGCCGTAGCATGTTTCTAGCTTGTTAACACCCAAAAAGTGTTCACTACCTCATCTACCCCACTACATGGCTCATTTGTCCATTTTTCCTACCATATTTCCTTCAAAAACCCATAAAACCACCAAAAAAGCCTCCAAAAGGCCTAAAATGCCTCCAAAAGGCCATAAAACCATCTAAAAAGCCTCCAAAAGGCCTAAAATGCCTCCAAAAGGCCAAAAAACCATTTTTTCCTCCAAAAATATCCAAAATTCCTCTAAAATAGCAAAAATCCCCAAAAGGGAAGAAAAAACATAAAATAATGAGGAAAACGAGGAAAAAACCCGAAACAGCTGCCCTAAACCATATGGTTTCCAAAACCATGGGCCAACACTCCACCACTAAAAAACTATAAATAGGTGATGGAGACCCCTTATTTCACATCCACAATCATAAGCATCCTTACTCTTCCAAAACAGCTCTGGAAACCCTAGCTCACCCTTGAGCTACTTTCACCATTGAGAGCCCCTTTTGGCCCATTCCCACCATCGGAGAAGGAGAAGGAGCAGGCTGGAGCTCGGAGTAACCGTCTTGGATCACCACATAGAGCTTCACCAACCTTCGTACCGGAGGTAATATCAATATAAAAACCATTCTTTACATTTTGTTGTTTTGTTTCATGCATATATTTAGAGTAGTTCGTTTTTTCTGTTTAGCATTTTTATTTACATTTTACTAAACTACTACTAAGGAGTCACTTCTCCTTAGTAGGTGCTCATTTGCACAAGCTAGGGGTAAAACCCTAGCTACAGTTTTGGCGACTCCACTGGTTTTCTTTTGAATCTCTGTTTTCAGTTTAAAAAATTATTTAGCTTTTTCCTTTCGGCTATCCCTTTCGGCCGCCGTAAACCACATTTTTTCCCTCTGCAGTCGCGTCCCGACCGCGTCTTTCAGGCCTTTACCTGCGACCCGACCGCGGCTATCAGACCGTCTCCGGCGCCCTGCCAGCGGATTCAAGTCTGTTACCTGCAATCCGACCACGGCTATTCAGCCTGTTTGCTGCGATCTGGCTACGCCTGTCGGCCATTTTCCTGCGTCCCGACCGCGACTTTCCGCCCATTTGCTGTGACCCGAACGCAACTTTCAGCCCCTTAGCTGTGACCCGACTGCGCCTGTCGGCCATTTTCCTGCGTCCCAAGTGCGACTTTCATCCCCCTCGCTACGACCCGACCGCGAATTTTAGCACCTTCCCTGCGATCAGACCACGTCTGTCAACCAGAAAGCCGCGACCTGTCCACGCCTGTTTCTTTCAAACCCGCGGTCCGACCGCACGATTTCGCCACAGACCCGCGGTCCTGTTTTTGAACCCAGCCCCTTTGCTGCAATATTTTCTGCATCTGCACAGCCATCTGTTCCACCTGCAGCCCTACTTCCTTACAGCCTTTTTTGCAACATCATTTCTGTTCCATTTTACAGAATCTGTTTGAAATTTCAGCATTTTAATTCAGAAAATTTTGCATGTTAAAGTTTTGAATTCATTATTATTGTTAGTTAGAAGGTTGCCCCTTTATGTGGCACTTCTATTCTGGGTTCATCACCTCATGAGCACACACTCTGTCACCTAATTCAAGTGAGACTTAAAAAACTACTTAACTCAACCAACATTCTAACCCCACTTGGGGAACACAAAAGAATCTTTGTAGTTAGGTAGGATTGGGGGGATAGGCTTCCAATAACACCTCTCGGTTACTTACACTTGAGACATAGCTGTTGTCCAATTAGGGAACCAAAATCCCCTAGTACTTTTTGGCACGGTCACAGCCAGTTTACCAGAGGGCCTCTCCCTTAGGAGGGTTGAAGTTGCGAGATTGGTTCCGAAGACCTGAGTGGAATACCGCACTCCATTCAGTAACTGAAGGGCTACCTTTCGCAGTTCTCGGGATATCCCTGTATTGGGGTATTGCGGTAAAAGGACCAAATGGAAGATTCACCTTTCTGGACGTGTCATGAATGGGGTATCTTAGTTGCCATTCTTCTAGGATTGACTTCCCGGTGTCCCTCCCGGTAGGGGGATATCTTAGCCACTTGGCTTTCCTATTCATATTGTCTGACTTGGATTTCATCACCTTGCAGAGGATATGTCTAGTTGAGTCAGAATACTTTTAGTTAGGTGTTTGCATGCTCCCTTACCTCCTTTTGGTCTAGTGAGTCCATCGTTTTTTATTTTTTAGGAAACCTGCTGTTTGTTGGTATTCTGACCATTTCTGTTGACACTCCACCTATTGTAGCACAGCTGTTACCTTGGGTGTTTTGAGTTGGTTGTTGGCCTAAGTGCCCTATTTTTTGAGCTCTCCTTCTTCACACTCGGTTGCATTAGGATTTTTGAGCTGTTTTTAACCCACCTCCACCCACAGAGATTTGACACCATCTGTCACCATTGAGTCTCCGAGACATTCTCGGTGCCTCAGGGGCGAACCCCCACAGCACGGTTCACTTGACACCACCCGTCATCGACACAGATCATCTTCACTTGATACCACTTATCATAAAGCTCGAGCCTTGTCACTTGACTCCACTCGTCAGCGGCATTGGACTCCATCACCAGATATTGACGCCCCTTATTTTACTTCCGATTCTGAGCCCGAGTCTGAGAACCCCATTTACACTGCCCCCACCAGCCCCATGGCTGGCGTGACTTCCACTCCCTTCATGGTAGGGACCGTTGGTGGCACATCCACCACTACACCAGTGACCACACCCACTGTGGGTATGCCCTCCACAGGGCCCCCATCTACCGTTCCCCTCATGGCACCTATTCCCGCAGCGGGAATACCTATTCCCACTCCATCAGTGGCTCACACCACCCATGGTGGTGCAGGACCGTCCTATACCACCTTCGTTCCCCCACTTGGGGGAAACCTCCCTAACAATACCCCTCCACTTGGGGGCATTGGCCCCAACTTGGCCCAACCCACTACCGTGTCACATCCTTCTTCTAGTTTTCCATTCATGGCTAGCCTCAACCTGCCTGACCTAGCCAGATTGACCAACGACCCTATCCGACGCGACCCTGTGTGGCCTCACATGCCCACCAAGCTCTCCTCTGACATCCCCAAGTTTGAAGGCAAGGCAGGTGAGGACCCACAAAACCACATCATGTCCTTCCATCTATGGTGTTCCTCCAACTCCATAGTGGACGACTCTATTCGCCTCCGTCTCTTATAGCGCACCTTCACTGGCTCTGCAGCCAAGTGGTATATCAAGCAACCCCATGGAACCCATGCCACCTTTACTTCCCTTGCCTCAACCTTCCTGCAGTTCTTCCAGTTACCTGTCCGCTATGGCGCGGGCATTGAGATCCTCCTATCATGCAGAGCAAACACGGCTACCCACATCATGGACCACATTCATGAGTGGCGTCGACGCTGTAGCTTATGCAAGATCAAATTAGATGACCGTATCTTCCTAGATTGGTTCCTCAAATCCCTTCTGCCTGTCATTGCTAAGGATGTGGCATCCGAAAGACCCCAGTCTGAAGAAGAGGCCATCCTTAAGGCCCAACAATTCGACCTCATTTACGCCCAGTCGGGTTATCTCTATACCATTATACCTGACGCCCCTCACGGCGAGTCTTCCCAGCACGATGCGCTGGGGGCATCCCACGCTGCCGACGGCATCATTGGCCGTGTCTCTTCACATCCTCAACCATTTTCCATAGCACGTCCTACCCCTGGCCCTGACCTTTCGCAAGCTACCTCCCAGTCTGGAATAACCAACTCATATGCTCCCATGGCACACCACCATTCTCATGGACCCTCATGTCCACTGCAGTGTTTCGGTCATGCGACTCCTACTTACACCACCCCGGTCGCACCTCAGCCCTACTACCACCAACAGGCTGCACTAGCTCCTGTGCCTCCACAAGCCCAACCCGCTTATTACCCGCCACAGGCAGCCCCTGCGGCAAACCCACAACCCGCTCCACAGCCCTATCAGCAACCCCCTCAAGTTGCTGCCCCTGCGCCGCCTCCACCTACATATCACCCACCGCAGCCTACTCCAGCACCTGTGCAACCTCAGAATCCACCTACTACCCAAGGGCAAGTTTACGCTCAACAAAACCCGCAGCAAAACCAGAACAACCAACGCAACCAGGGCCAACAAAATCGCGGCAGGGGCCGAAATCGTGGAAATAACCAACCTGCAGACCAAACTGGTCAACCCCCTAATCCCCCTGATAATAATAATGCGGCCCCTACTAACCAAAACCCTGATCGCCCGCCCAAGCAGGCTAAAAACCCCAATTTGCGAACAAACCATCCTTGTTCTATTTGCGGGGTCTATGGCCACTACACACATTTTTTCCCACACATGGAGCGAGTTCGGAAACTTTGGGCTGAAGATGCCCACCACCAAGGGCAGGCAGCTCCTCAAGCACCACCCAACCCCCCACAACCTCAGCAGCCACCTTTGGTGCTGCAAAACCCCTTACCAACCCAAGGTGTAGTGAACACCCAACCATTAGCTCCCCCTCAAGCCAACGCACCAACCCAACAAAAAATCACTTACGTTGCTCCTGATCAACCCATACATGACTCAAGTACCCACCACTTGTTGATGATGTCATCCGATGAAGTCAACCTCCAGACCCTGTGGACCCAATATGGCTCCACCTCTGAAGCCCCTCCCGCCGATAAACCCAATAACGCTCATCCCACTGATTAGGCATTACGTATACCTCCACCTCCACTAGATGGTGCTCCCAAAGCACCTCGTTTCCCGCTTCGCTATATCAACAATAACCCCAATGCGCGGGCTGCATCAAACTACAACATTGTCGATGACTTAGCCCAATCCCCCACAGCCATGTCTGCGTTAGAAGTCTTAAAAAACTGCCCTTCACAGCGCAAGACTTTACTCTCATCCATTGGGGCTATCGATCCAAATGATTCAAGTTTAATGGCATTTGATTTGGACCAATCCGAACCCCGCATGCCTTCCACTTTAGCGTTCCAAGTTTGTGTTTCCGTTCGGAATTTTGTCATCCATCGATGCATTATTGATGAAGGTGCCTCTACATGTGTCATGTCCACCCTCATCTGGCAGAAATTGGGATCCCCCCCTCTCCAGCCGTCCACTACTGCGTTGCGAGCCTACGACGGCCGTTCGGCTCAACCACAAGGCCTATTAACTAATGTCCCCGTCCAGCTGGTTGGCAAAACCGTCCTCATCGACATCGAGGTTATCAATGCACAGCTTGATTATAACCTTTTACTTGGCCGCAGCTACATGTACGCCATGCGGGCGGTTGCTTCTTTTGTTTTTCGTACCATGATGTTCCCCCACAAGGGACGCGTGGTCAAGGTCGACCAACTCACCTACTATGATCCCAATGCCCCACGGCACCTGAAAATGTTCTCCCCATGGTTGAGCAACCTGTTTTGGATACCACGACCTCATTTGTTTCCTCTATGGGGCCCGGAGTTTACTCAGACGCGCCAATGACCTCAACCTTCCAATCTATTCCACCCCCGTCACCTGCCACTGACGTGTCCGACCTATGTACCCTGTCCCATCACACACAAACTCCTACTAATCAACCGCCCTTGTTGCCTAAACCCCCTTTGGTACCTAGTCACATTGGTGCTACCCCCATCCATACCATTCCTTTCCTCTTCCCTCCATCAGGAGTAGTTAGCACCCCGGTCATGGCTACCCTTAGCCTCCCTGGTTTAACCTTAGATTACCCATTTGGTATCTTTCACCTCCCGTTCCCCCACCGACACCAAACGTCGTCCTACAACCGGTGCAACCCATTGTCACTACTAGTCAACCACCTCCCGGTGTCACTACCCCGTCGTCCTCCACGAACCCCCCCTCCTCTCACCAAACCCACTGGGGGCAGAGGCCCCCAACCTTACTCTGCTGTCCCACCTCCCAAGACAGTCAAAAACCCCCCTGTGTTTCGTGCTCCTCCCAAATGCTCGTTGTGCGATGAGGTGGGCCATGCAATTCACCAATGTCCTCATTTACCGACATTACAGGAACACATGGAACTACTTGACGACGACCCCACTATCCCGGTTGTCCACCTTGATCCAACCCCCAAGCCTCGCGACAAATCCCTGTGCACTAACCACCCCTGTGCCATATGCGGTATTTACAGGCATTACACAAATCACTGTCCCGATCTCCCCGATTACAGAGCAGCTTTCTTTGAGATGAACAATCTGGATCTTGAGACCGCACCACCCACCATTGAGGAGATCCACCCTCCGCGTTCTCCCCCTTCCGGAGAGGTTAATACCATTTATATGATCTCTTCCGCCGCTACTCCATTGTCAACCGATTTGACAACACAAACTTTCCGCACTGATGAGGAGATCCTCAAGGCTCTCACTGCCCCGGAGTATCCCTGGGATGACATGCACCATCGTTCCTACTTCCTCCCAGATGAATCCTCTTCTAACACTGCTACCTAATTTGCAGTTGAATCCAAAGACTTCCTTCCCCCCACGGTCGACTAGTTCAAGGACCCTATTCCTGCTCCTGATGCCTTCGAGGAGGGTAATATGGCCAACATCTCACCTGTCATCCAAATTGATATCGCTGCCCCAGGAAGCACCCCCGAACTCATTACTTTAGGAGCCTCTTGCAGTGAGAAAGAGATTGAGGAATACAAAAAACTCTTCAGATAATTCCGTGATATCTTTGCCTGGTCCTCCACCGAAATGCCCGGTCTTGACCCTGCCATTATAGAGCACCACATGGACACATGGCCCGACATTCCCCCCGTTCGTTAGAAACAATGTCCGATTCATCCCTCAAAACTCCCAGCTATCAAAGCAGAGATTGAGAAATTTCGCAAGGCAGGATTCATTTATCCTATTGCCTATACCACCTGGGTTTCAAACCCTGTTCCCGTTAACAAAAAACAAGGCACCATTAGAGTATGCACTGA
>LPNX011000345.1:163198-226150 GCA_001517045.1 Pseudotsuga menziesii
AGCGTGCCTGTCCCAAAGACAATTTCCCCATGCCATTTATTGACCAGCTCATCGATGTGTGTGCGAGGCATGAAGTCCTCTCGTTCATGGACGGTTTTTCCGGATACAATCAGATCCAAATCTGAAAGGAAGACCAGTACAAAACTGCCTTTACTACCCCATGGGGCACCTTTTCCTATCGCGTCATGCCTTTTGGCCTAAAAAATGCTGGTGCCACATTCCAGTGGGCCATGACCTATTGCTTTCATGATTTGGTCCACATCCTGCTCGTCTACCTTGATGACCTTACAGCTCGTTCCCGGAAACGATCAGACCACCTTAATGACCTTCGGCAAGTTTTTCTGCGTTGTCGCAAATATCAGATCCGCTTGAACCCACACAAGTGTGTCTTTTGCGTTCCGGCAGGCCGATTGTTGGGTTTCATTGTTTCCCAGAAAGGAATTACGGTTGATCCCCTGAAAGTCCAAGCCATCTTAGACCTTCCCCCTCCTCGCACGCTCCGGCAACTCCAAAGCTTGCAAGGGCGATCCAATTTCCTTCGACGCTTCATTCCTGATTACGCCACAACCGTTCACGGTTTCTTGCGCCTACTCCGTACCCACATCCCCTTTGTCTGGGATGAGCAAGCAGAAGCTGCATTCGAAGCCCTCAAGAAAGCTCTCACACAAGCCCCCTTGATCTCCCCTCCGGATTTTTCTCAGGATTTCATTCTCTACGTCTCAGCTTCCGAGCATGCTGTGTCCGGAGTCTTGGTTCAAGAAGACACCTCACACCAAGAGCATGTCATTTACTACGTCAGCCAGACCTTGTCCGGCCCACCCCTATGTTACCCATATGAGGAGAGACTATCCCTAGCAGTGGTCTTTTCCGTCCAAAAATTGTGACACTACATTTTACTTAGTCATACCACAGTCGTCGCCGACTCCAACCCCATGGTATATCTCCTAAACCGGCGGCTCCTGCAAGGTCGTGTGGCTAAATGGGTCATTATCCTCCAAGAATATGACCTCACATTCCGAACACCTAAGAGCACTAAAGCCCTTGCGCTTGCCCAGCTCATCACTGATCTCCCTTCCTTTCTCCCAGCCCCACCCATCTCCGATGAGTTACCTGACAATCACTTGTTCACTATCTCGTCTGATGACCCATGGTACGGTGATATCTTGTTATACTTACGCACGCAGAAGTTCTGACCCACAGTCACTCATAATGGACGTCGTCGTATCCGTCACCAGGCCTCTCGCTACCTCCTCTTAGGAGATGTCCTTTACCGGTGAGGGGTCGACACAATTCTTCGTCATTGCCTTACACATGAAGAAGATGAGCACGTCCTTAATGATTGTCATAGCGGTGCCTGCAGCGGCCATTTCTCAGGGATGGCCACTGCCCAAAAGGTCATCCGCGCCGGATACTTTTGGCCCACACTTTTCACCGACTGCATCACTGCGGTCAAGCATTGCCATAACTGCCAACTTTTTGCCCCTAAGGCCCAGACACCACCTACTCCTTTACACCCAGTCGTCACCGTCGGTCCCTTTTGTAAGTGGGCCATCAACTTATGGAGTGTCGACCCCCATCTGCGAATGGACATAAGTATATCATTGTCGCCATCGATTACTTCAGCAAATGGGCGGAAGCCATGCCCACCTTCAACTGTACCACTGACACTGCTGCCCATTTCTTTTTTAACCATGTTATCACTCGATTCGGGGTCCCTCAACAGTTGGTCTCAGACCATGGATCACACTTTGAAGATTCCATGTGGCGCGAGTTATCCACCCTCCTCAAGTTTGAACACCAATTTTCCTCTGCTTACTACCCTCAAGGGAATGGTCAAGTAGAAGCTGTTAACAAAATCCTAAAACCAATACTCCAACACACTGTTGACCGGCATAAGTCCAATTGGCACCATATGCTTTTCCCTGCCTTATGGGCTTACCGTACCTCCACCAAGACCGCCACTGGTTTTACCCCGTTTCATCTCGTTCACGGTGTAGAGTCTGTCCTCCCCATCGAGTGTCAGATACCTACCTTGCATATCACCGTTGAGCTCCTCCCCGATACCTCCCCCCTTGAGCAATGTTTTCTATCCCTTTAACAAGCAGATGAAGATTGTCGTGCCACTCTCTAGAACATCGAAGCGGCCAAAAACCGCTCCAAAGCCGGTTATGACAAACATGTCCACCCTCGAACTTTCCACAAAGGAGACCTCGTCCTCGCCTATGACCAATCCCACGACAAAACCGGTAAAGGAAAGTTTGAATCCATGTGGCAAGGCCCTTACATTGTGCAGACTTGCGTCGGCAAGGGGGCATACATTTTAGCCGATTCTGAAGGCCACCCTTTACGCAACCCCCGTAATGGGTTGTATCTTAAACGTTTTTACCCATAACTGAAACCGCGACCTCCTTGGTCCACATTGTACAGTTTGATCTCTTTTTTGTTTTTCACCTTCTTTACCATACTCTTACATTCATCATTTTTTGCATGCCCACAGATGGACCATCTTCCACCGCGCTACACTGGCTTCGCTGATGGCACAAGCCGCTGGTCTCCCAACCTGGCTTCTGCAGCATGGGTCTTATATTCCCCTTCCAACGAACTGATTCACCTTGACGGAATATGTATAGGTGCAGCTACCAATAACTAGGTGGAGTATGATGCTATGACCGGTCTCCTGACTGCTACCCTCCATATGGGCATATGTCACCTTCATGTGTTTCTGGACTCCCAGCTACTTGTCTCCCAGCTCAACAACTGCTACCAGGTGCGTGATCCTTGCCTATTTAGAAAATTCCTGCGTACAAAACAACTCAGCCGACAGTTTGAATCCATCACATTCACACATGTCCCAAGAGCTTACAATAGTGTCGCAGATCAAATGGCCAATAACATCCTAGATTGGCATATCAATCACACCATGTAACACCTCCATCCTGCATAGCATATCATCACAATATATAAAAACCAAAAAATATTGCATTGCATCAACATTTGCATCCATATACATAAAACCATAAAACCACATTTGTATCCATAGGGGCATCCACGTGCCTAATCATACATATGTCGCATCACATAAAATACACAAGGGACATCAATGTGCCCACCATCCTAAGACTACTTGCATCCATCCTAGTCACCTCGTTGCATTTTTTTTTTTTCACACTTGTTATATCGCCGGATTCATTTTTTCGAGCCCGTGATGATGCTTGAGATCATTTCTCGCTCTCACTTGGTACAATTTCAACATTGTGTCCCGACACCTTGCTGCCTCGATTTGCTCGCCACATTGGCCGCCATCAGATTGTTCCACACTTTTTACATGAGCCATCTACTCTTGTCATACTGCAAATGTTTCGTTATTTTTCCACCATTCATTCACCCCGCAAGGAGGCCCACCAGTGTTCCCCCCCACCCTCGTTCCTAGTCATCATAAATGTTCCTTGATTGAACACTTCCTCCTTGCCTGGCCATTCCATGACTTCAGAGTCTTCTTATTTGCTTTCAGACTCCTTAAAATTGAAAGCAACCACGAGCATGAACTGTCCTGGGCTCGTAAAAACCACACGACAGTACCATTCCATTACTTCAGAGTCTTCTTATTGCTTTCAGACTCCTTAAAATTGAAAGCAACCACGAGCATGAACTGTCCTGGGCTCGTAAAATCCGCATGACAGTACCATTTCATCACTTCAGAGTCTTCTTATTGCTTTCAGACTCCTTAAAATTGAAAGCACCCACGAGCATGAACTGTCCTGGGCTCGTAAAATCCGCACGACAGTACCATTCTATCACTTCAGAGTCTTCTTATTTGCTTTCAGACTCCTTAAAATTGAAAGCAACCACAAGCATGAACTGTCCTGGGCTCGTAAAATCCGTACGACAGTACCATTCTATCACTTTAGAGTCTTCTTATTGCTTTCAGACTCCCTAAAATTGAAACCAACCATGAGCATGAACTGTCCTGGGCTCGTATAAATCCACATGACAGTACCATTTTATATACACACTTCTTCTAGTTCCCTAACCCATGAAGAAGTCCACCCATGCCTCTTGGCGCTATGATCGATCCTCTCGGCAGCACCCCCAATTAGGTCACCTTTGTTCAGAGTATTCTGCAGTCTCCTGCCATTTTACCACAGCGTGAGTCTCCCTCAGCCCAGTTACCCTCCCAGATCCAATACAACTATGACCCCCTTACCACCAGTCAGTTTCATATGCTGCCTGATCCTCCCCGCCATCATACTCTGAAAAAAGGAAGTTTGAATCCCCCACTCTACTTGCCCAGTTATTCCCCCCAATTTATCCATCCTGCCATCAGTTCTATCACATTTCGGTTTTCCACCTCGCGCTCCTGTCAAGGAAACATCATTGCCTTGATAGTTGCAGGTCTCCCTCTGTCGACGACAGCCCCTCTATTCCAGAGGATAGACCCAGAGGCCCCTGCGCCTTGGACCCATCACCATCTGTGGTGAGTGCCTACGAACCATTTTGGGAGGAGTCATCATTGCCTCTCCGAATGGTTGTTTCTCACATGCTCGACTTCAGCACCTTGATCGCATCGTTGAGAATCGTGCAGGATTTAAATCCCTTCCATTATTTGTCGAAGACCCCGGATTTCCCCCGACTCTAGCACATTGGTGAGTCACTTCGGAACACCCAGTTCTATGTTCCCATGGATGTCCGGCTGCGTTGGCGATTGTATTCGGAAGCCATCCAGTTCCATGCTTCCTTGAGTACCCAGTTCAGTTCCAGTTCAGTGTACCATTGCGAGTATGACCCTTGTCATTGCAGCTCATCAGTTCCTTTGGTACCATATTCAGTAGCACTGTTGTCATTCCAGTGCATCAGTTTTTCAGCTCAGACATGATCAGCCCAGCAGTATGTCCCAAATTTGTGTCCCTTCTAGACCCTTATGATATACACAGTGGTTGTTTATGTATCCTACAGGTCCCCCTTTTCGGGCCTCACAGTTATGTTTATGTATCTTGATACGAGCATGGGTATGCCCGCCTCGTCCATATATTGAGATTATTCCTCATTCAGTATTTGAGGCCATGTATATGTCAGGACCCCATTGTTATTTTTATGTTATATCCTGATACGAGCATGGGAATGCCCACCTGGTCCATATGATCAAATGGTTCCTCATCCATTATTGAGGTTATGTACTTTTAGTTCTTGCAGTTGGTTCGGGATCGTTGTTCCAGGCTTCAGTTTGTTTCTTCTCTTCTCCACACCCCAGGAAAATCATATATGACTTATGATGTCCATCGGCCATACGATGAGCTCCTGCCCTCGCACATCAGGGGGCAATCTGTTAACACCCAAAAAGTGTTCACTACCTCATCTACCCCACTACATGGCTCATTTGTCCATTTTTCCTACCATATTTCCTTCAAAAACCCATAAAACCACCAAAAAAGCCTCCAAAAGGCATAAAATGCCTCCCAAAGGCCATAAAACCATCTAAAAAGCCTCCAAAAGGCCAAAAAACCATTTTTTCCTCCAAAAATATCCAAAATTCCTCTAAAATAGCAAAAATCCCGAAAAGGGAAGAAAAAACATAAAATAATGAGAAAAAGGAGGAAAAAACCCTAAACAGCTGCCCTAAACCATATGGTTTCCAAAACCATGGGCCAGCACTCCACCACTAAAAAACTATAAATAGGTGATGGAGACCCCTTATTTCACATCCACAATCATAAGCATCCTTACTCTGCCAAAATAGCTCTGGAAACCCTAGCTCACCCTTGAGCTACTTTCACCATTGAGAGCCCCTTTTGGCCCATTCCCACCATCGGAGAAGGAGAAGGAGCAGGCTGGAGCTCGGAGCAACCATCTTGGAACACCGCATAGAGCTTCACCAACCTTCGCACCGGAGGTAATATCAATATAAAAACCATTCTTTACATTTTGTTGTTTTGTTTCATACATATATTTAGAGTAGTTCGTTTTTTCTGTTTAGCATTTTTATTTACATTTTACTAAACTACTACTAAGGAGTCACTTCTCCTTAGTAGGTGCTCATTCGCACAAGCTAGGGGTAAAACCCTAGCTACACAGCTGCAGAGCAGAGCCGAAAACCATGACTTTTTGAGATAGGAAAGTCAAAGAAAGGCAATGGTACCTGAGCGGCCAAGAAAGGAGAGCTCACCCACTGCATTGAAGGCAGCGGCGGAAGACAGGAGGGCTCAGCGACCCTCATAAAGAAGAAGGAGCAACGAGGCTCAAGCATTGAAGACGAAGGACAGAAAAGAGAAGCGGCGCATAGTACCCATGGTCAGTGCCAGGAAGCATGGAAAACTGCAGAGAGCTGTGGTTTGATGGGAAGCGGCTACCTCAAGGATAGAGAGGACCGACTATCACTAATTAGGGTTTGGGTTACTGTTGGGACAGGCCCACAGTGTTGTAAAAGCAAGACCTTTGGGCTGCTTATAAAAGGATGTAATTTTGCATTGTGAAGGGTTGGTTAGATAGTTGGACAGTCGTGATTGGAATAGGCAATAAGGATAAGTAGACTGTTGTAAAAGCCGAGCTTTGGTTCTGGTTTTAGCTATAGCAATCTTACTGAACCCAGTAGCTGGCTTATAGAGTATGCATGTAACGATCCGCAGGGATCGACTGAGAGGGAAGAGTATGTTGTAAGAGCGACAACATAAAGGTAGAGAAGAAAGATCTAAGAGAGAAGATCTTGAGCTGCATGTGAGGTGCAGCAGAACTGTGTTTGCCTTCCCTTAAGCTATAATAGAGAAGCACAGTTCTGTGAACGTAACTCCCATCCTGGGGGCGAACCACGTTAAAATCCCGTGTTCTGTGATTGATTTGTGTATTGTGTTTATTTGCTGCATTCATCAGTTATGTTATGCAATTTGTTTACAGTTAATGTATGAATGAGTTATTTAGTTACAGCACTACAGGAAGATAAATATAAGTTGAACTCCTTGGCACGTCGTATAAGGACTTATTTATGCTTGCCTTAGATAGTTAATCAATCACAGTAAGACAGTCTTGGTATCGAGTCTTGCGTGTCGACACGAACAACACTAAGTGCGCTTAGCCGTGGGAGGAGGGTATCGCAAGAAGGTGATACCGCACCGGCAGAGGAGCTGCGGTGCGCGATACCGTAGGTTGAGGACTTAGCGTTGAGCAGGAGTTGCATGTCGCACGGGGTGCGGCGATGCGGTAAGATTGGGAATATTGTGGAAAGGAGGAAGTTGTGCAACGGGAGAAGAACCCGCACAACGTGCGCAAAGGTAGAGACGCCGTGGCTAGAAGGGCCACGAGTGGGGAAAAGATCGCGTATCGCGAGCGGAAGATCGCGCGGCACGCGGGAAAGAGATCTCGCAGCTAGGAGAGCTGCGAGCTACCAGTAGGATTTCCACGGAACCTAGTCCAAGATGCTTGAGTCCTTGGCCAACCCATTAGAATCACTTCGGGTGAGACTTCAGGCCGCTGTGCGGTCTGTCGCCGAAAGGGCCAGTGAGCTAGGGGTGTTGTTGGTTGACTATAGTAAACTCAGGTCTTCCCATGCAATCAACATCACTATTGTAATCTCTGATTTATATTAATAGAAATATCTTTTCCTATCCAATAATGTGTATTTAAATGAGTATTGAATCCATGGATGCTTTTAAATGCTTATATGTTATTGATTATATACGCTAGAGTAGGTCTAAAACAATTATATAGCATGCTTGTCTTATTTACTGAAAGTTGAGAGAGCAAATTATTAATACAAGCGAGAGTGGAAAAGGTCAACGAGGATCTACATCAACCATCCAGAATAAGGTATGTTTCGAGATCCCTTAATGTTAGATGTTTGGTTTCTCTTACATATAGGAAAGGATTGATTTTTGTGGTTACTTTGTCTATTGTGGTACCCAAAGCCATAGGAATTTTTCTTTGTAACAGTCTCTACTGAAAACTCAGTAATATATCCTTGCAAGATACTGTCCACCCAAAAATCAACAGCTCTGGATATGGTGTTACTTACACCAGTTATCTCACGAACCAACTGATCACTCCACTTGATCGCTTCTCTTCTCTGGAAATTTGTCTGCTGAGTCGCCAACCTTGAAAACCGCTCGTACAACACAATTGGAAATTATGCAAATAATATCTCGTGAATATCAGTGTATATGTACCGGTCCAACCAATTTTCTGTGCTCAATCGTGATCCTCCGCTCTCTTCTTACGCAAAGCTTAGTGTCCTAGACTCCAGCCAATCCTTGACTTCATTCTTTGTCGGATGCCACAACATTTCCATCAACTCAAATGATTACGGGTCCCTGCAATGGAACCATTTGTTGGACTTATATTCCTTGTATTCTCAACCCGAGGTTCAACAACAACACCATACCAACAAAACACCAATTGATATCAGCCCGACAGAGAAAGCTCAGTCGGCAACACCCACAAGGAAAGCACAGTCTCACCCAAGATATTTGAATGTGTAACTACCATAACCATGTTTCCGCAGTTGGCAAGGGATTATAGTCCCTTGGTGCATGACCAAGGTGCTTGACAGAGATGGAGGCCCATGGAGGCTGTTACTGTGCGACAGAGGTGCAACGAGGTGCCACAATTGGCGCATGACGCAACCTTGTCCTTAGCCCACTTAGAAACTTGCGCAACTATGTGATGCAACTGATTCCTTACTTCTAATTAACAGTGTGTGACTTATATTATAACTTAACAACTTAACCATGAAATCATACATACATGTTGACCATGCTTTAAAAATTCATTCATTCATATACTGATTGGAAATATTACGACATACATTCAACATTAATTGTAATAATGTAAGGTAAGCAAACATTCACATAAACATTCAACATTCAACAACATTCACCCATTTGACACAAGAGATAACGTGGAAACCCATCTGGGAAAAACCACCAAGGTGCTCTTCATATGCCATGAGAAATGTGTATAGCAGCTCGCAGTCTGCGACTTACAGACTGTTCTGAGAAATATCTAATGGAATTAGACTCTTATTTCTCTCATGCTCTCTGGTTTATTCTTCTATCTATTCCTACTGATATGCACACAACCTGGATCGACTCTTCTACTTACTATCTGTGCACTCAGCTACAAATTACTTCTACTAACAGTCTGTGCACTCAGCTACAGATATGTAGCTCAAAATCCTTCTACTATCAGACTCCTCTTTGATCTTTTACAATAATTCTACTCTTACTGACTCTAAATGAAGCTAACCCTTATACAGAGCGGGTTCCTTATATTTATAGTATTTTCGAGACCGTGCAAGGTCGACTGAGTAAAACTAATTTATTACAGACTCAAGTAGCTACAAAATATATTTGTTACATTAATGACGACCCATACCTAGCCGTAAAAGTCCTGCATGACATTAACCAAAACCATAACTACTCGCAGAAACATCTTTCGGCCTATTTGTACAGGTCATAACTTGCCACAAAATTCCTGCATGACATTAACCAAAACCATAACTACTCACGGAAACATCTTTCAGCCTGTCTATATAGGTCATAACTAGCCACAAAACTTATCCTTTAGTCTTCTACTTGCTCGCCCTTCTACAGTCTATCTTGACTTTCACCTATCCAACCTTTACTCTTCTACCTGCCTCTTTCACCGACTCTGGATGTGTGTTTCCTCGTCGCACCAATCCTTGTCACAACTTCCTCTGCTTTGCTCCTTTCCATCCTTATCCTATCTCTACCGCGTGGATGTTTTTCCTTTCTTGCACTAGTTCTTTCGTTTCCTTCTTAAACTGCCTTT
Source organism: Pseudotsuga menziesii (assembly GCA_001517045.1). NCBI lineage: Eukaryota > Viridiplantae > Streptophyta > Pinopsida > Pinales > Pinaceae > Pseudotsuga > Pseudotsuga menziesii. The sequence goes on from LPNX011000345.1 coordinate 172,973, forward strand.
ACCCCATTGCGCACGCACTTTTCCTCCTTTACTTGTGCTTCAGATTCTTCCTTGTGTTATGTCCCTTATTTTCCTTCTTTTCCTTGGCCCATCAACATCAGTCCAATATGATCGAGATTGAAGGTGGACCTGGAAGAATATTTACTGGTGCTACCAGTACATATCCCTGATAAGAAAGTCACATTGCTCTAAAACAGGGCCATCGGGAAGGTAAAAGTCCAATGGATGCATTATAACCCTGAAGAAGCAACGTGGGAGCTGGAGGATACCATGTGGGAAGCATACCCGTAGCTATTTTGAAATTTTGTATTTGTAAATAGTGTGGCATGCACTGAGGACGATGCATAAATTAAGGGGGAGGGGAATGTAACACCATGTTTTTTACCCCAATATGTATAAAAAAATGTAAATGTTGATGAAAGGGATGCAAGTCATAAATGAATGGTACAAAGTGACGAAGCTATGTAAAATTGTAAATTTCCACTCTTTAATATAAAATCCATGACTATTGTAGATTAGAGGACAAAAGAAGAGATTGGGGACTATCTTTCCATAGGGGGATCAGAGAGAGATTATCCTAAGCCTAGTTGAGGGGGAAAAAGGTTCCCAACGCATGCATGCCACCTATCAACTCTCTTTGGGAAAAGGGGAAAGTGTCCAAATGCATGGATTCCAAGTGGCTAGTTACTACCACTGGTGCCACTTGGCTAGTCTCCACCATGATTCTAAATATTGAGGACTAGCCCATTCTTCAAGAGGTATTTCTATCAGACATAATCATTTGGAGCTTCCATACCTGTACCACCTGCAACAAAACCCTGTCACCTATTCTACCACCACCTTATCATTATTCCTGACCACACATGGAGAACCAGACATAGTACAGTGGAACTCCTTAGGGCTGTAGAAAGGAATTGGGGTAACAAACCCGAGGTACCGTTAGCTCAAAGAAGGGAACCCGAGGTACTGTTAACTCAGATAAGGGAGCCCCATTCCTTGGATGAGGGTTAGCTGTATCCGACTAAACAAACGCCTTCTTGTGGATTGATAGTCCCAACTCGGGGGTGGTCTATCAAAGTAAGATTTGGATTTACAGAGCCCTTGGTGTGGAACGTCCTTGGTTTGCAGTTAGGGTGGAACGTCCTTGGTCTACATATAGTTGACTTATTTTCCAGATAAGTATTATTTGTGTATGAAATGTGTTTAGTATAATTATTTATGAAGGATTTATTGAATTTCATACTATAACTGTGATTTGTGGTATTGCATTATAAAAATTAAGCTGGCATTATTTTCACGCATGTTTAAATTAGAAATGTTGTCAAATACATTTTTAAAACCACGTAAACCAAAAAATAAATTAGCTAAAAAACCCAATAGAGTAAGATGGATGTTTCTAAGTTAAGATTAAAAAGGTAGCATAGTACATGAGACATTATGAAGTCACCTAGTTCATAAAACTCTTAACCAAAACCATTTGAGTCATAAATTTAACACAAAGACATACATAATTCCACTATAACTACAATATATATTTTCAACACATACTTATAATTACATATTTATTTAAATAAATACTTTATAATTATTCCATAAAATTTTAATTCCTAATACATTTAAATACTTTAAATGATTCCATAAATTTTAATTCTTGACTTTTCGTTTAGATTTTGACACTACTTACATTTTCACACCTCTTTACGTAGCCGATATCTCAACAAACTCCCGCAGTTTTATCTAAAAGAAGATTGCAATGATGTCCATGCTTAGACCTACTTTTATCAATTTGTGATGTTTTATGTCCATCACAATCATTATATCATTGTATATATAATTTACATTTATTTCCATTCATATCAAACTTAATTACTTAGACCTACTTAAATGGTGATGTTTTATGTCAATCACAATCATATGTCAATCACAATCATTATATATATATTTTTGACACCATCACTTGAGAAAGCTTATGGATCTTATGAATCTTGTCCTTTGGCTTATATGTTGTTGGTGAGGATGCAGCGTACTGCTGATATCTAGGCAAGGTGGCTAATTACTCTAGATCTGGGACTGAAGAATATGGAACAAGATATGATGCTAACTTGGGCTTGCTGGCTTGGGCCTGGGCGCCTTCATCCTAAGACGATAGAAAATGGATGGAGTTATGCCCTGGGTACCCAGTGAATTCACTCTTAGAAGAAACGGATGTTATGGCCCAAGGGAGAATATATAGGGTTAAGTGTATATGATATGACCCCAAGGGAGGCATATATAGGGTTAAATGTATAGATAATAACGTAAATGTATATGTAAAAGTAGTCAACTTAGTAAAATGCACATAGTGCAATGGATGCATATGTATATATAGAGGTCATGTAGTCATTGTTGAGAGGAACATGTGGTTTGGATATATGAATGTATTTGGGTGTTTGGAGGAGGTTCTCCCATTCCTTAAGGATTTATTGTGTAACTCATATCTCTTATCTATCTTGGAGTTGTGATCCATGTTTACATTTGTTGTACATGGTGTGTAGTATGGTATATTATTCTAGCTTAAGTATTTATTTCAATACACTTGAACTTGAGTGCCTTGTTTGTTTATTGTTGTTCATGGTTTGAGCCAGCAGAAACATTCGATTGACTAACTAAGTCGATGGACATTGATCACAAAAATCCATAACATTGATCACAAAAATCCATAACATACTTCAAATGGTCTCTTTCTTTTAGAGCTATGATTACCTTAGTTTAGCTATGATGAATGTATGGGAAACTCTTGTCCCATGTTCTACGATGTTTATGATTCTACATTCAAATATAAATTATACCATGTGATGGGAAACCTCAGTGTGTTCATGTATATGAGGATTAAACACTCTTGATTAAGATAACTTACTATAAATTCATTTCAATAGACTCTTCCAAAATATGATGACAAATTTGGAGTCTTATTTATGTACTATTTTAGTAGGTAATCCATCATATTTCAAACATATGCCAAGGAGAGTTGAATAGATCATTGAGTAGTTGTAGTCTTCTTGCAATATATGAGGATAGTTGTCTTTGAGAATCTATAAACCACCACTAGGATTGCATCATGTAGGTTCTTTGTAGCAATATATCCAATTAAGTAGTCAATAGAGATAGCCTCTCATCGTCAATATGGGATAAAAAAGAGTTTGTAAAAATAGTATTGGAAGTTGGATGGCTTGGTGATGACACAAACCACATGAATTGATGTATTGATTTATGTTGATTGCATGGGCAGACCCGGGTTTACTATAGTCAACCAACAACACCCCTAGCTCACTGGCCCTTTCGGCGACAGACCGCACAGCGACCTGAAGTCTCACCCGAAGTGATTCTAATGGGTTGGCCAAGGACTCAAGCGTCTTGGACCAGGTTCTGTGGCAATCCTACTGGTGGCTCGCAGCTCTCCTAGCTACGAGATCTCTTTCCCGTGCGCCGCGCGATCTTCCGCTCGCGATACGCGATCTTTTCCCCACTCGTGGCCCTTCTAGCCATGGCGTCTCTACCTTTGTGCACGTCGTGCGGGTTCTTCTCCCGTCGCGCAACTTCCTCCTTTCCACAATATTCCTAATCTTACCGCATCGCCGCACCCCGTGCGACACGCAACTCCTGCTCAACGCTAAGTCCTCAACCTATGGTATCGCGCACCGCAGCTCCTCTGCCGGTGCGGTATCGCCTTCTTGCGATACCCTCCTCCCGCGGCTGAGCGCACTTAGCGTTGTTCGTGTCGACGCGCAAGACTCGATACCAAGACTGTCTTACTGTGATTGATTAACTATATAAGGAAAGCATAAATAAGTCCTTATACAACGTGCCAAGGAGTTCAACTTATATTTATCTTCCTGTAGTGTTGTAACTAAATAACTCATTCATACATTAACTGTAAACAAATTGCATAACATAACTGATGGATGCAGCAAATAAACACAATACGCAAATCAATCATAGAACACGGTATTTTAACATGGTTCGCCCCCAGGATGGGAGTTACATCCATAGAACTGTGCTTCTCTATTATAGCTTAAGGGAAGGAAAACACAGTTCTGCTGCACCTCACATGCAGCTCAAGATCTTCTCTCTTAGATCTTTCTTCTCTACCTTTATGTTGTCGCTCTTACAACATACTCTTCCCTCTCAGTCAATCCCTGCGGATCATTACATGCATACTCTATAAGCCAGCTACTGGGTTCAGTAAGATTGCTACAGCTAAAACCAGAACCAGAGCTCGGCTTTTACAACAGTCTACTTATCCTTATTGCCTATTCCAATCACGACTGTCTAACTATCTAACCAACCCTTTACAATGCAAAATTACATCCTTTTATAAGTAGCCTGAAGGTCTTGCTTTTACAACATTGTGGGCCTGTCCCAATAGTAACCCAAACCCTAATTAGTGACAGTCGGTCCTCTCTGTCCTTGAGGTAGCCGCTTCCCGTCACACCACAGCTCTCTGCAGTCTTCCATGCTTCCCGGCACTGACCATGGGTACTATGCACCGCTTCTCTTTTCTGTCCTTCGTCTTCAATGCTTGAGCCTCGTTGCTCCTTCTTCTTTATGAGGGTCGCTGAGCCCTCCTGTCTTCCGCCGCTGCCTTCAATGCAGTGGGTGAGCTCTCCTTTCTTGGCCGCTCAAGTACCGTTTCCTTTCTTTGACTTTCCTATCTCAAAAAGTCATGGTTTTCGGCTCTGCTCTGTAGCTGGAAACGTGCTACGGTGTCATAGCTCCGTCTTATCTTCTTTCCGCCAAAACTTATCTCTCCGCTAAACTTAGCAGCTTCTTCTGTAGCTGCGGGGCCCTACTCCAACAAGTGACAACCTCTGCTGGCACGTCTAGGAATTGGAGAAACTGAGTCCTCCACCTGGGCCTCCACCACTTCAATCCTCCATCTCTCGATAGCAAGCTCACAAGCAAAGGCAAGCTTGGGAAGAACACAAAGTGCTCCAAGGGAAAAAGGGATGTAGAATTAATTATAAGCTCTAGAACCAATGGACTATAGTTTTCCTTCTCTTCAATTCCTCTCCTTTCAATGTATCCAAAGGGTTCCTTATATAGTAGCTCAATGGGGTAATGGAAGGTAAAATCCGAGCGATATCAAGGCATATGGAAGGCCAAGAGACAAGTGACTCAGATCCACATCAAGGAAAACTACAAAAATATTTGGCCCTTTGCACACATCTTGATGTATGCGTGTTTGAGGGTCAAATCCACGTATATACGCAAGAATAGGTTTAAAAGTCATGTATAGAAAATAATGCATGTTTTTAGGGATGATCTTGGAAACATCAAAGGTACAAAAATGGTCCATGGGGTCTAAAGAGTCTGCAGAGGGACAGGGAAGGCCATAAAGGTGTGATCCACCATGTGTGGTAAAATCAGCTGTAAAAAATGCCCCCTAATGTGTGAGGTCAAAGGGGTCATACAATGGCTGAAATACATTATAAGTCCATCCCAGAAGTAGAGTGATGAAGAACTAGGAGGAAGAACCAGCCATCCAATAGTACAATATAATGATCAAACTCTGCACATAACTGCAAGTAGATATAGTAGTCCCAGATACATAAAAGTACAATGGCCATGAATAGGCATGATACAAAACATGACATGTGTGGTCATCGCCATGTACAATATATATATATATATCAGAATATCAATGATGAAGATATACAAAGGACCATGATCTCCATGAAAGCTGAAGATATATAATGGATCAAGATCTCCATAATCGCTGGAAACATCTGACATACACTGGAATCAAGTCACGAGAGCTGAAATCTCATGAACATTGGCACGATCAAGGAGGTAGCACATATGAAATGCCACCAATATGGAAGGTCTTCTACACAATATGCTACGAGTACATGTCCTACTATGTGAATATAGGTGTCAAGGTCAAACATAGTAGTCCATCGTCTAATTACCAGTCATTGATGTATACCGTTAACAGATGCGAGATCACCCACCGATAATGAAAATGGGAATCAAGGTACTAGAGTGCAAACTAACAAGTGTGAATAAATGTGTTGAGTTTGAACACTTGAGAGGATCCATCAATCAGGGGACATTGATGTATTCCCAAAACGGTCGATGGCAAGAGAACCTACCACTAATGACTGTGAGTCTCAAGGCACTCAAAAATGACTCTAGATTCCTATCCCATAATAAATGATCTGAATTCGATGGGATGAAATCTGCTGGAAGGAGGGAATTAATGCATCCCTCATCATCCAACACGAGGTACTCAGCAAGGCTGTATAATGTGGAAGGACTTGATCATAAAGTGCACGAACCAGTATCAATACCGGGAATGGTTGACATGCAAAGTCAAGAGAACTGAGGAATGGCCGACTCAGGTTTCAACTTCCTTCAAACAAGAGCATAAAGGTGAATGGTGACTAAATGTAGGAAGCATATACTCTATATACAAAACTGGGACATCTCTGCAACACAGGAGGCATCGACGGAGCCTCCATAGGGACTGGAAGCTTAACCAGTCAGTGGAGATAAACTCAAAGAAATGAGTACAACTCCTAAAGTCAAACTATTAACCCAACCAATGGATGTGATATACAGTGCTCTATTCAAAGGCGACACGACTCGACTGCTACCAAAGATAACATCTTTTCTTGTCCGGCTTTTTGGTTTTTTTATTTTTTTGGACTTTTTCGAATATTTTGAAAATCTTGAAAAAGAATAAAAGTGATTTATAGTTATAGACTAGGAGGAGATGAGTGTCAATGGGAAAACAAACTAGTTCCAAGCAATGGAACATACCTATGCTCAATGCAAGGACACATGTGTAGGATAACGACACTCGGGGGAAAGTCCCCTCCCGATAAAAATGGGGAATCAAGATGCAAAGGATATATAAAATGGCTCTACGTGGCTAGACATGAGACAAGCTCAGGCTATATAGCTGATAGTCAAAGTCAGAGAAGCCGGCATAAGGCTCAATGAGGCTGGAAAAACTCATGATAATGCAATTACAACTTGACATAACGGAGTCCTGGGGACAAAGGCCAGCAAAAAGATCAAGAGGAGAATGAGGCTCTTGCGTAAAGACATGGTGATACTATACAAAGGACTCCCACACCCTAAAGGAAAAAATGTCGGCATGGGCACCAAATGCAAAAAAGGAGCTAACTAGAGCACCCATGTATGGTCAAGCTCTACCATTCACATCATGTCACTTCTAAAACAAAAAGAAGGTTTCGTGACAAGATAGAATGGGTTCGTACCTAAGGTTATAATGAAATGGTCATAAGGTCAAGCAAAGTGCAAATGGATGTGAAATATAAACTATATGCCAGTTTAGACATAATACCTGAAAGCAGCATGAACGGGTCAAAACAATGGTCGAAACGACGCTCAAAATGGACTCCTACATCATCAGATTAGTCCAAAACAGTCCAAAATGGTCAGAAGCAGTTCAAAACTATAGAAAGGGCGTAAAACATTTCAAAAATTTCAAAAATTTTCTATCAATAGTAAAAAATTCAAAAATTACAATCATTTGAAATTTTTACCCATTTGAGCTCAGAACTTCCAACACGAATTCCAGGAGCTTTCCGACGAAATTCGACACTGTTTGTTTCAGGTAACTTCTCATGTCCTCCTCTTCCATTTTCATGCAAATTTTTTCAATTTCCATGGTCAAATTTGATTTTTTGGCCAGTCTAAATTGGTCATTTCGGCCCACGCAGATATCGGGGCTTTTTCTGCGTATAGGGCTGGCTATACGCAGAAAAACCGCCCAAAACCGCGTACATACGTGGCTGTTTTGCAAACAGTCGCGTATGTGGCCACACACATGGTTTTTTAAGGTAAATATTGACCAAAACCTACTTTTAATGTGCAAGATGGTTCTATAATGGAGGGAGAGGGAACATGTAGATGTAGAAGAGGTTGTTCGGGGTGATTTAATGGCTCAACAAGCTCTACGTGCATGTGGGCTATACAAGTTTTGGTGTCTTGGTAGCCTGAGGGCCAAACCAAGACTCCTGCAGATGTTGGTAGACTACTGGGATCAGAATCAGAGTCCTTTCGTATCGACAGGATGTCTCTCACTATAGAGGTGGAGGACATATATTTCATTACTAGATTGTCCCGACGGGGAGAGGTGGTGAACCTACACTCTCGCAGGCCTGGAGGTTGCCTCACCATTGATGAGTACATTGCAGTATACTATTTTCCAGATAAGGAAAAGGTTGGGAGTCAAATCCTGACAAACTCCATCCAGGTGCTAGGACTAAAGGCCATACTATTGGAACTCAATAGGATAGCTGGTCTAGCATCACTCCACTAGGCCTCACGACCATTGATGTTCTATGCATTGGAGTGCATGAGACCCATAATGTATGACTGGAGCACTGCGCTGTTGAGTAACATGAAGCAGCAGCTCAGTGACTGCAAGATGGGCAGGGTACGAAACTTCAGTTTCGGCAGCATACTAAGCAAGTTCTTCTTTAAGCGTGTCCCAAGGCTAAGCCCTAGATTTGGCATTCCTCCTCATGGGGTTCAAGATAAAGCGCAATGACGTTGGACAAATGTGATGCGTAGACTGGGCAGAGGTAGGCTGTCTAACCCCTACCGAGTTGACTTATTTCCATGGTGGCGGGGACAGATTGTTTCCATCGGGGACAGATTGTTGCCATCGATGATTATCCCTATGCAAGAATAGATTTTTGAGGAGATCCAGACATGCCCCTACCACCAGGAATAGCATATGGTGATATTGGTAATGAATCCCAAACCCTCTTTTTAAATTTTTTTTGTGTTTTTTGATATATTGACTCAAAAGACATGTTTTGGTGTGACGACACATAGTGACAATCTATCATGTGTATGCAGATGTTGGACCATGATGGCTTGACAGTTTCCCTCTTCATAGATAGAGGGGAAGAGGAGATGATATCATGGGTGTGGATGCGGAGCGGACGCTCCAAAGCATCCACACAAAATTTGTACGCTTGACACATAGGGTACCCATGGTGCAAGTCGAGGACTTTCCTGAGGCCATGCAGCTTCAGGTGGTTGGTGTACCACAAGCAAGGGTTCAGTTACTCCAACAACTAGCTAGAGCCATGGTGTGCTACCATAATCAGACCCCCCCTCCTCCTCCACAGGATTAGAGACCTGAGAGTGATTCAGTTTTGTACTACCGTGTATTATATTTTGGTGGCTTGGAAGCCCCATTTTTGTATTATGACACTTATGTATTATGATGTCACATTTTGGATGTTTTAATGAAAAATTTTGTGATGATCGATTTTATTTATTTACATGTGTGTAAAAATGTATGTTTGTGATGCGCTTATGGTCTATGAAACAAAATCCAATCTAACACATAGTTAGCATATGAGCTAGCAACTTGAATAAAAATTATTGAAACAAGTATGTATGTTATGTTTTCAAGTTGTCATTCTAACAATATCACACGTAAGAATCTTCGTAATAATTTTGGATCCCTAATACGATACAAGCCATTAAGCTATGACACTACTAACTGTGAATCAAGATGTACCTCAAGAGAGAGAACACCATGTGAAATGGCATCCCACATCAGCTCAATAATGGCACTATACTCAGCAACATTGTTCGAAAAAGGGTGTAGACATACGCCTCCTAAAGACAATACATGACCCGTAGGAGTATAAATCACCCAAGCAGTAGAGGCTGAGTGTAGAGTGTGGCAGCTAGCACCATCAATAAATCCTATGTAAGTGGAAGACTCCATTGACATCTGCCATAAGAAATGAAAGCTAATCAACAAACCCGATCACTATAAGAAAACCTAACTATGCAAAAAATTGTACAATAATATACAATAATCAGCCCTGGCTGAAGATCATGCATAGTATTTTTTAAGATAGAGCCCATTTCTAGGCTCTGCCAAGGTTGTTCCTTCATAATCCACTAGCTCATAGGCACCCTTCTCTAACACATGTTTGACTACATAAGGACCATGCCACATGGGATTAAACTTCCCTGCCCCCAAGGGTTCTTTAGATTGATCCCACAAAAGGACCAAATCACCTTCACTAAACCTCCTCGGATGGACAGACTTATCATATTGGACCTTAATGCGATGCTTATTTACTTCTAGAGCCACTAAGGAATCCTGGCGCTACTCATCAAGCTGCTTTAAGTGGACCAAACATTCCTCTAATGTGGAAGTGTCTGGTAAAATCTCTATAGCTAGCTTCAATGAAGGGATTTTGCATTCAACTAGTAAGACAAACTCCACTCCATGTATGAGCTGATATGGAGAAAAACCGGTGGCAATCTTAACTGCGGTCCTATAGGCCCACAAAGCAGGATATAACATTATATGCCAATTTGTTTTTCTTTGTACGATGGTTCATTGGAGTGGACTTAAGTGATTTGTTCACTACTTCAATCTGCCCATTCACCTGAGGGTAATAATAAAAGGAGTGCTCCTGCTTATTCCCTAACTTTGAGGCCAACTCTTCCATCATTCGATTCTGAAAGTGCCTACCATGGTCAGTGACAAGCTCTTTCGGAATACTGAACCAAGTAATAATTTGGTTGAATATGAAATGCATGGCTATCTCATCATCGGATTTAATCATGGGCATAGCCTCAGCCCATTTCGTGAAATAATCAACAGCCACTATAATATGATGATGCCCCCCAGCTGAATCTGGGTTGCAATCCATGCAGTCAAGCCCCCACTTGGTGAAGGGACCGACGGTGATAATCAGATGTAACAGGACAGGATGTGAGCGCATATTGCATGCAAACACCTGGAAAGGGTGACACTTCTTGACCGCATTGACGCAATCTTTGAAGACCGATGGCCAAAAATATCCCGCTCTCAAGATTTTTTGGGCTGTAGAAAGCCCAAATAAATGAACACCACACACCCTTCCATGGAAATCATTCAGCACAACCTCAACCTCATCATGGGTTAAACAACGACATAAAATGGAATCTACCCCATAGCGGTACAAAGTGTTATCCACTATAAGGGAGTTCTTAGATTCGTGACATAATCGTCATCTCTCATCCCGTGAAAGGTGAGTAGGGACCTTCAATGTTTGTAAATATATGATGATATCCCCATACCATGGATCCACAGTTGAGATAAGGAAAATATGCTCATCGAAAAATGTATCCTCATAAACCTCCTCCTCCTCCTTACTTGGGAAATCAGAAATGAGCTCCACAAAAATCAACGATTTCTTCGATTTCGCTGAAAGGAACTCAAGATCAAATTCTTACAAAATAAAAATCCACTTATTATACTTTCCCCTGATCATCCTTCTAGTGAGGACGAACTGAAATGGATTGACATGAGCTACCACCAAGGTCTGGAGAAGGAGAATGTAGTGTCTCAATCTCTGAACCACATGAACGATGGCTGAGGTAAGTTTCTCCAGATGGGAATAACAGATTTCCACATCTATAAGGTTCCGGCTCAAATAATATATGACATGCTCATGGAGCTTCTCATCCTCCTAAACCAAAACCATACAAATCGTCTCCATGGACGTGGCCACATAAATAAAAAATTCACGGCTATAGTCAGGTGGACTAAGCATGGGGGCCGATGCTAAATCTTGCTTAAGAGCATCAAAGGACTCCTAGGCTCGCTGATCCCAGCAAAAGGTAGTGTCCTTTAAAAGACACATAAATCCTTTAGTCAAATTCGCAAAGTTAACCACAAATATCCATAAGAAATTTGCCATGCCTTGCAAACATTGAAGATGTCTAATATTTCGTGGGGGAGACAATTGAAGTATTTCCTCAACCTTTAAGGGATCGACTCTTATATCCTCCTTGGAAACAATGAACCCTAGAAAGCGACCAGACTTCATGCAAAAGATGCACTTATGTGGATTTAACCTAACCAGGTAGTGGTGGCATATTTCAAATACTAATCTCAAATGGTACAACTGACACATTCTCAATCGTGAATAAGCAAGAAGGTCATCCAAAAAGACTTCAATAATCGATTTGAGATCGTGAAAAATCAAGGTCATAGCCCGCTGAAATGTGGCTCCAGCATTTTTAAATCGAAAGTCATCTTCCGATATGCAAATGTACCCCAAGGACAAATAAATGCAGTTTTATGTTGATCCTCAGGTTTTATCTGAATCTGATTATATCCGGAAAAGCCATCCATAAGGGAAAATACCTCACTTCCCGCACACTCATCCATAATTTGATCAATAAATGGTGTAGGAAAATTATCCTTAGGACAAGCATGATTTAAATCACGGAAATCAGTGCATATACGGATCGTTCCCTAATTCCTATCAACTGGAATGGAGTTTGAAACCCACTCCATCAAGGGAACAGAATAGATAAAACTGGCTTTTAACAGATTCTCTATCTCATCCTTAATCGCGGGTGATTTTCTAGGATTCACCGCATGCAAAAGTTGTCGAATAGGTTTCGCATTTGGATATGTCTTAATTTCATGTTCGAAAATATGAGGGTCGATACCTGGCATTTCCTCATATGACCAAGCAAAGATGTCACGAAACTCTTTAAACAACTCAGTATACTCCTAAATATTAACATGGGAACATTCTTCCCCAATATAGACATTCTCAATATTGCTAGGATCGTGAGAGATATTGATAGGAATAGTAGGTGATATATTCGCCATGTTCCCATCATCCATCTAACCAGGAGAGATTAATGGAACCACGGGGCTACCAATCTTCTTGCTAAGAATATCCCTAAAGTCCTCACGTTCCAAACGGTCAAGCTCGGGAAGAAAATAAGATCTATGATGCAACTCTTCCCAAGGTGGCTCAATCCCAGACATGGCCTCAACAATAGCTTCATCTGATGGAAATACACTATCAAGGAAATCATGTGTGTGAGAGGACTCAACTACCCATGCAGGAAGCACATATGGGTCCTTCTCCTCTGTCCGCAAAGAGGAAGGACTAGGCTCTACAACACAATCAAGATTGACTTGATATGTTATCATTGCTATAGGAAACGGCACGTCCATTTCAATAGGTCCATTCAAAGGACTAGATGAAGGAAGAATCCAAGGATCTTCCATATGGGTAGTGCGAAAAGACATAGAATTAAATGAAGATGAATCCCCATCGAAACTAGATCCGATCATAAGAACGGGTGTAGGACAACTAAAGGTCCCCATAAGGGATGGATACATACCTACACCCACACTCCCAATTGCCAGCTAAGAATGATCGATAATCGGGATAGAAGCTCCCGATGATGCATTAACACTCGGATTCTTGAATGATGTCTTATCAATCATAACAATCTTCCCATTAAATGGAAAGAATACTACTCAAAATAGAGAAGAGGCTATGGCTTGCATACTATACATCCAATTCTGACCCAGTAAAAGATTGTAATAAAGGGGCACATCAACCACCTCGACCTCGATCGCGATGGTCTTCCCTCCCAAATGGACCTTAAGAGAAGGAAGAATTCCGTGCGGCCAAAATGATCTACCATCAAAGGCAGTCAACATGGTAGGGGATTTAGACAACTCAGGAGAACCCAAACCCTTCCAACATGACAAAGACATCACGGAATCAGCAGCGCCTTCGTCAATCATAGTGCATTTGATGGTCATGTTAAGACATTCTACATGAATCAAGAGAGACACGTAGTAAGGAAAGTGAGGTTGTAGTCCCATGGTTTCAAATTTGATGACGAAAGAAGAGCTATCATCATTCACCCCAAGAGCGGAAATTAAAGCTTTCCTTTGCGAAGGACAACTATGAAGTACTTCAAGCGCACACATCGCACAAGGAGTTTGGCCCAAATCCTCAACAACAGAATAGTTCTGGGCAGCTCGAGCATTAGTATTGTGCCTCAAACACTTTAATACTCCCTTAGGAATATGAGGTGCAATCTCAGTTTTATCCATAGGTTTTTCAATATGCAAAGGGATATCAGTAGGAGTGGGTTCCTTCCCAAGGTCTGGTTATGATTAACCATAGTCTTTCGCACGAGTCACAACATTAGTAGCACGCACCGTGTTGATGCAACCATGACCAGTACTGGTTTCCGACGGATTTTGATCTCCACCCGACGCAGAATGAGGATCATGGGTCCTCGAGTTCATATTCTGATTATGGGGTAAAGTACTAGTCAGCACAACTGGGCCCTGTGCTATGAACCTCGAGGCATCTTCCATATGAGGGCACAAGTGAGTGAGGTGGTAATCCTTACAAAATTTGCAAGGAAACTTAACCTTACATGTAGACTGCTTATCCCCCCAGCATTGTGGGCGTTCTTGTCATTAAAATTGGCATTTTCATTATTGTTCCCACCCTTACGATTGTTTTTACCCTTTTTCTTATCCCTTCCAGGCTGCTGGTTGCCCTTCTAGTCCAAATATTGCACGAAAAGTACACTCACCTTTTGGGTGGGTTGAGACAAAGCCGTGGCTTGTCCCGAAGCAGATTGATTAATAGACAATTAATTCACTTGTTTCACAACCAAATCTGCAGGTTTGGTACTTGTACAACCCACAATGCCATCGGCATGTGGTCTAGGATTAATCTTGGGATCGAAACTAGAACACGGAGCATTAGGTATGATCTCATATAATAGTCCGAATTAAGCATAAATCAAATCCAATTCCTGTGCCCTAAAAATTTCTTAGTCCTCATTCTGGACTCCAAATGTAGAAACATCCTTCCTGATGTAAGGTAGCAACGATTTAAGGAACCACTCAAGGAAAAACTTTGGCGGTATGAAAGCTTTAATAAACCTCTTTCGTCTACGCCACTCTTGCATATGGTCTAAGATGTGTGTGCCTTTGTCCCGTCGAAATGTCGACAATATTTATGTACCAACGTCGTAATGCACGGATAGCTAGAAGTGATTGAGGAAATTCATAGCAAGGTCATCGAACAAAACGAATGACCTCCTCAGTAACTCTATGTACCATTTCCTTGCAAGCCTGGTGAGGGTGCATTGAAATAGCCTTAAATGGATTGAGTCATCATGTAAGGAATTGGAAGAGCACCAAAGGTGAAAGGTAGTGACATGTTCACTAGGATATTCTCCTACTTTTCCCTTGAATTTGGGAATGTCCAAGGGAAGCTTGTTAGGGACAGTCGGCCAAGCCAGGTCATGAGATACCGATCGTTCATTAGTCTCGGCAAGTCAGGTAAATTTAACGTTGTGAGGAAAGGGAGCCTAGTTTGAGTCAGTCTATGCCATGCTCACTGATAGTTTTGGTTCATATAAGGTTGACTATTGTAAATACCATGGCCTTAGCCATAATATCCTCCTCCCATTTGACCCATGTAGGGATGCACGGAAGCATTATGATGTGGTGTACCTTGACTATGCGGTGCTACAAATCCATAATTAGAGGAGTAAGCGGGTTGTTGATACTAATACCCATAAGGTTGATATCTCTATCCATACTATAGTCCATAATATTGTCCATAAGAAGCTCCATAAGATGTCCCATGGGATGTTCCATGGGAAGCTCCATAAGGAGGGATATAAGGAACTCCTTGCGATGGACCGTAAGACAATCTAGAAACAGGAATATGACCCCCTAAGACGACAGGAGATACTTGACTCTAAGATACTACTGTGCGAGTAGTCGCAGTATGAACATGACTAGTAGCAACATTCTAACCCGAAGGACCACATGAATGAGGGGGATGAAGAGTTGTCAAAAATACATTCGAAGGAGTAGGAATGGAGGGCAAAGGGACATGTGAAGGGATGTAAGTGGTATTCCCTATGATCACTCATCTCGATTTTATTATTTGCATATGACTACTAACACTAGGTCTAGGGTGAACATGTGAGGCAGCTTCCACTTCCAGGATGGAAGGTGAAATGTGACTAGTGCTCCCAAATATCTCTGCACGGAAAGGAATAGGAGTACCCCTAGGCATAGTGCTAGGTTCAAATTCTAACTCGGCGTGATATGCTAGATCATGTGCAGGGATATCAGGCATGCCATGATAAACATGACTAGTGCTTGTGGGTTCATGGTGAGTCTCATTACCTGGAAACCAATACCAACGACCTATGAATGAGGGATCATAACCGGAATGTGAAGGTATTTCTGGTGAAGGATCATATACAGGAATAGGTTCTTTCTCCCCAACCTCTTGAGGTGGAGAATACACCTCAAGAATCTCATCCTCATGATCTCCCATCATGTGTGAATCAATGTGAGAAGGAGTCCGCCCAAACTATCTATTTCTCTCTCCCAAAGGAAGAGGAGATGTGGAAGGAGAAAGACTTGCTAAATGAAGAGAATGACAAAGTGTTGCACTTGAATCCACAATGAATCAAAAAATGTTTCTAATTACACAAACCCTAGGAAAACTAGTGTGCACAAAGCATACAAATATACAATGTAAATCCAAATCACAAGCAAACAAGGGTAGGATATGTGAGCTCCCAAATGAAGCAGGTATGTCTCGCCTAGGAGAGGCTTGAGACTCCCATACACAAAAATCGGACGTTCGTAACCAATTATAGTGGCCCTTAGCTTCAACGCATATAGCGACTATGTTGTTCGACCCCTACCTGGCTAGGACACCTATAGAATAACCTTTGCGAAGTACCCCTTTGATAACCTAGGTAAGGCAACTAAGGTCACCTCAATGTAATCAATGCTCAAGCGGACAATCACAGGCAGGATTGACCATATGGGCAGGGTAGCAAAGCCCGAAACTCCTGAAAGAGCCCCCAGATACGAATACAATCCTAGAAATATCTCCGGTGCTACTCAATTATGACCAGGGGTCATCCCAATCATTAATCGCTAGCACTGCCGCATGCTTAACTCCCTTGTAAGAGGAGGATCCTAAGAAACACTAATTATACCAAGGAATTTCACACTCTCACCTGGACAGACACATACATGTTTCGTTTAGTGGTCTTGGAGAATTTACTCACAATGAACTATTCCAAGACCCAAAACCTAATCTTGTTGGTGCACCCTATAAAATAAAAGAGTGTAATTCATTTTATTATGCATTGATTTTAATCGGCTTATTACTCAAAAGGGAAAATGATCGTGCAACTAATGGTGTTATGACGCAACAATAAGTAAAATGCACACCTAACAATCAATGCAAATGCACTGTGTCGAATGAAAAACGGGGTATGCTACTATGTGAAATGCAAAATTTTCCTTCAAATGAAAAATGCAATCATTCCTATATGAAAATCTGACTAATACTTCTCCAAGCAAACCTAGTGCAAGTACCATGCAAAATGCAAAATGCAAAATGCAATGATGCATAATGATGCAAAGAAGCAAATATTTTTGTATTTTTTGAATTAAAATGAGATAATAAAGCAAAAGAATGACCCTACCACCCCCAGACTCTGCAGGAACTATCAAACAACACCCACGCAAAGCACTAACGTAAAAGAGACCTAATGCACTAATCCCAAAACAAAAAATACAAAATGAAATGACAAGAACATTCTTAAAAAAATCAAACTAAAAAGCATCTCTGGTCAGAAACAGAGGTGTATAAAGACTCTAGAAGCATCCAAGGAGACTCAGCAATCATCAAAAATCACCTAGCAACCCTTAATCTTCCCCTCACAGGAAAAACTCAGGGCATACATGATTGTGTGCAGAAAACCCACATATATACGCGGATATCCCAGTAAAAATTGCGTGTACACGCGACTGTGAAGACAAAACTCGTGTACAGGAAGAAAAAGATATAAAAAAGAAGATAATCAGACAAGCTGAGACAAAATTTACTCCTATCAGACACTACCAGGAAAACATGCCCCCAGACCCGACTCAGAAATAGAGAAATCAGAGCAATTCAAGAACATTGAATGCCAATAAAAACCCCCAAAGCAAATGACTAGGAACTCCCCAGTATGGTCGCCAATTCTGTTATGGAGAAAACTTCCTATGGCTTGGGGTACCACAATAGACAAAGTAACCACAGAAATCAATCACTTCCTATATGCAAGAGAAAACAAACATCTAAAACTAAAGGATCTCGAAACATACCTTATTCTAGATGGTTGATGTAGATCCCCATTGAGCTTTTCCACTCTTGCTTGTATTAATAATTTGCTCTCTCAACATTCAACAAACAAGACAAGCATGCTATATAATTGTGTTATACCTACTATAGCATATATAATCAATAACATATAAGAATTTAAAAGCATCCATGGATTCAATACTCATTTAAATACACATTATTGGACAGGAAAAGATATTTCTATTAATATAAATTAGAGATTACAATAGTGACAACTTCTGTCGGCACATCTACAAATCAGAGAAACTGAGCCCTCCACCTGGGCTTCCACCACTTCAATCCTCCATCTCTCGATAGCAAGCTCACAAGAAAATGCAAGCTTGGAGAGAACACAAAGTACTCCAAGGGACAAAGGGATGCAAACTCAAGTATAAGCTCTGGCAACAATGGACTATAGTTTTCTTGCTCTTCAATTCCTCTCCTTTCAATGTATCCAAAGGGTTCCTTATATAGTGCTTCAATGGGGTAATGGAAGGTCAAATCCAAGAAATCTCAAGGCATATGGAAGGCCAAGAGAAAATTGACTCAGATCCACATCAAGGAAAACTCCAAAACTATTTGGCCTTTTGCACATATCCCAATGTACCTGGGTTTGAGGGTCAAACCCGCGTATATACGCGAGAAGAGGTTTAAAAGTCACGTATAGCAAATAATGCATGTTTTTAGGGATGATCTTGGAAACATCAAAGGTACAAAAATGGTCCATGGGGTCTTAAGAGTCTGCAGAGGGGCAGGGAAGGCCATAAAGGTGTGATCCACCATGTGTGGTAAAATCAGCTGTAATAGAGACTATAAATTCATATAGTGATGTTGAAAGAAATTTTTTCCAAGGACCGTAAAGAAGGTATTTTTTTATCTATTAGCACATGGATAAATATGCTAGTTTATGACAATGGAATCTTGCTGTTACAGAGATAAATTCCTATGGCTTGGGGTACCACAATAGACAACTTGACTCCAGAAATCAATCCTTTCCAATATGCAAGAGAAATCAAATATCTAACACTAAAGGATCAAAACTTGTACCTTATTCTGGACGGTTGAAGTAGATCCCCGTCGAGCTTTCCAACTCCAGCTTGAATTGATAGATTACTTCCTCAACAATCAGTAAACAAGACAAGCATGCTATAAATATTGGTGTTAGATCTACTCTAGCATATATAATCAACAACGTATAAGTATTTGAAATCATCCATGGATAAAATATTCATTCAAACATACATTATTGGACAGGAAAAGATATTTCTATTAATATAAAATCAGAGATTACAATGAATACAACCTCTGTCGGCACGTCTGCGAATCAGAGAAACTGAATCCCCCACTTGGGCCTCCACCACCTCAATCCTCCATCTCTTGATAACAAGCTCACAAGCAAAAGGCAAGCTTGGGAAGAACACCAAAGTTCTCCAAGGGACAAAGGGATGCAGACTCAAGCACAAGTTTCGGCAACAATGGACTATAGTTTCTTTGCTCTCAATTCTCACACATTCCTCAATGTATCCAAAGGGTTCCTTATATAGCTCTTCAATGGGGCAATGAAGGGTCGAATCCGAGCGATCTCAAAGAATATGGAAGGCCAAGAGACAAGTGAGTCAGAGCCATGTCAAGGAAAACTCCAAAAGAATTTGTCCTTTTGCACACATCCCGATGTACGCGGTTTTAGGGGTCAAACCCGCGTATATACATGAGAAAGGGTTTAAAAGTCACATATATCAATTTAAGCATGTTTTTAGGGATGATCAAGGAAACATCAAAGGTATAAAAAGGGTCCATGGGGTCCAAAAGAGTCTACAGAGGGATAGGGGAAGGCCATACAAGTGTGATTCACCCGGTGTGGTAAAATCTGCTATAACAGATGCCCCCTAATGTGTGAGGTCAGAGGGGTCATACGAAGGCCGAAATACATTATAATTCCATCCCAGAAGTAGAGTGATGAAGAATCCCAAATGGAAGACCAGCCACCCAATCAGCAAAGTACAATGATACAACTTTGCATATAACTGCAAATACATATAGCAGTCCTGAATACATAAGAGTACAATGGCCATGAATAGGCATGATACAAGATATGACATAAGTGGTCATCGCCACGTACAATATACATAGATCAAAATATCCATGATGAAGATATACAAAGGATCATGACCTCCATAATAGCTAAAGATATACAATGGATCAAGATCTCCATAATGGCTGTAAATGTCTGACACACACTAGAATCAAGTCACGAGAGCTAAAATTTCATGAACACTGGCATGATCAAGGAGGTAGCATATAATAGATGCCACCAATCTAGAAGGTCTTCTACACAAACCACTACAAGTACAAGTCCTACTATGTGAATAGAGGTGTCGAGGTCAAACATAGTAGTCCATCATCTGATTACCGATCATTGATGTATACCGTTAACAGACGCGAGATCACCCACCGATAATGATAATGGGAATCAAGGTACTAGAGTGAAAAATAACAAGTGTGAATAAATGTGTTGAGGTAGAACACTTGAGAGGATCCATCGATCAGGAGACATTGATGTATTCCCAAAAACTGTCGATGGCGAGAGAACCTGCCACTGATGACTGCAAGTCTCAAGGCACTCAAAAATGACTCTAGATTCCAATCCTAGAATAAATGATCTGAAGTCGATGGGATGAAATCCACTGGGAGGAGGGCATTAAGGCATCCCCCATCATCCAACATGAGGTACTCGACAAAGCTGTATAATGTGGAAGGACTCGATCATGAGGTGCATGAACCAGTAACTGTACCGGGAATGGCCGACATGCAAAGTCAAGATAACTGAGGAATGGTCGACTCAGGTTTCAACTTCCTTTGAACAAGAGCATAATGGTGAATGGCGACTGAATAAAGGCTGCATATACTCATTATACAAAACTGGGACATCTCTGTGACACAGGAGGCATTGACAGAGGCTCCATGGGGACTGGAAGCTTAACCAGTCGGTGGAGATAAACTCAGATAAACGAGTACAGCTCCTAAATTCAAACTATAAACCCAACCAACAGATGTGATATACAGTGCTCTGTTCGAAGGCGACACGACTCAACAGCTGCCAAATATAACATTTTTCCTTGTCCGGCTTTTTGGTTTTTTAATTTTTTTGGACTTTTTCAAATATTTAAAAAGCTTGAAAAAGAATAAAACTTCTTTATAGTTACAGACTAGGAGGAGACGAGTGTCATATGGGAAAACAAAATAGTTCCAAGCAGTGGAACATACCTATGCTCAATGCAAGGATACATGTGTAGGATAGCGACACTCGGGGGAAAGTCCCCTCCTGGTAAAATAGGGAATCAAGGTGCAAAGGATAAAAAAGATGGCTCTGCATGGCTAGACATGAGGCAAGCTTGGGCTATATGGCTGAAACTCAAAGTCAGGGAAGCCGGCATAAGGCTCAATAAGGCATGCAAAGATCATGATAATGAAATTACAACTTTACATAAGGGAGTCCTGAGGGAAATAGGTCAGTAAAAGATCAAGAGGAGTATGAGGCTCTTGCGAAATGTCATGGCAATACTATACAACGGACTCCCACACCCTAAGGGATAAAATGTCGGCATGGGCACCAAATGCAAATAAGGTGCTAACTAGGGTACCCATGTAAGGTCAAGCTCTACCATTCACATCATGCCACTTCTAAAACAGTAAGAAGGTTTCGTGACATAATAGAATGGGTTCGTACCTAAGGCTATAATGAAACGGTCATAAGGTTATGCAAAATGCAAATGGGGGTGAACCTAACCTATATGCCAATTTAAACAGCATACATGTAATAGGCACGAACGGGCCAAAGTAACGGTTGAAACATCGCTCAAAATGGTCTCCTACATCATAAATTACTCCAAAAACAGTCCAAAAGGATTAGAAATGGTCCAAACTATAGAAAAGGGGGTAAAAATTTTCAAAAATTTGAAAATTTTCTATAAATAGTAAAAAATTCAAAACATTATATAACATTTGAAATTTTTACCCAATTGAGCTCAGAACTTTCACAACGAATTCCAAGAGATCCAGCCGGTGGAATCCACTACTATTTTTTCCAGGTACTTACCCATGCCCTGCTCTTTCATTTTGATGCAAATTTTATCAATTTCCATGGTGTATTTAGGATTCTAGGCCAATCTTAAATGTGTGCCTCGGCCCACGTAGAAATCGAGGATTTTTCCGCATATAGGGCTGGATATACACGGATATAGCCCTCAAAGTCATGTACATATGCGTCTGTTTAGCAAACAGTAGCGTATGCGGCCGCATTCAATGTTTTTAAATATTCTAATGGTACAAACTTAAATTTTATGTGAAGGATGGTCCTAGAATGGAGAGAACATGAACATGGTGATGTAGAAGAGGAAGTAAGGGCCGACCTAATGGCTCAACAAGCTTTGCGGTCATGTGGGCTCTACAAGTTTTGGTGCCTTGGTGGCTTAAGGGCCAAACCAAGACTGTTGCAGATGCTAGTAGACTACTGGGATCCAAACTAGTCGTTCCAGATAGACGGGATGTCCCTCACCATAGAAGTGGAGGACATATACTTTATTACTAGACTTTTTCGATGGGGGGAAGTGGTGAACCTATGTTCTCGCAGGCCTGGAGGTGGCTTGACTATAGATGAGTACATTGCGGTGTACTGCTATCTGGACGCGGAGAAGGTGAGGAGTCAGATCCCAACTAACTCCATACAGGTGCTAGGTCTAAAGGCCATTCTACTGACACTGGGTAGGATAGCAGAGCTAGCCTCAATCCACCGTGCCTCTCGAACATTGATGTTTTATTCCATGGAGTGCATGAGGCCCACATTTTATGACTGGAGTACGACATTGTTGAGCAACATGAAACAACAGCTTAGCGACTGCAAGATGGGTAGGGTGCGAAAATTTAGTTTCAGCAGTATACTGAGCACGTTCTTCTTCGAGAGTGTTCTGGGATTGAGCCCTAGAGTTGACGTTCCTCCACACCGGGTTCGAGATCCGGCCCAACGGCGTTGGGAAAATGCGATGTGCAGACTAGGTGGAGGTAGGGTGTCCAACCCCTATCCAACTGATTTCTTTCCATGGTGGCGACGACAAATAGTTGCCATCAATGATTACCCCTATGTAGGGATATATTTCCAGGGAGACCCTGACATGTCGCTACCACCAGGATCGACATACGGTGACATTGGTAACAAATCTCGACCCTCTTTAAAATTTTGAGTTATTTAATTTTTTTGTGTTTTCTGATTATGTGGAATCAAAAGACATGTTTTTGGGTGACAATACATAGTGACATCTACCATATGCATGTATATGTGGGACCACGGTGACCTGAAGGCTTCCCTCATCATAGACATAGGGGAAGAGGAGATGACATGACGGGTGTGGATGCGGAGCGGACGCTCCAAAGCATTCATACCAACTTCGTGAGTCTGACACACAGAGTACCCATGGCGCAAGTCGAGGACTTGTCTGAGGCCATGCAGTGCTAGGTGGTGGGTGTACCATGAGCATGGGTGCAGCTATTTTGATGGCTAGCTAGATCCGTGGTGACATTCCATGATCACAACCCCCCTCCTCCTCCACAGGCTTCAATACCTGGGAGTGATACATTTTGTACTACCGTGTATTTATATTTTGGTGGCTTGAGAGCCCCATTTTTGTCTTATGACACTATGTATTACCACATTTTGGATGTTTATAAAAACTTTTATGATGATCGATTTATTTATTTACATGTGTAAAAATTTATGTTTGTGATGAGCTTTATTGTGTATGAAACAAATGCCAATCTAACACGTAGTTAGCATATGAGTCAGCAACTTGACTATTAATTCTTGGAACATGTATGTATGTTATATTGTCAAATTGTCGTTCTAACAATCTCACACGTAAGAATCTTCTCAATAATGTTGGATTTCTAACCTGGTACAAACCATTAAGTTGTGGCACTACTAACTCTGAATCAAGACGTACCTCAAGAGAGAGAACACCATGTGAAATGGCATCCTGTAGAAGCTCAATAACGGCACTATACTCAGCAACATTGTTCGAAGAAGGCCGTAAACATATGCCTCCTGAAGACAGTACCTGGCCCATAGGAGTATAAATCATCCAAACAGCAGAGGCTGAGTGTTGAGTGTGATGGCTCGCACCATCCACGAATCCTATGAATGTGGAAGATTCCATTGACATCTACCAAAAGAAATGAAAACTAATCACAAACCCGAGCATCATAAGAAAAATACCTACCTATTTAAAAACTGTACAATAATATACAATAGCCATCCTTGGCCAAAAATCATGCATAGTGCTTCTTAAAATAGATCCCATTTCTAGGCTTCACCAAGGCCGTCCCCTCATAATCCACTAACTCATAAGCACCCTTCTCTAACACACGTTTAACAACATAAGGACGATGCCACATGGGGTTAAACTTTCCTTCCCCCAAGGGTTCCTTCGGCTGATCCCACAAAAGGACCAAATCTCCCTCACTAAACCTCCTTGGACAGACAGATTTATCGTACTAGACCTTAACGCGACGCTTATTCACTTCTAGAGCCACCAAGGCATCTCGACGCTGCTCATCAAGTTGCTCTAGGTGGACCAAACGCTCCCCCAACGGGGAAGTGTGTGGTAAGAGCTCTATGGCTAGCTTCAAAGAAGGAATCTCGCACTCAACCAGCAATATCGACTCCAATCCATGTACAAGCTGATATGGAGAAAAACCCGTGGCAGTCTTAACAGCGGTTCTATAAGCCCACAAAGCAGGATATAACATAATGTGCCAATTAGTCTTGCTTTGTGCGATGGTTCATTGGAGAATGGATTTGAGTGATTTGTTCACTGCTTCTACCTGTCCATTCGCTTGAGGGTAATAAGAGAAGGAATGCTCCTGCTCATATCCTAACTTCGATGCCAGCTCTTCCATCATACGATTCTGAAAGTACGAGCCATGGTCAGTGACAAGCTCCTTCGGAATACCGAACTGAGTAATGATCTAGTTGAATATGAAGTGCGCGGCTATCTCACCATCAGATTTAATTGTAGGCATAGCCTCAGCCCATTTCATGAAGTAGTCAATAGCCACTATGATATGATGATGCCCCCCAGCTGAAGCTGGGTTGTAATCCATAAAATCAAGCCCCCACTTAGTGAAGGGATCGGCGGTGATGATAGGATGTAATGAGGCAGGTCACGAGTGCATATTATGTGCAAACACCTAGCAAGAGTGGCACTTCTTGACTGCATCTAGATAATCCTTAAAGATCGACGACCAGAAATAACCTGCTCTCAAGATTTTTTGGGCTGTAGAAAGCCCAGATAAATGACCACCACATGCCCCTCCATGGAAATAATTCAGCACAAGCTCAGCCTCCTCATGAGTTAAACAACGATGTAAAATGGAATCTACCCCATGGTGGTAGAAGGTGTTATCTACTATGAGGTAATTCTTGGATATGTGACATAATCATCATCATTCATCCCATGAGAGGGGAGTAGGTACCTTCAATGTTTGTAAATATATAATAATATCCCCATACCATGGGTCCAAAGTTGAGATTAAGAATATGTGTTCATCGACAAACGTATCTTCACAAACCATCTCCTCCTCTTCTCTTGGGAAATCCAATATAAGCTCCACAAAAAATTAACGATTTCTTCGATTTTGCTGAAACAAACTCGATATCAAATTCTTGCAAGATGACAATCCATTTATTATACTTTCCCCCAATCATCCTTCAAGTGAGGATGAATTGAAACGGATTGACATGGGCTACAACCAAGGTCTAGCGAAGGAGAATATAATGTCTCAACTGTTGAATCGCATGTATGGTAGCTAAGGCAAGCTTCTCAACATAGAAATAACGGATCTTCGCGTCAATGAGATTCCAGCTTAGATAGTATATGACATGCTCTTGGAGCTCCTCATCCTCTTGAACCAAAACCATACCAATCATCTCCGTGGACGCGGCCACATAAAGTAGAAAATCATGGCTATAGTCTGGGGGACTAATTACCGGGGCTGATGCTAAGGCTCACTTAAGTGCATCAAAGGACTAATGGGCTCACTCATCCCAACAAAAGGTGGTGTCCTTCTTCAAAATATGCATAAAGCCTCTAGTCAAATTGGAAAAGTTGACAACGAATCTCCGTAAGAATTTTGCCATGCCTTGCAAACATTGAAGATGTCTAATGTTTCTCGGGGGAGACAACTGAAGTATTACCTCAACCTTCAAAGGGTTGACTCTTATACCCTCCTTGGAAAAAATGAACCCTAATAAGTGACCAGACTTCACGCAAAAGATGCACTTGTGAGGATTTAACCTGACCAAATAATGGCGGCACCTTTCGAAAACTAATCTCAAATGATAGGAATGACGCATTCTCATACGAGAATGAGCAGCAAGGTCATCCAAAAATACTTCGATAATCGATTTGAAATCATGAAAGATCAAGGTCATAGCCCACTAAAAATTGGCTTCAGTGTTAAGGCCAAAAGGCATCTTCCGATATGCAAAGGTTCCCCAAGGACAAATAAATGCAGTCTTATGTTGGTCCTCAGGTTTAATTTGTATCTGATTGTATCTGGAAAAGCCGTCCATAAAAGAAAATACCTCACTACCCGCACACTCATCCAATATTTGATCTATAAATGGTGTGGGGAAATTTTCTTTAGGAAAGGCACGATTCAAGTCATGGAAATCAGTGCATATACGGTTCTCTCCTTGCTTCTTATCTACCAGAACAGGATTTGAAACCCACTCCGTCAAGGGAATGGGATAGATAAAACCAACTTTCAATAGTTTTTCTATATCTTCCTTAATTGCAGGTGCTTTCCTAGGATTCACTGCATGCAAGCGTTGTCGAACAGGCTTAGATTGGGATAAGTTTTAATCTCATGTTCAACAATGCAAGGGTCGATACCTGGAATTTCGTCGTAAGACCAAGCAAAGATATCACGAAATTCTTTAAACAGCTCGGTGTATTCCTGAATCTTAGCATGGGAACATTCTGCCCCAATATAGACATTCTCAATCTTGCCAAGATCATGAGAGATATTGATAGGAATGGTAGGAGATATATTTGCCATGTTCCCATCATCCATCAGACCAGGAGAGATTAATGGAACCATGGGACTACCAATTATCTCACTAAGAACCTCCCTAAAGTCCTCATGCTCCAAGCAATCAAGCTTGGGAAGAAAATAAGATCTATGATGAAACTCTTCCCAAGGTGGCTCAACCCCTGACATGGCCTCAATAATCGCTTCATCTGAAGGAAAAAAACTATGAAGGAAGTCATGCATGTGACAAGACTGAACTGCCCAGGCAGGCAGCACATATGGGTCCTCCTCCTCCATCTATGAAGAGGAAGGACTAGGCTCTGCAACACACCAAATATTATCTTGATAAGCTACCATAGTTGCAGGCAACGACACGTATGTCACGATGGGCTCACTTGAAGTATTCGGTGTAGGAAGAATCCAAGGATCTTCCATATGACTTGTGCGAAAATACACCGATCTTATAGATGTTGAAGCCTCACCGAAAGTAGACCCTATCATAAGCATAGGTGCAGGACAACTAAAGCTTCCCATAAGGGATGGATACATGCCCACACCCACACTCCCAATTGCCGGCTGAGAGTTCTCTACAATCGGGATTGAAGCTCCCGAAGATGCGGTAACCGACAGATTCTTGAATGACGTTTGATCAATCGTAACTATCTTCCCATTAAATGGAAAGCATACAATGCGAAATAGAGAAGAAGCTACGGCTTGCATACTGTACATCCAATTCCTACCCAGCAAGAGATTATATTCAAGGGGCACATCAACCACCTCGACCTCAATCGCAACAGTCTTCCCTCCCAAATGGACCTTAAGGGAAGGAAGGATCCCATGTAGTCTAAAGGATCTCCCATAAAACACATTAAAAATAGTATCAAATTTTGACAACTCAGGGGAACCTAAACCCTTCCAACATGATAAAGACATCACAGAAGCAGCAGTGCCTTCGTCAATCACAATGCGCTTGACGGTCATGTTAAGACATTATACATGAATCAAAAGAGACACATAGTAAGGCAAGCGAGGCTGAAGTCTTGCAGTTTCAAATTTAATCATGGAGGAAGAATTATCATCATTCACACCAAGGGCAGAAAGCAAATCCTTCCTTTGTGAAGGACAACTCTGAATTACTTCTAGACATTGCACAAGGAGTGTGGCCCAAATCCTCGACAACAGAATATTTCTGGGGTGGCTCAGGCATTAGGATTGTGCCCCGAATGCTTAAGGACTCCCTTAGGAATGTGAGGTGCAACTTCAGGTTTATCCACAGGTTTTTCAATAAGCAAAGCAATTCATGGTGGATCAAGTTCCTTTCCTGGGTTGGGCTATGACAAACCATAGTCCTTTGCACGGGTCATGACCTTTGTAGCATGCACCATGTTGATGCAACCATGACCACTACCCTTCGACGGATCTTGATCACCACCAGACTGATCATGGGTCCTCGATTTCATGTTTTGATTATGAGGTAAAGGGTTGGTCAGCATAGCTAGGCCCTGTGCTAAGAATCTCGAGGATTCATTGATACGAGGGCATAAGTAAGTGAGGTGATCGTCCTACACAACTTGCAAGGAAACTTAACCTTACGTTTAGATTGCTTGTCCCTCCCAGCATTTTGGGCATTCTTGTCATTAGTATTAGCATTTTCATTTCTATTCCCACCCTTACAATTGTTCTTACCCTTATTTCTATTCCTTCTGGGTTGCTGGTTACCCTTCTGGTCTGACGATTGCACCGAAAGCACACTCATCGTTTGGGTGGGTTGAGACAAAGTCATGGCTTGTCCTGAAGCAGATTGGTTGATTGACAATTGACTGACCTATTGCACAACTGAATCCACGGTTTTAGCGCTTGCACAACCTAAAATTCCATCGACATGTGGTCCAGGTTTAACTTTGGGGTCGAAACTAGAACGCGGAGCATTGGGAATGATCTCATACAACAAACCGAACTGAGCATAAATCAAGTCCAATTCCTGCGCCCTAAAAATGGCTTGTTCCTCATTCTAAACTCCAAATGTAGAAACATCCTTCGTTATATAAGGCAATAATGACTTGAGGAACCACTCGAGGAGAAACTCCGACGGCATGAAGGCTTTAATCAACCTCTTCCATCTATGCCACTCTTGGATATGGTCCGAGATATGTGTGGCTTTATCCTGCCAAAATGTTGACAAAGAGTTCCATACCAATGTCATAATGCACTGGTAGCTAGAATTGGTTGAGAAAATTCATCGCAAGGTCATCGAACAAAGTGAATGCCCCCCTAGGTAACTCTATATACCATTTCGCGGCAGGCCCTGTAAGGGTGCATTAAAATAGACTTAAATGGATCGAATCTTCGTGTAAGGAATTTGAAGAGCACCATAGGTGAAATGTTGTAACATCTTCACTCAGATATTCTCCTGGCTTGCCCTCAAATTTGGGAATGTCTAATAAAATCTTATTAGGGACAGTCGGCTAAGCCAAGTCATGAGATACAGGATCGTTTGTTAATCTCGACAAGTCAGGAATATGTAGCGTTGCAAGGAAAGGGAGCCTAGGATGAGCAGGTCGGTGCACTACTCCCTGATAGTTTTGGTTCACATAGGTCTAATTATTATAACCACCATGGCCTTGACCATAGTGCCCTCCTCTTGTTTGACCTGTGTAGAGTGGCATGGAAGCACCATAATGTGGTGTATTTTGACTATGTGGGGCTACAAAGCCATAATTAGGAGAGTAAGTGGGTTGTTGATACCCGTACCCATAAGGTGAATAACCCTATCCATACTGCGTCCCATAATAAGTTCCGTAAGTCATCCCATGAGATGTCCCATGAGACACGTCGTAAGTAGGAATATACACTCCAGAAGTAGGAATATAAGCTCCAGAAGTAGGAATATAAGCTCCAGAAGTAGGAATATACACTCCGGAAGTAATAACATGACCTCTAGAAGTATGAACACGACCTCACGAAACAACAAGCGGTACTTGAACCTAAGACACAATCGGTTGAGTAGCAGTAGTACGGACATGACTCGTAGCAACATTTCGGCCCGAAGGACCACGTGAATGAGCTAGAGGGTTAACATTCGAAGAACAAGGAACAGAGGACGAAGGGATCTGTGAAACTATGTACGTGGTGTTCCCTATAGTCACTCATCTTGGATTTGGTATCCTAATAGGATCACTAACCCTAGGTCTAGGAGGAGTATGTGATGTAGCTTCCACCACTGGGATGGAAGGTGCAATGTGACTCGTGCTCCTAAACCTCTCTGCATGGTAAGGAATAGGAGTGTCCCCAGGCATAGTGTTAGGATCAAACTTCGACTCGACATGAAATGCCAAATCATGTGTGGGCATACCAGACATACCATAACTACCATAACTAGTGCTTGCGGTTTCATAATAAGTCTCATCTTCTGACATGCCATATCGGCGATGGGTCAATGGGGGATCAACATTAGAGTAAGTAGGTCTATCATGGAAAGTACCTATCTCAGAAATTATAGGACTTAACTCAATCATATCAAGTGAAGGATCATAGGTAGGAGTAAACTCCCCGTCATCCACTCGAATTGGAGAGGGTGGTTCAGGAATACCTTCTTCGTGGTCTCCCATCATGTGTGAATCAATGTGCGAAGTAGTCCTCCTAGATCATCTGTTTCTCTCTCCCAAACGAGGAGGAGATGTAGAAGGCAGAAGTCCTGCTAAATGAAAAGAACAATGAGGAGCCACACCTGAATCCACATTGACTCAAAAAATGTAAAAGACTCTCTAATTACACAAACCCTAGGCAAGCTAACGTGCACAGAGAATACACCATTAAAATCTAAAGCCAAACACAAGCAATCAAGGGCAGGATAAATGAGCTCCCGAATGAAGCAGGTATGTCTCACCTAGGAGAGACTTGAGACTCCCATACACAACAAGCGGAGGTACATAACCAATTATTGTGGCCCTCAACTTCAACGCATAACGCGACTGTGCTTTCCGACCCCAACCTGGCTGGGACACCTGTAGAATAACCCCTGCATAGTACCCCCTTGATATCCTAGGTAAGGAAACTAAGGTCAACTCAATATAATCAATTCTTAGGCGGACAGTCGCAGGTGGGTTTGACCGTATGGGCAGGGTAGAAAAGCCCAAAACTCTTGAAAGAGCCCCCAAATACGAATACAATCCTGGAAATATCTCCGGTGCTACTCAGTTATGACTAGGGGTCATCCCAATCAATAACCACTCACACTGCCTCATGCTTAACTCCATTTTGAGAGGAGGATCCCGAGAAACACTAATTATACCAAGGAATTTCACACTCTCACCTGGACAGACACATACATGTTGTTGTTTAGTGGTCTTGGAGAAGTTACTCACAATGAACTATTCCAAGACCCTAAAACCTAATCTTATTGGTGTACCCTATCAAAGAAAATAGTGTAATTCATTTTAATTAAGCGTTGATTTTATTTGGATTTATTACTCAAAAAAGGTAGATGACCGTGCAACCAATGGTGTTATGACACAACATCTAGCAAAATGCACACCTAACAATCAATGCAAATGCATTGTGTCCAATGAAAACAGGGTATGCTACTACGTGAAATGCAAAAATTTTCTTCAAATGATAAGTGCAATCATTCCTATATGAAATCCTAACAAATACTTCAAAGCAAATCTAGTGCAAGTACCATGCAAAATGCAAAAATGCAATGCATAATGATGCAAACAAGCAAATATTTTTGGATTTTTTGAAATAAAAATGAGATACTAAAGCAAAAGAATAATTCCGGTACCCCCAGACTCAGTAAGCACAATCAAACAGCACTCACACAAAGTACTAAGGTAAAAGAAATTGAATGCACTAATCCCAAAACAAAAAATCAAAAATGCAATGACAAGAACATTGTTAAAAAAAAGAAATTTACCCTAAAAAAAACGTCTCTGGTAAAAAACAGAGGTGCATACAGACTCTAGCAGTGTCAAAGGAGACTCAGCAAACATCAAAAATTCACCCAGCAATAATCAATCTTCCTCTAGAAGGAAAAAATAAGGGCATACGCGACTGTTCGCAATAAACCCGCATATGTACGCGGATATAGCAGTGAAAACCGCATATATACGCGACTGTGAGTTAAAAACTCGCGTACAGGAAGAAAAGTGCATAAAAATAAAGGAAAACAGACAAGCTGAGACAAACTTCACACCAATCAGACACTACCAGGTAAACATGCTCCCAGACCCAACACATAAACAGAGAAAAAAGAGCAATTCAAATTCATTGAATGCCAATAGAAAACCCCCAAAGGACAACTACTAGAAACTCCCCAGTGGAGTCGCCAATTCTGTTATGGAGAGAAATTCTTATGGCTTGGGGTACCGCAATAGACAGCTTGACTCTAAAAATCAATCCTTTCCAATATGCAAGAGAAATCAAATATCTAACACTAAAGGATCAAAACTCGTACCTTATTCCGGACGGTTGAAGTAGATCCCCGTTGAGCTTTCCAACTCCGGCTTGAATTGATAGATTACTTCCTCAACAATCAGTAAATAAGACAAGCATGCTATATATATTGGTGTTAGATCTACTCTATCATATATAATCAACAACGTATAAGCATTTGAAATCATCCATGGATAAAATATTCATTCAAACATACATTATTGGATAGGAAAAGATATTTCTATGAATATAAAATTAGAGATTACAATGAATACAACCTCTGTCGGCATGTCTACGAATCATAGAAACTGAATCCCCCACTTGAGCCTCCACCATCTCAATCCTCCATCTCTCGATAACAAGCTCACAAGCAAAAGGCAAGCTTGGGAAGAACACCAAAGTGCTCCAAGGGACAAAGGGATGTAGACTTAAGCACAAATTCCGAAAACAATGGACTATAGTTTCTTTGCTCTCAATTCTCACACATTCCTCAATGTCTCCAAAGGGTTCCTTATATAGCTTTCAATGGGGCAATGAAGGGTCGAATTTGAGCAATATCAAGGCATATGGAAGGCCAGGAGACAAGTGAGTCGGATCCATGTCAAGGAAAAATCCAAAAGAATTTGGCATTTTGCACACATCTCGATGTACACGGTTTTAGGGGTCAAACCCGTGTATATACGCGAGAAAAGGTTTAAAAGTTGCATATATCAATTTAAGCATGTTTTTAGGGATGATCAAGGAAACGTCAAAGGTATAAAAAGGGTTTATGGGGTCCAAAAGAGGCTGCAGAGGGACAGGGGAAGGCCATACAAGTGTGATGCACCTAGTGTGGTAAAATATACTATAACACTTGCAGTTGTGTAGTTGAGTCGCACATCCAAGGGGAGGGGATATGTAGTGGACGATATGTAGAGAAAATGCGAAACGGTGAGCTGAGATGTTCCTAGGAAGTATAGATCCTGAACTAGAAGCTAGAGTCCTAACAAGTGGAAGGAGATTTAGATCAGGGAAAAGAATAAAGACAGAGGAGGGTTGACGGACTCCTAGCTTGTTCGAAGAAAGTGAGCATGATCTTCATTCGCAGCTGGATGAAGGGTCTTGCGATGAAGAGGAGGACTATAGCCTTATTTCTGAAGGAGAAGAAGGATCCGAAGAATTTGCAAAGACACCAAGATCAAGACGCAACTACATCACACCCAAAGTACCACCAGAGGTAAGGTCTAGAGCCTCATCTCCTGAAAGAGTTGTTAATACTAATAGTGCTAGTACTGTGACTAGCATGCAAGGGGGTACACCTCCATTAAATAATTCCTCATAAAACCTCGACTGGGACTCAATGGTTGGGGAAGATATTAGACTACCCACATTTAATGGAAATGGAGCAGAATATCCAGAACAACATTGGTTCCTCTGTGAAGCTATTTGGATGGTTCTCCTAGTTCACAACGCGGACCTAAATAAAGTGCAGATGATCATGACTCTGAGGGTCGTGTGCTAAATTAGTTTATGAATTTCTGCGTAGTACCACCAGGAACACCACATAAGACCCTTAAGAGATACATCTCGCGATGATTTCTAAGTTCAGAAAACCCAAATCTGAGTCACAGTGTATCATTGAGATCAAGGAGATCAAGCAGTCATTGGCAGAGTCCATATGGGACTTTGACCAGTGATTTAAAACTTTGATGGCCAAATTAAGTTTCCAAATGTCAGATGTACAGCATAAAGAGTGGTTTATTTCTACGTTATTACCACACATTTGAGGCCCGTTAATGCTACAAAATATCGAATCACAGACCGAAGCACTAGAATTGGACATGAAACTGGAAGCCTCACCAATCGAGGACGGTGCCGCGGGAATGGTGAAGATTGATTCATAGCTGGATAATATGACGATACAACTTTAGGATATCAAGAAGGGTAAGGAAGCCCAAGAATATTTATGGTGTACTAAATGCAGGATGGATGGACACACCAAGGATAATTGTCTGACTTACATGAACTACATCTCATCGGGTGCGACAAATCCATTAAATTCCCACAGCCTACCCTGGTGTCACATATGCCAGACTAGAGTACATCGCAGTGAGGAGTGCCTATATTTGCAAAATATTGTAAATACCTCAGCAAGCCTTTTTTGTAAATTACGTAAGTCAGTAGGGCATGAAGAGAAGGACTACAGAGCATATCAACTCTTGAAGGAAAAGATAGTGGACACCTACTCAATGAAGAATGATGGGTCGACTCATGATGAATAGCCACAAGTGCACTACCAGCCCGTGCCTTTCCCACAACATCACTATCAGAACCAATATTAGCCTCAATATCCGCCACATAATCAATATCATCCGCACTACCAGCAGAATCAGTACCCACCGCAGCAACCACACCCTCAAGGACATGGGGGTGGAAACTTTCAAGGAAGAGGAGGAGGAGGACTTGGAAGAGGAATAGGTGAAGTTACATTCTATAATTGTGGACAACTGGACCTTTACACAAGAGATTCCTAAGATCCTGCAAAGACATGCTCATATTGTAAAGCACAGGATCATAATGTGGAGCAATGTCCTCAATTGATTGCGAAGTGGCAAGCTAGGACCATTATAGGTCCTAACCCTGCGCAAAATCCCATCCCAAATCCAAATCCTAACTTGAACGTCTAGATGATTGCTACTGAGCCAAGAGAACCAAGCATTGTTGTCATAACATGACGAGGTGCTGCGACCGGAGCTGATCATAATATACCACAAGAACAATTGCAACTGCAGGTATGACCCGCGGCACAAAAGAAAGTTCCATTTGACGTCCAAAAACATAAGCAAATATTTTTGGATGTACGACTGAAGTTTGTGGATCAAGAACCGTCGACATCAGCAGAAGTCAAGGAGATCCCTAAACGATTTCAACAGTTATTCCAGAAGAAGGCCCCACAAAAGTTTAGTAAGCTCAAGTCATTTCTGTCAAGATTCTTAGTGTTACTACAATATAAAGATGCCATCATCGAACTACAAGCACTGATAGAAGAAACCCTAGAAGTGTTGCAACCAGGAATGAGAGTTAACTAGGTCATAAAGAAATTTGAAACTGGGCGTGATTTAAGAATGACTACGCAAATAGGCAACTACGACATGGATTACATTATTTTAGACATAGGCTCGAACGTCAATATTTTGACGCGACAAACTTAGGAAAGCATGAGAAAGCCACGCTTGGACTGGTCTCCTATCCAGTTGCGACTTGCAAATCAGGCGAAGGTCCTACCAATTGGTAGGTTGAGTCAATTCCCTGCCGACATTAAGGGGTTGCAAACATTTGCAGACTTTGAACTCATTAACATTGTCGACAACATAAAACCATATCCCATGCTTTTGGGGATAGATTGGGCCATAGATAACTAGACCATTATCAATTTCAAGAATAGGATAATCTCATTTGAGGATAATGATATGAGGGAAGTGTCACCCATTGATCCATTGGAGGGAAAAATGTACGTTGAGCCTGTCTACAATGAGGAATAGGGTGAATATCTTGACCAGATCTACAATGACACTACCTTACAAGAATACTACATCAATCGGACAGCGGATGGAAACTTGAGCTGGAGGAGTGCTAGTTCCTGCACATCTGACTCAGGAGACACCTTAGAAAATTGGAAAAAATGGTTGCATGAGGTCTCTATGAGGAGATGCGCTATAATTACAAGGTTTGTACAATAGGTGGAGAATGAGTTATGGGAGCTTCCCACCTATGAGGGTTTACCTAACCTCACAACCTTCCTAAGTGAGTTTGAAGGACTCATAATAGAGTCACAACGCTTGTCTGCATTAGACCATGTACTAAAGGCTATGCCCGCTAGATGGTGTGGTGCCCACAAGCAGTCCATATCAGAATGGCCACATTGCAGAAGGTTGATGGAAGTCAGATTCAGTGAAGAAGTCACCATTGTGAGGCACAAGTACATGGGACTATTGAAACCTGAGTTGTGAGCACATAAATCAGTGTCGCACTGCATTTACAGAATACCCGTGGTAGGAATGCTTCCATAATTTCATTCACACATTGAAAATGAAACCTAGAAGCTAGTATACATCTATTGAGTTACGACAAGGAACTCAGGATCAGGAAGAGGTAGATAAATAGTTCGTGCACACATTCGAGTTTGCTGATGAGAAACCCACAGTTGATGTTGCACTTCAAACGATCAGAGAGAAGATATTTGCTGAAGTCCCCATCAAGGAGGCAAATTCCCACCAGTGTAGCGTGACTATCCAGTAGTGGATGGCTTGTTACAATCTGACTGGAGACCCATATGATGACCCGACTAACGTAAACATTCTAGAATCAGAGGGTACGAATGCAGTATAAGGAAGTAGTATTTCAAGTGACCAGTTCCTTAAGCCACTGAAAATCAAGAAGGTAAACATTGGGTCTCCAGAGAACCTAAAGTTCTCCAATATAGGATATTATTGGGACAATGAGACCATCGCGAAGATCATAGACTTGCCACATCAATTTCGGGATCTATTCCCTACTAACTTTCTAGAGATGAAGGGAATAGTCAGCAACCCGAGGGAGATGAAAATACCCTTGAAACCAGATGCTAAGTCATTTGAACAACAACTTATAGGTTGAATCCAAGGTATAAAGAAAAGGTAAACGAAGAATTGGATCGCATGCTTGATGAAGGAATCATTGAACATGTTAAGGAATCAGAGTGGATCATCCCTATAGTGATCCAGGATAAGAAAAACACAGACGAAGTTAGGATCTACTTCAACCTAAGGAAACTGAATGATGCATGCCTACAGGATCCATTCCCAACACCATTCACAGATGAAGTATTGGAAAGCGTCAAATGAAAAGAGATGTATTCATTCACAGATGGCTTCTATGGCTATCATCAAGTAAGAATCATGAAGGAGGGTCACCATAAAATGAGCTTTGTCACAGAATGGGGATGCTACCAATATACGGTAATGCCCTTTGGACTCAAGAATGCACCCACTATTTTTTCTAGAATAGTATTTTTTTCTTTTAAATATTTTATTCATAAGTTTCTTGAGGTCTACTTTGATGATTGGACTGCATTTGGTCTAGTAAGAGACCATATTAAGAGTCTGTGCATGATGTTGAGCCGTTGTTGCTAGTATCAGATCGTGCTTAATTCCAAGAAATGTATTTTTTGCACACTGTTTGGTGTTCTATTGGGTCACGTTGTGTGTCACGATGGTATTTTGGTCGACCCAGCAAAACTTGCGATTATCCTTGACTTACCACATCAGTCACACAACTCAGATCGGTGCAAGGACACACAGACTACTACAGGAGGTTCACCAGAGGATATGCCTAGATCACTGCACCTATGGAGAAACTGTTGAAGAAATATGCAAAGTTCCAGTGGACAACATCTTTCTAGGAAAGCTTGGACAAATTGAAGAACAAGATGGCCACTATGCCAAAACTTGTATTTCCAGACTGGGAAAAGGATTTCCACGTTCAATTCAACGCGTCGTCTGTCGTGCTTGGCATAGTCTTGACACAAGAAAGTGAGGATGCGCTTAACCACCCTCTTTCTTTTGCTAACAGAAAATTGTCAACACTAGAGAGAAACTATACGACCACAGAAAGGGAAGGCCTCGCAATGGTCTATACACTGCAGAAATTCTGACACTACTTGTTGGGTGGACATTTTCAAATGTACACTGATCATTCGGCATTGAAATACCTAGTAAAAAAGCCATTATTGGGGGGGAAGATCCATCAATGGCTCCTCCTATTTCAAGAATTCAACTTTGAAGTCGTTGTTAAACCTGTTGAATGAATGTCAGACCTAGTCACCTGTCAAGGATAGAAAATGAAGAAGAACCAACTAGTTTGGAGGATAACTTTCCCGATGCACAGCTATTTGCAGTCACCATGATGGATGATTAGGATAAGGAATTAAACACCATCATTCAATTCTTGAGCACAGGCTATGTGCCTAAAGGATTCTCCACTGACCAGAAGAAACATCTAGTTGTCAGAGCCGCTGATTACACATTAATTGCAAGACACTTATACAAATTGGGTGTTAACACCCAAAAATGGTTAACTACCTCATCTACCCCACTACATGGCTCATTTGTCCATTTGCCTACCATATTTCTCTGAAAATCCCACTAAAAAGCCTCCAAAAGGCCTAAAATGCGTCCAAAAGGCCATAAAACCATCTAAAAAGGATCCAAAAGGCCTAAAATGCCTCCAAAAGGTCAAAAAACCCCTTTTTCCTCCAAAAATAACCAAAATTCCTCTAAAAATAGCAAAAATCCCTTCATATTGTTTATTTACTTTTACTGCTTTAGTTTAGTTTTATTTTTGTTTACATTATTGAACTGCTACTAAGGATTCCAGATTCCTTAGTAGGTGCTCATTAGCACAAGCTAGGGTGAAAACCCTAGCTACATTGGGCATGGATGAAATATTGCGACGTTGTTTCTTTGACCATGAGTGACAGTGGATAATGAGTGGATCACATGCCAGCGTTGCAGGAGGACACTATGCGATAAAGGAAACTGTGCACAAGATATTGCAAGTAGGATTATGGTGTTCAACCATACATATGGATACTAAGAGCTTCTGTCGACACTGTGATATCTTCCAGAGAATAGGAAAACCGTCGTGTCATGACAAGATGCTGCTTGCGTTGAAGATAACCCTCCAAGATTTTGATAAATGGGATGTTGATTTCGTTGGACCAATCAGTCCACCAAGGAAGAGGATTTCCTCATGCTACATATTACTATGACAAACTATTTAACTAGATGGGATGATGTCGCGCTTGTTAAATATTGCACTGTTGTGACTGTAGTGAAGTTTTTAATTGAAAATGTGGTGACCAGATTTGATTGTCTGAAAATTATATTCATCGACCAAGTTACGCATTTTGTTAATAAAATTATTGTTGAGCTTAATGTAGAGTTCTAGATCTAGCACAAGAAGACGACACCCTTTCATCCTTAGGCGAATTGAATGGTTGAAGCCTTCAACAAGATTTTAGAGAATTCATTAACCAAAGTATGCAATGTGCACTGAGATCATTAGGATCAGAAATTTTTGGTTGTGCTTTGGGCATACCGCACCACTTGCAAACGACTGATAGGGCACACCCCATTCAGACTGGTGTGTGGACAGGAAGTTGTTGTACCCATGGAGTTCATTGTGTCAAGCCTAAGGATTGTTGCACTGACGAAGATGACTGACGAAGATGCTTTCGAGCAAAGGTTATCGCAACTCATTCAAATGGAAGAGGAACACTTCATCGCAGGATTCCATCAAACTGTCGAAAAGCAGAGGCAGAAAGCATGGCATGATCACCATTTCTAGATTAATCCATTCACAGTCGGAGGACTTGTGTTGCTGTATGACAGAATTTTTTTCAAACATCCATGGAAATTAAAAACACATTGGCTAGGACCATATTTGACGCATATCACTGATGTAGGTGCAAGAAAACTACAAAAACTAGATCGAAAATATTTCATAGGAATGGTGAATGGAATCCGCCTAAAACCTTACTATGATGGTCGCGACATACCTGGCTAAGTTCATGTCGTGCGAGGAAAAAAAAGTGGGGGGAAGGAAACTGTTATGTCACATGTCTGCGACAGAACTAGGAAAATCGCAGTAAAGCACGGGAATGAAAGTTTGGATGACATTAAAGAGAGAATATTTGGAAAATATTGAGGTGATTATGACAGCAAAGAATCATTAATTCGACAAGTCCGAGGATAATGATGACGTGCTTTATGGTCCCGTCAGTAATTTCTTCCATAACTACCATAATTGTCCTAATAGGTACAACTCAAAACTGGAGTAGCCAAAGTGACGAGGAATACATCGAATGAGAATCCCACGTGATCGACAAAACCTTGACCTCCCATCGAATGACAACTGCAAGACATGCGACCTCCTATAAATTCAATATTCATCATCAAGTTTCAGTTTACTTACACACAGTGAAGACGAGAGAAACAGAGTTGAGATTTGACATAGCCGAAGCCTGTAACAAAAACAGAGTCGAAACCCATGGTCATATAGGTTTCCAGCTCCAGTGAGCTATCAGACATGATTGTCACCTCACCATGTTTGATTGAAGAAGAAATTGAATCACCAAAGGTATATCAACCAGAACAAGAACCCGAAACAATGGTGCGACTAAGAAAGAAACCGGTTCCTACGGACGGTTTGGACCCTGTTCCACCTTCTGGTTCGGGCCCTTTATCGAACCCTGCTTAGAATCCACCCATTACCAATCCATGACCAGTCATGCCACCAATGGATGCTCCTGAATCGTCCAGGCCATAACTATCAAGGAAACGCAAGGCTAACATCGTTGCAGATATGCCTGATGAGGACATGATGGAGTAGGATGCACCACACTCACCACTCTTCAAAGACACTGGTTCCACAGTCTAAGAGTATAACTTTCCACACAATGTTTGGTTGAGGAGATTTTATGTGCAGAAGGTGAGGCTTCCAAAGAAAGTGCGATCCTCCCTAGTGAGACCCTGCATCCCTGCTAATGTACCATTATTGATGGACATACTGACAAAGATGGCCAAGCTGCAGTTTGAGGATGTTGACACCCACAAGTAGGTGTGTTTGGAAAGGAAGAATTACATGGTGACATTGCCAGCGGTGCCACCTAAGCCCCAGCTCGTAGTGCCAATGGAGTGGGCCAGCGGTGTCGATTGCACAGGACTGTTGAACTTGTTTCTCATGCCGCACTTCGGTCACAACATGTAAGTCACTATATATATGAAACAAATACTCATTTATTTTCATAGAGGATGTTTATAACTCAATCAACCCTACCCAATCGACATTGATCTCATCTCATCAATAATGCATCTGTTGAAGACAGGAGGAGACCCTTCGCCATACTTACACACAAACATAGATACGACCAAGACGAAGCAGAAGTATGATCTTTAGCGTGCGGGTAGTGGATTCCTCATTTCCCCTATAGAGGATAACATGGTCAGGTTCACAGCAAAAATCCTATCTTGCAAACTATTGCACAAGATGAGGCTGACTGAATGCACCGTCGGTGAGATAGAAATTGCAGAGCAGTGCGCGGTGGTCGTAATCTTCAACTAGTCATAGTACCTATTGAATGAGCTCATAGATGATGCAGAGTAGGAACAGGAGGACCCTACTAGATAAATTCCACTACTCTTGGCTGCTCATTCTGATTTCCTTTGTTCTGTGGTCAAACCCACCGGACTACCAACCAATGGATGTCCCATTGCTTTGTCAGGGTGCATAGTACTAGAACCTCTGGGAGAACAAGGAGGACAAGATCTGCCAGATGGAAAATAACATCAAGCTCTTTCTCCATGGCAAGGAACTGTGTGATGTTATCAAGAAATCACACAGAGTAAGGGACGTGACAGTGCAGAGATATGCAACATTCATAAACTTTCATGCTGCTGTCCACAATGTTATCTTGGAACTGTGACAGGACCTGACCAAGCAAGCGCACCGGGAAGGGTTTATGATCACTAACGTCGATGTGGACACAATCGTTCATGACTGGCCAGTAGAATGGTGTAGCCCAGTTGTGGAGCAAATGCACCAAGGAGGAAACCATGGAGTAAATGGCCAAGGAAACAACCAAGGTGAGGGCCAAGGGAATGGTGAGGGTCATGACCAAGAAGGGGGGAAATACAATGACGGTGGTGACGAACAAGAAAAGCAGTGACCAAGCTCTGATGATGATGATAGTGAGCAACGCAAAGATGATGATGATGATGATAATTAGGATGAATCTGAAGGAACACCTAAGGATCAGGATGTGCAGAAGGCCCATGAACAGGCGCGCAACACAGAGCAGTATGAGTCATGCCATATGAAGTACAAAGCAAAAAAAATTGGCCAAAACAGTCAACTTAGCTGAGGATGACATCAATCTATTTTTC
Organism: Pseudotsuga menziesii; assembly: GCA_001517045.1. NCBI lineage: Eukaryota > Viridiplantae > Streptophyta > Pinopsida > Pinales > Pinaceae > Pseudotsuga > Pseudotsuga menziesii. The sequence continues at coordinate 215,484 of LPNX011000345.1, forward strand.
TATGCAATTACAGAAGTCACACAGTCCATCTTGAAGGGCCTAAGTAGGAAACAGCTCCGACTGACCAACCAGATCGTCGAGCATATCAACGAGCTGGCAAAGGCCATAAATGAAGTTAAAGTCACTATCGAGGATGAAAATTATGGTGTAGATCCCAGCACCCAAGTAGTAACACCAGAGTTGGTGTCGTCAATAAAAGTAGAAATCCAGGTGCGAGTAATTGAGACGGGGATGCCTAATTTTGATGATGTTGTCCATGGTTTTGAGATACTAAACATGGACTTCTCAAAACTTACGTTGGCTTAAGTCTATGTTGTGCAACAGGCGGATGTGAATGAGGTATGGCTCAGAAAAAATGCGATGGCATATCAGGCGACCAAGCAGAAAAGAAACGCAACAGTGCACAAGACCCACCTTAGAGAAACGAGGCAGGAAATTAAGGCCCAAGAACAGAGTAGGCTTGCACTCACTGAAGGCATCAAAAGCATGGTCACAGAGTTCCCACCAGAAGTAGGTCAAGAAGATGAAGACTCAGTCACTAGGGTTGGCCACCTCTCCAAGATCATGATATAACTCAAGAAGCAAGTGGAAGAGCTTCAGGGACAGCAGGCACCAAGCACACCTCCTGAGGTTCTTGAAGAGAGAAACAAAGCAGCATTTGAGGCTGTTATGAGGATAAGCCGATAAAAACTATGCACTTAGGCAGTTGAATCCATTTCCTCGATGTGGGAATTGCTTCTGGAGAATGAGACTATGGAAAATATTAAGGAAGATACGTGGCAAGCTGATTTAAAAATCAATGTGGTAAAGGCAGACATGAAGAAGCTGCCAATCAAAGAAAGGAGCAATAAGGTCGTAGAGCTGAAGCAGTTACAGCAGGAAGTAAAAACTATTCACCGCCAAGAGCATAAAAGAAATGATGAAATAATAGAACATCAGCCAGAGGCAGAGTGAGTTACAGGGCTTCTTCAGCCTATCCAACAGAAGCTCCAGAATATCACTCAGTCGCTGGGAGAGGGACCGTCAAAACATATCAGTTCCGACCATGTGGAACAATTGGTCAAATAAGAGGACAAAGTAACGCAAGAAGTTTCCAAGGTGCAACAAATTTTGAGGGATTTTGAGGACAAGGTTGGTCTTGCGTTGCATCCTACGCTAGAAGCTTGAGTTTTCAAGATACTCAATTTTTTTTTAAATTTGCTTAGTGGCTCGAAGTGAGCCACATGTGAGTGTTGAGGGCTTGTTGGGCCAAGGAAAAGATGGAAAAGAAGGTATAGAACAAAAGGAAGAATCTGACATGCAAGAAAAGGAGGAAAAGTGCATGCACGATAGGGTAAAGGAAGGTTAAGAAGGAAATGAAAGAACTGGTGCAAGAAAGGAAAAACATGCATGCAGGAGAGATAGGATAAGGATGGAAAGGAAGTGCAAAGCAAAGGAAGATGCGACGAGGATTGGTATGAAGAGGAAAAGCACATAGGATTGGTATGAAGAGGAAAAGCACATACAGATTCGGTGGAAGAGGTAGGTAGAAGAGTAAAGGCTGGACAGGTTAAAGTCAAGAAATGATGCAGAAGGATGAGCAAGTAGAATACTAAAGGAAAAGTTTTGCGGCTAGTTATGACCTGTAAAGATAGGCTAAAAATTGTTTCCACGATTATTTATGGCTGTGGTTAATGTCATGCAGAACTTTTTTGGCTAGGTATGGGCCTACATTAATGTAACAGAGATATGTTTTAGTTACTTGAGTCTGTAATAACCGAGCTGTACTCAGTTGACCCTCCGCGGTCTGGTAAATACTAAAAATCGGAGGAAACTACTCTGCATAAGGGTTAGCTTCATTAAGAGCTAGTAAGAGTATAAGTATTGTAAATTATTATAGAGGAGCCTGATAGTAGAAGAATGTTGAGCCGCATATCTAAAACTAAGTGCGCATGTTGTTAGTAGAAGTAATCTGCAGCTGAGTGCGCAGATAGTAAGTAGAAGAGTCAATCTAAGATGTGTGCGGATCAGTAGGAGTAGATAGAAGAATAAACCAGAGAGCATGAGAGAAAGAAGAGTCTGATTCCATTAGATATATCTCATAACAGTCTACAAGTCACAGACTACAAGGTGCTATACACATTTCTCATGCAATATGAAGAGCACCTTGGTGGTTTTTCCCATATGGGTTTCCATGTTATCTCTTATGTCAAATGGGTGAATGTTATTGAATGTTGAATGTTTATGTGAATTTTTTCTTACCTTACATTATTACAGTTACTGTTGAATGTATGTCACAATATTGTCAATTAGTATATGAATGAATGAACGTTTAAAGTATGGTCGACATGTATGTATGATTTCATGGTTAAGCTTCTAAGTTACAATATAAGTCGCACACTGTCAATTAGAAGTAACGAATCATCTACATCGCATAGTTGCACCAGTTGTTAAGTTGGCTAAGGACAAGGTTGCGTAGCGTGCTGGTTGTGGCACCCCGTTGCACCTATGTCGCACAGTAATAGACTCCATCCCTCCATCTCTGTCGAGTGCCTTGCCCGCACGCTAAGGGACTATAATCCCTAGCCAACTGCGGAAACATGGTTCTGGAAGTTACACATTAATATATCTTGGGTGAGACTACGCCTGTCTTGTGGGTGTTTCCAACTGAGCTTGCTCCGTTGGGCTGATGTCTTTTGGTGTTTTGTTGGTATGGTGTTGTTGTTGAACCTTGGGTTTAGAATAGAAGGAATATTAGTCCAACAGATGTTCTACCTTCATGTTATCCAAAGCTTCATAAATTATGGGTATATCTCTAACCAAATCCTCCATTGTACTTGCTTTATGTATACTATGCATAGTTTTCATATAGTCTCCTCTTTATGGGATGTTCCTGAATGTATGGTTCCATTCACATTTCCAACATTTAAATGGTGTAATTGTCCCTTTTCCTTAAGGTTCTATCATCTTTGGTCCAGTCTGAGTAGGGTGTCTCTGTTGGAATCATCTCTGCTGAACAGTGATTTCTTAAAAAGGGAGGTTGGAATCGTTTCTTCCTTTGATTCTCATGCTTAACCCCTTTCTTATCCCTCCAATATTTTTGTATATATTCTCTACCTATAGTATGATCATATAAATGTTTATCCTTTTAGATGGTGTCTTCTAGGGATTTGGGTTCATCATATTGGATTTTGTCTTTGTAAAAGGAGGAATCCCTACTCTAGGAATTTTCTTTCATACTCTTCCATGCCCATAGCTCCCAACTTGAGGTCAAATAACTCCTCAAATAACCCCATTTCCTCCTTCCCTTCCAACTCCATGAAACTCCTTCTACGCTACCTACCCTCCTCTCATACCCTATGCGGCCCTCTTCCTGCGTGCTCCCTATCATCCTTCACCTCCACCTTCGCAGCCGTCTCGACTTCCCTCCATGCCTTACCCTCTATTCCTGCAATTCCCTCATCGATTCTCCATTCATTGCTTACCTCATCTCACTAATTCTCCAGTCCACCCTCGCAGCACCCTCCCTCGCTGCTCTCTGCCTCTGCGTGCCCCTTCCCTCTACCGCACTTATCATTGCACTACCCTAGCTCCTTCTCTCTGCGATCTCCAAGATCCCTCACACTCCCTCACTACCCACTACTCCACGCAACTCGGTGCTCTGCGGCTACTCCGCCATCTCCAAGCTCAACCTTCCCGAAATCCCTGCAAAAAAAACAAAAACAAATTATAATATAATAATAATTTTTATTAATAATAATAATTATTATTATTATTATTATTAAAAATTAAAACCCTAAATCCCATTATTTTCAAAAATATATATAATAGTATTATTATTATAAAGTAAAAATAATTATAATTATAATATTAAAATTTCAAAAAAAACTATATATTCAAACATATATAGTTTATAAGAACAATAATAATAATATAATTAATTAATTAATTAATAATTATTATTGAAGATTTTGTGTAAGACAAAATGGTCTTAAATAAAGGCGTTTATGGGTTTTTCAAACTAGATAAACTGACTCAAGAAGTTAAAAATGACTTTAAATAGGATATTAAAGAAATAAAACACACAGAGCTTGAAGAAAAAATATCGGATATCGACGTGGTGGCACAAGTTCTGCATGAGGATATAAAAGAATTAGTTGAAGAACTGAAAATGTTGATAGTGTGACGGCCATAAGAAGAACCTAAGAAGAATGTGAACAAAGAAAAACTAGAAACACATCAGTCCTACCCCTCAAGTCAGTTGAAGGAGGAATATACTGCGGCATCTCATTTTTCAAGCGAGGGAATGCAAGTTGCTATGGAACCTAAGATAGCAGAAGAGGTTACGCCCCTAGAATTTCCAAATAAAGAGTTGGAAATTGATTTTGCACCCACGATAGAAGAAAATGGAATCAGGGAAGAAGCTGTTGTGACTTCCGAGTGCTCGGGCCGAATAGAGTTGGCGTCTGCATCAACACTCAAGTAAGAAGTAGGGATTCCTATCATAAAGGAACAAGCTATGTTGACTCCCAAGTTCTTGGGTCAAGCAGAGATGGGGTTATTAAATTAAGCACATAGATCTGTGGACAAACACACAACTCACAAGATAGATCACACAATTTACTCAGTTATTGAAGAACGAAACAGTGCAAAAATGGCTTGTAGCTGTGAATGATTTTCATTAATCAAAGAGTAATTAGATAATAATTACAATGAAATACAATGACTAAATAGCCATAAGCAATTTGAATTGATTAGACTCTACTTGATTGTAGGTAACTAAGACCTTTTCTAAATCATTATCGAAGGACTCATTAGTTAATTGACCTTGTCTGAATCATTATCGGAGTTGATCGGAGTTCCAAAACACAACTCAAGTGTCTAATTCAGTGTTGACTAAGGCTGACTGACTGTGGTAGGTGAGAAATGCACCCTTCTTGCATGTAGCCATGAAAACCTAGCGCTAATTGAATGTAGAGGACTAGAATTGAATGTAACTGACTCCTAACTGAGCTTGACTAGTCACCAACTCAACTCAACTGACATTGGTTGGTATCGGCACTCCCAGTGGCTCCTAAATTGTAGGGATTGGTTTGGGAGGCTCCTAAACTGATGCATGCAAGTGCAATCAGTGGTTTTAGGCCTCAATTAGTGTTCCCCACACTTTAGTAACTGAAATATGTGCCCCAATAAGGCCAAGTGGACCCAATGGTGCTAGTGACTAAAAATAGGCTAGATGGACACCCGATTTAGACATGACTCCTGATTTAGACATATGACCAAATTGAATAAGGGAGGATTAATAATCCTAGAACCCCCCCTGAATGCTAACTTGGAAAATCTATGGGCCCTGGTAACTAAGACCATAGGTCACCCATTACATCAAGTAAATAAAGTAACTGCTCAATACAAGGAGCTAGGGAAAAAACCACATCGGAAAAAAGCCCCCCCCCTCCATCTGAGCAGGTAGAATCAGGTCTCAAGTTTGAAAAACTTGAAAAGATGTTGCTGCAATATTCATCTCTATGAGGTAGTGAAGCATCATGCATGGTGTGTTGTGCATAGGTATTCTGGGGCCTGGCATGTATACTTCTCCTTCTTCTCCAAAAATGATGATGGAAAGAAGGAGGAATGTAACCTTTGTCTCTTGCTGGATGAAGAGGTGTATGATCATATCTATTATTTTGAATGTAGTGAGACTAAGCCCTCTCCATATAGCATCTTACAGGGATTCTATTGCATCTCTTTGAAAGAGGTAAGATTGCATGGCATAGCACAAGGGTCTTTCCTTTCTGAGTGTCAAGTGGGTTTCCAGTCATCTTCCTAGCTTCTAGTTTGGAAGTAGGGACTGAATCTAGATCTGAATCACCCTAAATCTCAATCTCATAAACTGATAAAGATGGATCTGCAATACTAGTATAATATGCAAAATAAGTAGATGCAATGATTTTACCTTCCCTTGCAAGTGGTTGCTGAGAGTACACTAGTTCTGAAGGAGGCATGAAATGTGAGATATCATATGATTTTGAGGCATGATTTGCAACACCCTTCACTATGATGTTCCCAGTAGAGATATCTATGATCTCCACTAAGTCAGGACCAAAGATCACTCAATTTAGAGATCCAGTATGGGTCATCTGGTAGACAGGTAACAGGTTTGAAGGTAGGGAGGGAACAAATAGCACATCTTTGAACCTTCCATGTTCAATCTTGATAGAGCCCTTCCCTTTTGTTTGGACTTTACTGTTATTTCCCATCTGAATACTAGGACCATCAAAGGACTGAAAAGAAGAAAATGATTCTATGGATGCATCCATATGATTGGAAGCTCCAGAATCAATGAGGAAGACATGAGCTGATGAGCAGCTAGCCTTCAGTGCATGGCCTTCCCTTGGGTATTCTTCATCTTCTTCTTCAGAGTCATCCTTCCTTGCACTAGTAGGTGCAGAAATGATATGTTTCTTCAAAAAAAGAGCCATTTCATCAAGTTGTCTTCTCATACAGGAGTTTTCTGAATGAAATCCCCTTCCATAGTAAGAGCAAAGGACCTTGCCTTTGCCATTCTTCTTGATTCTCTTTGAACCTGAAGGCTTCTTTGACTACTCTTTCTTCACAGGAGACTCATCTCTTTGCTTCCCTTTGTCATTCACTACCTTATCTCCTCTTGCAACCAGATCTTGATCTTTGGGAGATCGAATGATCCCCATTTGGATCAATTTATCATTCTCAGAAGTGAGAGATTGGATGAAAGCATCAAGAGTGGGAATCTTCCAATTTGGAGTGGTGATCCTTACTGTTTGGAAGGTTGATACAAAGATCAGGTAGTCTGCATTGAGCTTTGTGAGAATGGCAAGGATGAGCTGATATTCATCCTTCTCCACTTTGCATTGCTTCAACTGATATATGAGGTTCTTGAACTTTGTGAATAATTCATTCAATGATTTGAAGTTGGATGGATTAAGAGTGATTAGATCATTTTCTAGCTGATGGACCATCATCTCATCCTGCTTATCAAATAAGGAGGCAAGCTTGTCCCAAATCTCCTTGGGATTTTTCAATCCTTGGATGTGGAATCGAAGATCTCAAGAAACTAAGGAGAATAAGTATCCATGAGCTTCATCAAGCCTGTTCCAGTACTTTTCTTTGTCATGATTTAAAAATGGCACTGCCTTTGTTTCTTCTATGAGTTTGAAGAGCTTCTTGGTGCGGAGTAGTACCTCCATGTCTTCCTTCCACTGGTGATAGTTGAAGGGAGTGAGAGGCTCTACTGAATGAGACAATTTGGATGCAGTAAGGAGGACTAAGTTGTTGTAGCGAATGCAGTGAGAAGAAAGGGTTGCTTATAGAAAATGCTATGAGAAGAGCTGATAACTTGTTACACAATCAAGCATACAAAGTAAGTTCGACTACCTGCACATTTCATGTTTTCATCACACCCAAAATAATTGATCAAGAAAGCTTGATCAACAATTCCTTAACTTGGGGTATTAAGTGGTAAACCTTCTACTTCTGGTGCAGAGTAGGAATGGAGCAAATTGCTCAAAAAAAAAAATCCAGCTGGAGATCTGAGGAGGAGAGGTGCCTTGTCTGCTGAGGCTCTAATACCATATTAAATTAAGCATATAGATCTGTGGACAAACACACAACTCACAAGATAGATCACAAAATTTACTCAATTATTGAAGAATGAAACAGTGCAAAAATGGCTTGTAGCTATGAAATCTTTTCATTAATCAAAGAGTAATTAGATAATAATTACAATGAAGTACAATGGCTAAATAGATGCAAGCAATTCGAATCCACATGAGGAAATTCGAATTGATTAGACTCTACTTGACGGTAGGTAACTAAGACCTTGTCTAAATCATTATCGGAGGACTCAGTAGTTAACTGACCTTGTCTAAATCATTATCGGAGTTCATCGGAGTTCTAAAACACAACTCACATGTCTAATTTAGTGTTGAATAAGGCTAAGTGACTGTGGTAGGTGAGAAATGTGCCCCTCCTGCATGCAGCCATGCAAACCTAGTGCTAACTGAATGTAACTGACTCCTAACTGAGCTTGACTAGTCACCAACTCAACTCAACTGACCTTGGTTTGTATCAGCACTCCCAGTGGCTCCTAAATTGTAGGGATTGGTCCAGGAGGCTCCTAAAATTATGCATGCAAGTGCAATCAGTGGTAGTAGGCCTCAATTAGTGTTCCCCATGCTTTAGTAACTGAAACATGTGCCCCAATAAGGCCAAGTGGACCCAATGGTGCTAGTGACTAAAAATAGACTGGATGGACTCCCGATTTAGACATGACTCCTTATTTAGACATATGACCGAATTGGACAACGGAGGATTAATAATCCTAACAGGGGTCTGCACTGACACTCATGACAAAAGAAGGGACTACGACTAGAAAAGAAGAATATGTCACGACTTCTAAATTCTCAAGTCAACAAGTGATGGGATCTACACCCTCGACAGAAGAAGTAACTGTGACGCTTGAGTTACCAAGTCAAGAGGAATAAGGGACTACTGTGACTCCTACGTATTTAAGTATGGATGAATATAAAATCACTACTACCCTAGGAAGGAAAGGAAGTCAGAAGAAGTTGTTGCAACTTCCTAGTGCTCAAGCCGAATAGAGCGGGTGTTTGGATCGGCACTCACATCAGAAGAAGTGATTCATATCATAAAGGAACAAGCTATGTCAACTCCCAAGTGCTCAAGTCAAGCAGATTTGGGGTCTGCATCGACACTCATGAAAAAATAAGGGACTATAACCAAAAAATAAGAAGGTGTTACGACTTTCGAGTTCTTAGGTCAAGAAGTATTGGGATCTACACCCTCGACAGCAGAAGTAACTGTGACTCTCGAGTTACCAAGTCAAGAGGAACAAGGGAATACTATGAATCCTACGTATTCAAGTAGGGAAGAATATAAAATTGCTACTACTCCCAGGAAGGAAAGGAATGTTGGACGAATAAATCCTTATACCCTTCCTCACAAAATATCCATACCACTAGACACCAAGTGGGGTAAGAAAAGACATCCCAACTACAAACATCAAAATACAATACTTAATAAAAATTATGCACACCTATCGAAAGTTCCTTGTGGATTCTTACAAGGTAGGGAAGCAAGGAACATTAATACTCCAACTAAAAAATCTATAAAATTGTCTAGTGAACAAGTACTTGTTAAGAAAGATGATAGCAAGGACGATGAAACGAAAGAAGTAGAAGACATGGATATGAAATATCAAGATGATATTGACAATCACAATGTCAATATCAATTGTAAAGAAAATGACGGTGTTGTAGAAGTCAATAAAGTCAATGTTAATAACAATGATAAGAGAATTGAAGTTGTAAAAGAATGCAATGATGAAAATAAAACTGTTAAAGATGACCTTAATCATAATAACGTATAAGAAAAAAACCTAGAAGATGGCGGGAAAAATGATGAGATGAAAATTCTAACAATAGTCACAACTCAAGCTGTTCTAGAATTTCAAAAGGTTCCCAGAGAACAAATAAAGAAAAGCTTGTCAGACAAGGAAGTGAGTACATTATTAGTAGTTGCCACTATAGATAAGAAAACCATATCAAAGCATGCATAAGGGTGATTCCATGAAGATGGGTAACACTTTTTGGCCAAATTTGGCAATGAAAACCTGATTTTTAACTCATGTGATAGATAGAAGCCCTCAAAACGCATATATGCCATGTGAATTTTGACTTGCAGTAAAAAAACAAATTGTAGAATATTATGTTAGCTTCATAGTGATATTTTTTTAAAAATATTCCGATGTCATTTAATGTGTGAATTTTTGCATTTAATGAACTGTGTGACCTTAAAAATTTGAAGAAGCTAATAAGTGGCTCGTGTCCACGTAGAGTAATTCAATATTGCATTAATAATTTTAAAAAAATATATATATGAGAATGATCTACATAAAATTTAGTGTGATGTGCATATTTTTTTGTTAATTTTTTTCGCATTATACAATTATTTATGATTTTTCGAAAGTGACCACATTCGATTTCAGCATCGTTTTAAACACATATTTGTCCACGTAAAGAATGTTTTTCTATTTTTTCAAAAATTGAAAAACCAAAGATACCTTTTTGAAGAGGACACGTCAATATGTGATGTGTGCATTTTTAAGAATTTTTTGGCTGTGTATTTTTAACTCTGCGGATTTTTCTTTGAGCTGCTTCGAAGTTGCAGTGTGGTTTTCTACGTATAAGTTTTAGAAGTAATTAAAAAATAAATTTCATATGAATGCCAAAATATGTGTATGATACGTCAATGGATAGAAGATTCGTTGGTGAATTTATCGGCATCAACTCCGCTCAGTTATGTGCTAGGAATGGCAGGGTGTACACCTCTGCAAGGCACAGGAAATTTTTCATTTGTTTGAATGTGGGCTAAGTCTGTTTTTTAAAGCCCTCGACCGAGGTATTTAAATACCTCGGTCGAGGTCTTAATGAAACCTCGACCGAGGGTTTGTAAAGCCCTCGACCGAGGGTTTGTAAAGCCCTCGACCGAGGGTTTAGCAAACCCTCGGTCGAGGTTTCATTAAGACCTCGATCGAGGTATTAGCTCGGTCGAGGTCCTTTAAAGCAAAATCCCGAGAGTGAATTCAAACATTAATGACACTCCAACTACAAACTTTAATGTCTTTCCCACCC
>LPNX011000345.1:237089-270306 GCA_001517045.1 Pseudotsuga menziesii
GAAAAACAATTATTTTAACTGAAAAACAATTATTTTAACTTACCTCTTGGGTCCGACGCCATCGTGATGAGGTTGGGTTGCTTCGGGGTGCTTGGGTTGCTTCAGGGTGCCAATGCTTACGTCGCTCTCACTTCGTATCTCGGTCGAGCTTTCATGTTGTAGTTTTGTGAAACAAACAGAGGGGGACCACGGGCCCCTATTTATAATTTTTTCAATATACGCACCTAGGTCGAGGTATTTATTAACCCTCGGTCGAGGTTTTAATAGCTCGACCGAGGGTTAGTAAATACCTCGGTCGAGGGCTTAAAATAACCTCGGTCGAGGGCTTGATAAAACCTCTGTCGAGATATTAAAACCTCGGTCGAGGGCTTGTTAAAACCTCGACCGAGGTGTGTTTTTTTCTTTTTGCCAAAACGCGCTTGCCAAAAAGTGTTACCCAAGTCCGCGGATTCACCCATAAATATAAAAAATATACATCAAAATAGAAGGTTGAAAGAGCATCATCGGATTAGAAGCTCAGAAGAATACTCCATATAGTTGTTATGCATTCATCTTCAAAATCATATGCATGAAAAGACTTGAATGGAAATGCGACCAAATATTTCAAGAACTACTAAACTATGGCACCATTATTCGTGGCAAAAATTCCAGTTGCAGCACGCTCATAAGAAGATTCGTGGATGAATATTTTCAGAGCAGGATGACTTGTAATATACCTTAAGAGTATATTACTATTATTATTAATTTATTTAACAATTAGGTTAATTAGTATTAATGGTAAAAGGTCACCTCTTTTCAAGGACCGACCATTTATAGGTTAGCTTCCATATATAATGTAAGCCTGTCAATTTAATAATCATCAATTCATTATTAAATATATATAAATATTATCTATTATGGTAATCTTGTAAGGATAAACCCTTACACTCTAGTATGATCATATAAATTTTTATCCTTTCGGATGGCCTCTTCCAGGGATTTGGGTTCATCATATTGGATTTTGTCTATGTAAAAGGAAGGAATCCCACTTAGTAACCTATGGATTTTTTTCTTACTTATTAAACTTCACATACCTCGGTAACTCTAGGAATTTTCTTTCATACTCTTCCATGCTCATAGCTACCAACTTGAGCTCAAATAAATCCTCTATAATGGCAACTTAATTTTTATCTACATTCTTAATTTTGTAGAACTAAGGAAGTTGGTAATGGATGAATTACATAAGTTTCCATATGTAGGACATCCTGGATATCAAAATACTATCACAATAGTAAGTGTTGGTTGTGGAGCATGATCTTCCAGATCCAGAGATATTATTCAGTTGTGTTTGTACCCTAGGTTTACTGTACACTATGCCACCAACTTTGGAGTTTGGGGCAGCGCCTTGAAAAAGGACATTCAGGGGTGAATCCCCCGAGAGAAGTTTTTGGGATGTTTGTTAGCCAATAGTTTTGCGAACCCATGGTATTGGGTTAACCGTAGTATTTTCCCATGGTATTTCCCCTATAAAAGAAAGCATTGTAAAAATGGCTTTGTATTGTATTGTAGAATTGTAAAAAATCTCTGTGATTGTGTGAGAGAGACTGTGAGAGCGTGAAGAGGAAGTGTAGCAGTATTTCTATAGGTTGTGTCATTTCATCTTTCTGGATGGTAATAAAAGGACTGGAAATTTCTCTGTGGATGTAGCCCATCATTTAGGTGAACCACATTATATTTGTGTCTTGATGTAATGTGTTAAATGTGTTTTTTCATCTTGTTTAATGATTTAACTGTATATCTGTTATTGCTCTGCGGTCCTGTTTTCTAATAACTGGTATCAAATCCAAAAGGTCTATTTGGCTGGTAAACTCACAGTAAAGAAGGGTTCCTAGTTCGAGTGGGATCAATGGAGGAAGAAGGAAAGTTTAGGGTCGAGAAATTTAATGGCCAAAACTACCAGTTATGGAAGATGCAAATGGAGGACTATATGTACCAGAAGGATCTGCACCTACCGTTGGGCGGAAAAGAAAAAGAGCCAGCGACTATGAAGGATGAAGAATGGGATGTTCTTGATGGAAAGGCATTGGGAACAATACGACTGTGTCTAGCTTCGTCGGTGGCTTTCAATATTTTGAAAGAAAAAAACAATAGAGGGTGTGATGAGCTCATTGGGTAAGCTCTACAAAAAACCCTCGGCTTCCAACAAGGTATTTTTAATGAAGCGAATATGAATATGTCAGAAGGTGGATTTGTTGTTGACCATTTAAATGAGTTTAATACACTTACCAGTCAGTTAATTTCTATAAAAGTGAACTTTGATGATGAGGTTAGGGATCTTCTAATATTGTGATCAATGCTAGAAAGCTGGAATAGCTTGGTCATGGTTGTAAGTAACTTTGTCCTAGTTCAAACACTCTTAAGTTTGTTGGTGTTATTTTTAGTGAGGAAATGCGAAGAAAAAGCATAGGTGAGACATCAGGTAATGCATTGACCATGGAGAGCAGAGGGAGACAAAATGAGAGAGGAAGGAGCCCACTAAATCTCAACAAGTCTAAAAAGAGTAGATCCAAGTCCAAATTCAGAAAAATAGAGTGCTAGAACTGTGGTAAGAAAGGGCATCTGAAGAAAGACTACATATCACCAAAGAAGAAAGGTGAGAGGCAGCAAGAGACTACTCATGAAGTGAATGTAGCAGGTGATGTGTTACAAGATGATTTGATTCTTGCATTAGATAATACTAGTGATTACTAGGTAGTAGATTCAAGGGCTTCATGTCATGCTACACCCTATAGGAAATTCTTTCATGATTATGTTCAAGGTGATTTTGGACATGTTTTATTGGGGGATGATGAACCATGTAAAATTGTTGGAAAGGGTAAGGTACGAATTAAGTTAAATAATGGAATTGAATAGCTGCTAAAATATTTAAGGCACATTCCTACTATGAAAAGAAATATGATCCCAACAGGACAGTTGGGAGATAGCGGTTGCTTGTGTATGTTTGGAGAAACTTGGTGGAAGATCACTAAAGGATCACTAGTAATAGAAAAAATAGATAGGGTAGGTACGTTATATTTATCTCCTCATAATACTGATTATTCTATATTTGTAGCTTCCATAGAAATAGGTGCAGCGTTGTGGCATCATAGTCTTTGCCACATGAGTGAGAAGGGGATGCAGATTCTCCACTCAAGGAGAGGAAATTTCAACTCAAAATGGGCCTTTTAACTCTAATTCAAATTCCATGTCATCATGTGTTAGCCAATGAAATTTCTTTAAATTTGAAATACCGTATAGGTCTTAAACACCTTTTTAATATAAATTTGGGGAAAGGTATCATAAAAAAAAACTACTTTTTTTTGTTTGTATTTTCAACATATATCCCCGTGTTTTTACTCAAATTTCGATTAGGAGAGCTCATTGGATGGGGAATTAAATTATGCATCCAATGAGTACCCACTCGGTGTACTTTTGATGGAACCCTCTACCCCAAAAACAAGAAATACCTAAAAAAATGTGATGATGATGTCGTCATCACATTTTTTCAAGTATTTCTTGTTTTTGGGGTAGCGGGGTCCATCAAAAGTATGTCGAGTGGGTACTCCTTGGATGCAAAATTTAATTCTGCATCCAACGAGCTCTCCTGAATGAAATTTGAGTAAAAACACAGGAATATATGTCGAAAATACAAACAAAAAAAGTAGTTTTTTTCTTTTCTTCCTCCAAAATTAATCAATATTATTTTATTATTTTATCTATTATTTTATTAATTTTTTTTAGGAGGCCCATTTTGAGTTGAAATTTCCTCTAATTCTAGATCTAAAGTGGGTAATTTTGGAATTCTGTGAGAACTGTGTTTATGGAAAAAAGAAGAGAGTTAGATTTCTCACGGTTGGGAAACAAAACAAGAGTGAAAAGTTAGAGCTTGTCCATACAGATGTATGGGGACCAGCTCAGGTACAATCTCTCGGTGGCTCTCATTACTATTTTACTTTTATTGATGATGCAACTAGAAAAACTTAGGTTTATTGCATTAGAAACAAATCTAATGTGTTTGATACTTTTAAGAAGTATAAATCTTTGGCTGAGAATGAGACAGGAAAAAGGTTGAAATGTCTCATATCTGATAATGGAGGTGAATACTACAGCAAGGAGTTTAATAGTTATTGTTCATACAATGGGATTCACAGAGAGAAGTTAGTCCCTGGAACACCACAAGAAAATGGTGTGTCAGAAAGGATCAATAGAATGATCATGGAGCGTGCAAGATGTATGAGATTGCATGCAGGGTTTCCCATACAGTTTTGGGTTGATGTTGTAAACATTGTTGTTTATTTAATAAGCAGAGGGCCTTTAAGCGCTTTGGATGGTGGGATTCCAGAGGAGGAATGGACAAGAAAATAGGTAAAATACTCATTTCTGAGAACTTTTTGTTGTGAATCATTTGTCCATATTGATAAATATGATAGAACAAATCTTGAAGCTAAATCCTAAAAATGTACCTTTATTGGATATGGGGTTGATGATTTTGGTTATTGCTTATGGGATTTTGAAAATTGAAAAATCATTAGGAGTAGAGATGTAGTATTCAATGAAAAGGTTATGTACAAATATTAGTTGCAGGAAAAGAAAGTGGAAAAGGAAAACACAGAGTACATAGTGTGTTAACACTCGAGGAAACTCCTCTAGGTTGTAGCTCGAGGATGCCTGGTAACTTAAATGTTTTTATGGTTTTTCTAAATGGATCAAGTCAGGTGACCTACAGGACCTCACACTCTCAAGACATGCATGAAACTCAATCAAGGATAAGGCTTCTAACTACCATAGTTCATAGGTTTGATAATATGGTGTAGAGATGGAGAACTTATCATGTTGGCAGATTCATACATAAAACAGATATATATATATAAATGGCTAATCATAACAAGGAAAGTACTTATAATTCAAATCATCAACATGGAGATAGGATGAAAGCTATCAGACATCAAATAACATGAATAAACCTGAAAAACACATTCAAGCATAAAAACAGAACAGACAAGAAATGGAAGCTGAACATATGATAGCAAAAGAGCTTATATCAGGTCATCAGCAATATGAGAAGCTTGTTAATAGTAATGGTCTATAGGTCCCTGAAGTTGGACCCTTTCAATAACATAAGTTTTAGGCTTTATAGCCTTTAAAAAATATTCAGATTCTGAAAAATTGGATCTAATTTACTACAAATAGACATAATAATTGTTTTTGTAGAATTAGGTTAAAAAACCCTAATTTAACTACTAGACTATCTAACTGAAAAACTCGTCCACTGTTTGAACCCTCTAATGACTGAAATGAGTACTGGGAATCAACTACCACTAGTCCTTTGCTAGATAAGCCATTGTTTGTTGGACAGTTAGTGTGTGTGACCCTTTCTTCTTTTATGTAACTGCAAAACTGGAGTTTACCTTCCCTGATGTTGTTCTTCAGCACCTTTCATCTTTATACTTCATCCCTGAGCTAGTTATGTTTGCCCAAAACCGGTCCTTTGTGCCAAAATTTGATCATGTCCCTCTTTCTGCTTTCGGTGGTTAAGGGATCAAAATGTCGAGTCTATTAGCTGTCGAAAGCACTGCTTTCGATGGCTAATGAACCGCTTCAGCATCCGCCTAAGCCACCGAAAGCCATGTTCTACAAAATATTTTAAGCAGCCTCCAAAATTATGCTTTTAAGTTCTATTTGCTTATCTTTTTGTTCATCCTTCTCAATGTTTGGAAGGTTAGCAGTAGCCCAGCTTGATTCTGGATGCTGAAGGCTTATTGCTACTTCAGCTAGGGTTTCCAGTGTAAGATGAGTGCTAGGGTTTGGTTTGGCATCCTTCACCTGCAGCCTCTGAAGCCTTATCATCCTGTACAGCCTATTTTTTTCCTTCATGTATCTTAGGTTTAGCCTTTTTAGAAAGATATACCTTTCTCTCATCTCTAGGAAAGAATTGTGCAGCTGCTTATTCCTATTTGTCAATATAGCATTGTTTTTATTTATCTCTCTTTCTAAAATTTCCATTTCATACACTTGTCTCAGCAACTGATTTATCCTCTGTGTCTTGGGATTGCTAGAGGAATCCTTCTCCACAACCTGCACTGCTAGGTGATGGGAGTTCTTCATTTCCTACTACAACCCGCACTGCTAGGTTATCACCTTCCTCTCTTTCTTCTTCTGAATAGGATTAGGGCAGGTTCAAAATGTTTCCACTATGTGTTTTGATTCCCTGGCCCTTTTCATTGAAATCTAGGCTTATTTTAACCTTCTTGGTTTTAGAAGAGGAAGGAGGTTTTTCTGCTATTGTTGGGTAGATAGCCCATCTTTTCATCTTTCCACTCCTTAGGGTGCTAGAATTTTTCAAAGGAGAATTTCCCTTCTCTTCTGGATGTAGGCCTATTTCAAAACCATTCCAAAACAAGAAATGTTTCCATGCCATTATCCTCCTCTTCAGCAATTCTTGGATAAGGAGTTGTATAAGGCCATGGTGAGACAATCTTCTAGCAATCTTAGTTGGCTGAGCCTTCACCTAGTGTGCCATTTTTTCCAGGCTCCTATGTAAGTAGAAAGGTAAATTTAGTGGGGTCTTTCCTGTGAAGTGGTTCATTAGTTTGAAATGGTAAATCATGGCCTTGTTGTATCTTCCTTCACAAGTTATATAGACCACAATGGCCTTTAGTAATTGCTGCCACCTCTCTTCTAGCCAAGTGGATGGGACACTTTTCTTCCACACCACCCCTCTATGTTTAGGCTTCAAATACGATATGAACTCCACATCATTTGTAATGGTGGTTTTAAACCACTTCTCCCCAGTTCTATGGATTTTAGTCACTTCTACAATTAGGGTTTCATCCACCATGAATTCCTCCTTACCTATGAGTGCCTTGGATCCATCGAAAGAGAGAGAAAATTCCTCAGCCACCTGCTGGTGTGAACCTTGAACTTTCTCACAAAATTTGTAGCAGCCAGCATCTTTAAAGAACTGACAGACTTCTGGATGTGATTCCAGGTAGTTGATGTCTCCTAATTCTTACCTGAGAGTAGGCCCTCCCTTCTTCATTTACTGAATGTGCTCCTGAGTGCCTGCAAAAATTCAATTCAAGTTCTGTGGAATATTTTTAGCACGCTGACTTTTAGAGGTGGTTTTTTAGCAGGCTTACTTTCAAAGGTGATTTCTAGTGGTGAGGATTCATGCAATCGAAGGTGGAGTGTACTAGAGGATAGGGCACTAATTCTAACAGTTTTAAATACATGAGAAATGCTTGGGTGAGAGGATGATGGCATTTGGTGATATTTTCGAGACCACTTGCCCAACAATCATTTTTAATTCAAACTGGATATCCATTGGAGATTGTCTGTAGTTTGTTGGACAAATGAGGGAAGACTGGGGTTTTGAATCACATCGATCCTCATCAAAAAAATAACAGCCTCCTCAATCATTTACTTATGCCTTGATGTAGTTTCCCTGTCCTTTCAGTGGTTTATTGTGCCCTATCATGATCTCTGCTATGCTGACGAACTTTGATTTGATAGGCATTTAACCATTTCTTCTTTTGGCCTTTTCGACGGTTAAGGGCCCCCAAGATTTTGTCTGCTAGCTGTCAAAACCAAAGCTTTCGGTGGCTAATGAACCACTGACCTATTCTCTTAAGCCACCAAAACTACCTTTTCCTCAATGCATTTCATTTGCTTTCGGTGGTTAATGCCCTCCTTCGGTCACTCGCTAAGCTACCAAAACCAACACCTTTCGATGGCTAATGAGTTGTTTGAAACTCTCGCCTAAGCCATCGAAAGTCCTTTTTAATGAATAACTGAACTAGATAGCTTTCAGTGGATAACTATGACCCTGCATTAAACTTTTAGCTGCCGAAACCATAGCTTTTCAGTGGCTAATGAGCTGTTGGAAAACC
Source organism: Pseudotsuga menziesii (assembly GCA_001517045.1). NCBI lineage: Eukaryota > Viridiplantae > Streptophyta > Pinopsida > Pinales > Pinaceae > Pseudotsuga > Pseudotsuga menziesii. Next base: position 244,997 of record LPNX011000345.1, read on the forward strand.
TACCTAATCCATCGAAAGCTAAAACTTTCAATTTTATCAAATATCGAAATACAAGAGATCCACAATTTTTCAATCACCTTAAAATCTTTCATAACATGAATTGAATTCTTCATCCTATCAAAAATAAATTTTTTGAGTGAACTAATTGAAAACTAAATTTATTTTGGGAGATAACATCTAGCTCCTACTTGGGGATGGGAACCTTCCTATGAGGTCCCAAGAACCCCAGACCAAAATGCCTTTCCTAGAAAACAACTAAAGAATTTAAAATTGTCATCTACTGTTCCATTGGGCATGGAGTTTATTTTGTAAGCAAAAACAACCTACTAACTAATATTTTACAATAACAAGGCCTCAGAGCCTCAGATAAAGTAGAGTTTCATAAATCGCCCATTCATTGGGCCATCAAACACCTCCTCCCCGTCCAGATTTTGCAATTTGAAGATGTTGTTCTTCTTTATTTGAGCTATCACAAAAGGGCCAATCCACAAAGAGTCAAACTTTCCATGTTTTCCCTTGTCCTGCCTAACAATATCCCACTTGAGGACCCAATCTCCAACCTGAAAGTTGTCCACTTTTTTACTTTTGTCAAACATGACCTTGATCTTATATTTATTAGCTTCTAACTTTCCTATCACTTGTTCCCTGACTTGCTGCAACTCCACCAAATCCATCATCCTTCTCACCATATCATTTGGTTCCTCTTCCTCCCCCTGAAAGAATTTTGCTACTGGTAGAATTAGCCAAATGGGAAAAATGGCCTCAGTACCATAAACTAATTTGAAGGGATAAGTCCCTATAGATATCTTATATGTTACCCTATCAGCCCATAAACCAAACTTTAGCTTAGAATCCCATCTTTGCTGATTTGTCTCCAATAGTTTTCTGATGATCCTGACTAGGCTTTTGTTGGATGACTCAGCCAGGCCATTGCCTTGAGGGTAATAAGATGTGGAATGCAACAGCTGAATGCCCATTGACTCACACATGTTAACCAGTGCCCCATCTTTGAAAGTTGGTGCATTATCAGTCACTAACCTGACTGGGAAACCAAACCTGATAAATATATTCTCATATAAAAACTTCATGATGACCTGATGAGTTGCATTCCTGGTGGGTACTACCTCTATCCACTTGGTGAAGTAGATTGTGCCTACTAGGATCCATTTATGCTGACCACTGGATGAGGGATTTATTTCACCTATGAAATCTAGACCCCATTGCTAGAAAGGCCCATTCACTACAATAGGCCTAAGGGGCAAGGATTTGAGCTATTGCTTCCCTATAAACCTTTGGCACTGGTTACAGGCTCTCACAAAGGTACACACATCAACAAAAAGGACAGGCCAATAGTACCGGGCCCTCATAATATTATGGGCTATGGTATTCTAGTAATTATGGCCTCCACATGTGCTTGAATGAAAGTGATGCATGACCTAAAATGATTCTTCTTTATCTAGACACCTCAACAAAACACCAGACAGGTCTTTCCAGTACAGCAGTTTATCAATTACACAAAATTTAAGAGACTTTAGTTTAAGAGCTCGTGCTTGATTTGGAATGAGACCAGGAGGAACTTCTAATTTTTGCAGGAAATGAATAATACCTAAGTACCACTCACACAAGGACAAGTTGTCAGCCACTTTTTGAATTCCATTCTGATCCTGAACTACTTTTGCTGCTACTTCAGTTTGCAAATTTGTTGAATTTACACAAGTGAAGTTTATCCCCATTTGTTCACAGTTTTCTTTAGCCATGAGTTTGGCCAGACCTTCGCTTCTTACTAGCTTGGTGGGCTTTACCTCTATGTAAAACTCAATAAGCTTGGCACTCTATTTAGCTCTCTTTCCATCAATGTCAGGCTGAGTCAAAACATCCTTTACAGCAGCTGAAGGGACATAAGCAAGGACTTTTGCATGTAGAATGTAAATCCTGAAAGTTTTCAATGACTTGATGAGAGCATAAGCCTGCTTCTCAATGGGATCATACTTCATTTTAGCATCCCTCAATGTCTTGCTAAATAATGCAATTGGATGATCGATACCTTCATCATCTTTTTGTAATAGCACAGTTGCCACTGTGTCATAGGATGCAAAGGAGAAGATGTAAAAACTCTTGGTATAGTCCAGACTAATCAGAGTGGGGGCTTCCATGATAGTCTTTTTGATGTCTTCAAAATAGCTTCTTGCCTGGTCATTCCATTTGATTTCTGCATCCTTTTTCAACATAGATGTTATGTGCTTTACCAACTCAAAAAAGTTAGGGATGAACCTCTTGACAAAATTTATCTTACCCAGAAAGGACTGAATATCCCTTTTTGACCTAGGTATGGAAAACTTCCGGATTGCTTCAACCCTAACTGAATCAATCTTCACACCTTTAGCTGAGACTATGTGACCTAGGAGTTTCCCCTCACTGAGTGCAAATTGGGACTTCTTAGGGTTGAGTGATATCCCAAACCTCCTACATTTCATAAATACCCTCCTCAAGTGCTACAAATGTTCATGATGGCTGTGAGAGTAAACAGTGAGGTCATCCGGGTATATAAGCACAAATTTGTCTTTTAATCCTACAAAATCTAGATCCATGGCTCTCTGAAAAGTCGCCCCAGCATTCATCAGTCCAAATGGAATTTTGCCATACATGAAAGTGCCCCAGGGAGTAGTAAAAGCAGTCTTCTCTTGGTCATCAGCATTAAAGGAAATTTAAACTCAAAATGGGCCTTTTAACTCTAATTCAAATTCCATGTCATCATGTTTTACCCAATGAAATTTCTTTAAATTTTAAATACCGTATAGGTCTTCAACAAATTTTTAATATAAATTTGGGGATAGGTATCATAAAAAAACTACTTTTTTTTTAGTATTTTCGACATATCTCCCTGTGTTTTTACTAAAATTTAGATCAGGAGAGGTTGTTGGATGTGGAATTAAATTCTGCATCCAACGAGTACCCACTCAGCATACTTTTGACGGACCCTTCTACCCCAAAAATAAGAAATACCTGAAAAAACGTGATGATGACATCATCATCACATTTTTTTAGGTATTTCTTATTTTTGGGGTAGCAGGGTCCGTCAAAAGTATGCCAAGTGGGTACAAATTGGATTCTAAAAATAATTCCGCATCCAACGACCTCTCCCGATCAAACTTTGAGTAAAAACATAGGGATATATGTCAAAAATACAAACAAAAAAGTAGCTTTTTTCTTTTCTTCCTCAAAAATTAATAAATATTATTTTTTTATTTCAACTATTATTTTATTAATTTTTTTAGGAGGCCCATTTTGAGTTGAAATTTCCTCTAATGGGTGCACAGCAACTTGGTTGTATCCAGAGAAACCATCCATAAATGACATGACACTAGCCCCTGAGACTCTTTGCAACAAGTGTTCCATCTTGGGTAGTGGATAGTTGTCCTTATTGGAGCATTTGTTCAGATTTCTGAAATCCACACATAACCTAATCTCCTCTTTCTTCTTCCTTACCACCACTAAGTTTGCAATCCATTTGGAATAGCTGAGGGGAATTATGATTTTGGCTTTGAGGAGCTTATGGATTTCTTTTTCAATTATAGGTAGTAGGAGAGGACTGATGGATCTCAGCATCTGTTTGAAAGGGATGGTGTCCTTCTCCAAGGGAATCCTATGTTGGATGATATTGGTGTCATGGGTATTTAAGTCACTGTACTCCCAGGAAAATATATCAGCAAATTCTTTTATCAAGCCACCAAATTTGGACCTCTGATCAGCAGTCAACTCAGTGGATAGATTTATAAGTTTTGGATGGCTTTGGATACCTATGTTTTGCTCTTGGACAACAGGTTCTTGCTCCTTTTTGGTAGGCTTGAGAGGGATATCATTATATGGTAAGGAAGGTATGTACTTGACTTGAATATCATAGCTGAGCCTAAGAGGTAAAGGGGGAACAAACAAACTTGCAAAGACAGCAAGGGAATCAGCCAGGTGATTCATAGCCCTAGGTATATATGATAGTTCAAAAAACATAAAGGAGTCTCTGAGTTTCCATACCTCGTCCCTGTAAGCCTTTAGTCTGACATTTTTTTCTTAAAAGGTGTTGTTGACTTGCTATATAATAAGGTCTACATCTCCAAATATTTTCATGCACATGATCCCCATTTCCTTGGCAACTTTCACTCCTAACAGCAAGGCTTCATATTCTACTATAATTTTAGTGGTTTTAAAATCAAGATAATAAGACAGATGAATATTCTCTTTGGATGGAGAGATCAATACTACACCTGCACCTGCTAAGTTTTGAGTGCTAGCCCCATCAAAATACATGTTCCCGACTTATGTGGTCACTTCTTAGGGTTGCTGAAAAGTGGGCTTAGTAAGCTGGACTGGTATTTGTTGAGAATCATCTATTTGTAGAATGCATGACCCAAAATCTGTGTCTACTGCATAGATGGGGTGGTTCACTGAATTCTTTTCATTGCTTATGATGTAGGCAAGCTGATTCTCTCTGTAAAGCCTCTTGGTCTCCCCTCCAAACATTGGGATTGTAGCATATGTAAGGACCATCTTAAGGGTGCCACCTAGCCTTTTACTCCATGACTGAGACAGTAAGAGACCAAATTTAGGAGGGATATCAGCCACTATAATTTCCATCACAATGCTTTTTTAGGGTAGTTGAGATAGGTTTACAACAAGGTCTTTGATGAGGCCCAAGCACTTGACCTTTCTAAAGTCAAAGGAGAACAGATCATGGTAGGGTTTTGTAATGCTAAGGCCAAGCTCATCCATCACATCTTTTGGCATTAGGTTATGGGAAGCTCCTAAGTCCAGCAAACAGTTATGAAGGACTTTATCATGGATATTCAAAGATATGTAGAAAGGTGGGAAAGAATCATTTAGCTCTTCAATCATAGGGCCTAGGGTTACAATAGGTTTATCATCTTGTAGATTGACAAAGTCAGTATCTATATGTATCTTTGGTTGAAGGTACTTCAGTATTGAATATTTGAATGCATCATTTTTCATTAGCTTTATTAATGGGAAAGGGATCTTCAATTTCTAAATCTCTGACTCAAGGTTGAAAGAATAATGTAGTTTATCAGGAAACCTTACCTCTTGTACAGGAGCTTTGAGTTGGACAAGATCGAAGGTTGATGAATGCACTGGCTTTTGTAGCTGTTTGGGAATGACAGCCATTTTCTTTGGTGGAATAGTAACCTTTTTAGCTGGTGCAGCAGGTTGCTTTGCAGGAACAACATTCTTCTTATGGGGAGAAATTATCCTGGACCTCAGGTTATAACCTCCTTGATCATCTGCCTGATATACTACTTCTTAACTGATCTGCTCATCCATTAGGGCTTCCTCATATTCTTCCTATGTCAAAAAAGAATAGTCAGCCTCATCCTCCATGCAGTTGATGTTGTCTTCATCCTCTCCTTCTTCCTGAATGAACTATGATTCTTCTTCTAGTACAACATTCTGAAAGGGATCTCTAATTCTCTAATCTTCAACTTGATTCCTTTCCCTTCTAAGGATCTGGAATAGGGGGTTTCCTCTTCTGTAAGGAACAAAATTTGGGTTTCAGGGAACAAAATCACTTGGCCCTTTACCCCTCACAGGTATCTTCCCTCGGTCTTTTAGCTTAGACATTTCAGTAGTCAAATTATCTAACAGTTTGGCCATTTTGTCAATCTTGTTCTCTGATGAAGAATCCCCAAGAGGGTATGTCGGTTGTTTCTTCCTATCTATCTTTCCTTTGACCTTCTGAGATTCTACAATGTTAGATTCTACCTCTAGGGCAGCATTTTGCATAATTGATAGGGAGGCATATCTCCTTTCTCTGAGAAGCAGGAAGAAATCAGAGTCAAAGGCATTTGCATAAGTGATTATGGCCGAGGTATCAATGGGCTTGATCTCAGTGGGGATCTTGCTGAACATATTGTTAAACCTCTTGGTGAAGTTGGAGACATACTCCCCATTCTCTCTTTTCAAGTTTCTAAACTCGGTGATATAATAGAGGTGGTCTCTCCTATCTCCCCAATGCTTTAGAAATATGTCATCTAGGGCTTCAATGCCTGCTACTGATCCAGCAAGCAATTCTTTGAACCATTTCCTAGCCTGACCATCTAGGCTTTGCACAAAAACCCTAGTCCACACATCTTCTTGTTCTATATTTATGTTCTCAGCATAACTATAGAATGCTACTAGATGTTCTTCAACTGTGAAATCTCCCTCTCCTGTAAATTTAGGCATGTATTTGAGATAGTCTCCAGTGGGCATGGCCGAGAGGGGGTTAGGTAAATTCAGGGGGGCATACCTAGCTACCAGGATCCTTTCCATTTTGGTCAGAGGAGAAGCCATGTTGGAAATGGGTATGGAAAGGGTGGAAGAAGGTACTATTGATGTAGGTGGTAGCTGAAAGAGTGTTGGTGGTAAACTTATCCCAGTGGAGTCACTAGGGATTGGATTTTCACAAGCAGCAGTGCTTGAAGATACCCAAACCTTAAAATTTTATGATGTATTTATAAATCCTTGAGAATTAAATGTTTCAGCAGAAGAAATAATAACAGGAATATTTCTTGAAATACCTGATGTATCTTCCTTTGCAGCACTGCTGGTCTACCTTAGTGAAGCCCTAGCTCTTTTCAGAATCTCTTCTGGATATGAAACAGGTGTTGTTGGTGGCCCTTGAGGTTTTTCTCTAGTACTTGGTATTCTTGAAGCCACCTTACTTCAATGGAGTCTCCAGATAGATGATTACAACTAGAATAGTGTCCAAACTTTGTCTATCATCAAAGTAGGATCTATGTCATCTCCCAGGGAAGCTGGGCTTCAATCTCCTCTCTCTGATAACGGCACCAATTTGTTATCACTACAGGAAAATCCTCTAGGTTGCAGCTCGAGGATGCTTGGTAACTTAAATGTTTTTATGGTTTTTCTAACTAGATCAAGTCAGGTGACCTGCAGGACCTCACACTCTCAAGACATGCATGAAACTAAATCAAGCATAAGGCTTCTAACTACCAATGTTCAGAGGTTTGATAATATGGTGCAGAGATGGAGAACTTATCATACTGGCAGATTCATACATAAAACAGATATATATAAATGGCTAATCATAACAAGGAAAGTACTTATAATTCAAATCATCAACATGCAAATAGGATGACAGCTATCAGACATCAAATAACATGAATAAACCTGAACAAAACATTCAAGCATAAGCACAGAACAAACAAGAAATGGAAGTTGAACATATGATAGCAAAAGAGCTTATATTAGGTCATGAGCAATATAATAATCTTGATAATAGTAATGGTCTATAGGTCCGCAAAGTCGAACCCTTTCAATAACATAAGTTTTAGGCTTTATAGCCTTTACAAAATATTCAAATCCTAAAAAATTGGATCTGATTTACTAAAAATAGACATAATAATTGTTTTTACATAATTAGGTTAAAAAACCCTAGTTTAACTACTAGACTATCTAACTAAAAAACTCGTCCACTGTTTGAACCCTCTGATGACTGAAGTGAGTACTGGGAATTAACTGCCACTGGTCCTCTGCTAGATAAGTCATTGTTTGTTGGATAGTTAGTGTTTGTGACCCTTTCTTCTTTTATGTAACTGAAAAACTGGAGTATACTTTCCCTGATGTTGTTCTTCAGCATCTTTCATCTTTATACTTCATCCCTGAGCTAGTTATGTTCGCCCAAAACCGGTCCTTTGTGCCAAAATTTGATCTTGTGCCTCTTTATATTTTCAGTGGTTAAGGGATCAAAATGTTGGGTCTGTTAGTTGCCGAAAGCGCTGCTTTCAAAGGCTAATGAACCACTTCAGCGTCCGCCTAAACCACCGAAAGCCCTGTTCTACAAAAAAATTTAAGCAGCCTCCAAAATTATGCTTTTAGGTTCTGTTTGCTTATATTTTTATTCAGCCTGCTCAATGTTTGGAAGGTTAGCAGTAGCCCGGCTTGATTCTGGATGCTAAAGGCTTACTGCTGCTTCAGCTCGGGTTTCCAGTGTAAGATGAGTGCTAGGGTTTGGTTTGGCATCCTTCACCTATAGCCTCTAAAGCCTGATCATCCTATACAACCTAGTGTTGTCCTTCATGTATCTTAGGTTTAGCCTTTTTATAAAGATATACCTTTCTCTCATCTCTAGGAAATAATTGTGCTACTGCTTATTCCTCTTGGTCAATATAGCATTGTTTTTCTTTATCTCTCTTTCTAAAATTTCCATTTCATACACTTGTCTCAGCAACAAATTTATCCTCTGTGTCATGGGCTTGCTAGAGGAAGCCTTCTCTACTGGTTCATTTTTCTCCTTTGGTGTAGGTGATGGGAGTTCTTCATTTCCTGCTACAACCTGCACTGCTAGGTCAGCACCTTCCTCTCTTTCTTCTTCTAAATCTAAGTAGGGTAGGTTCAAAATGTTTCCAATATGTGCTGTGATTTCCTAGCCCTTTTCACTGAAATCTAGGTTTCTTTTAACCTGCTTGGTTTTAGAAGAGGAAGGAGGTTGTTCTATTGTTGTTGGGGAGATAGCCCTTCTTTTCCTATTTCCACTCCTTGGGGTGCTAGAATTTTTCGAAGGAGACTTTCCCTTCTCTTATAGTTGTAGGCCTATTTCAAAACCATTCCAAAATAAGAAATGTGTCCATGCCATATTTCTCCCCTTCAGCAATTCTTAGATAAGGAGTTGTATAAGGCCATGGTGAGACAATCTTCCAACAATCTTAGTTGGTTGAGCCTTCACCTGGTGTGCCATTTTTTCCAATCTCCTGTGTAAGTAGAAAGGTAAATTCAGTGGGCTCTTTCCTGTGAAGTGGTTCATTAGTTTGAAATGGTAAATCATGGCCCTATTGTATCTTAATTCACAAGTTATATAGACCACAATGGCCTTCAGTAATTGCTGCCACCTCTCTTCTAGCCAGGTGGATGGGACACTTTTCTTCCACACCACCCCTCTGTGTTCAGGATTCAAATACGATCTGAACTCCACATCCTTTGTAATGGTGGTTTTAAACCACTTCTCCCCAATTCTAGGGATTTCATTCACTTCTGCAATTAGCGTTTCAGCCACCATGAATTCCTCCTTACCTATGAGTGCCTTGGAGCCATCGAAAGAGAGAGCAAATGCCTCAGCCACCTACTGGTGTGAACATTGAAATTTCTCACAAAATTTGTAGCAACTAGCATCTTTGAAGAACTGGCAGACTTCTGGATGTGCTTCCAAGTAGCTGATGTCTCCTAAGCATGAGAGCAGGCCCTCCCTTCTTCATTTGCTGAATGTGCTCCTAAGTGCCTATTGTTACCACCTAAGTTGTACTTAGTGGTTTTTTATCAAGTGAGCTTGGTGAACCAGACAAGGATAACTTGTTCGGACTTCAAAAGACCTTTGGAAGTACTTCTGGGAAGTGCTTGTTGTACTATATCACATGTTCATACCCCATGGGGGAATTGTAATAAATATTCTAGCATGATAGTGTCTGTAAAAGATTCGGTCTCTTAGACTTTATTTGTCAATCCGATCAGCCCAGGGTGTTTTTTTCCCTTGGTTATTATTGGTTGTTGAATAAATGACTGATAATTTCTGAGTTTTTCACTCCATACCTCCAAAGTTGGGGTGGTCGGCTTGGCATTTAGGCCTATTGAGGTTATTAGAGTCTATGTGTCAATGTATAAACATGCTAGACATCATGGTCGAGTCATATGCATGTCTAAGTCCCCCTAGGTTTTTTCAATTTTTCATTTTTTTAGTTTTTTCAGTGTTTTTTTGTTAATTTAATTTTTCCAAAACTTAGGCTATTTTTTAATAGTTTAATTGGAAAAATTGATTTTTTAATAAAAGTGGGCCAAATAATCATTTTCAGTCATGTAGGTGCTCATTTTCAAGCTAAGAGCACCATGTAAACCCATGGGCCCACTATTTCCTAGTTTTGAGTGATTTTTCATTACTAGAGTCAGAAAGCCCCAAAAAATCATTTATTGATTATTTTAATTAATAAATTGGCGAATAATGGATCAAATCCAAAATCATATATCCGTGGATTCTCAGCCGATTTGATTGAAATCAATCAGGTTCGAACCAAATTGACTACATCTCACAAATCCTTGACTAAAGGAGGTGATCAAATTACATCCAAAGTTGATCTTCAGCAGTCTTTATGGGGAATTGCACCCTCTCTCTCTCTCCTCCACACGTGTGGGCTCTCCTGGGAGCTCTGTGGACTGATGTGTCATTTTATGGGTTGATGTGTCAGCTCAATCAAGCCCCTAGTTTACAAGTAGGCTCAGTTCAGCTTCAGATTTGCATTGATTGACTCTCCATCAGCTGATTTGATCTGTCTCCTTGGGATTTGCGCCCCCCTGGGCTAGATCTCCTGGTTTTTGTATAAATCAAAGCACAAACAGCCTCTTCCAAGCTAGTTAGAACTGGGATTGAGGTGTTGTTTCTCTTGTACTGTATTGTTTATTATTCTGGAATAAAGAAGCGTTGGAGGCAAGATCTATGGTGTAATGCTCTTCATGTGTGGATGGTGATTGTCAAATGCTTATGAGGTATAATATGTGTTATTTATCATTGCTTTTGTTGGTTAATTGTTGGCCTTGAATGAGAGAGATCCCTCCTGTTAGGGTAAGAGTTTATTCTAGTTTGATTTATTCTCTTACTACTTCTTGTTTCAAATCTATTGGAGTTGTATGTATTTTAAGTTTAATTACATGCTTTCCAATTATCTCTTCCAGCAGCACCTATGTTTTAACCATCTATTTGTGCAAGGATTTCTAAGTTGCGGGTGATCTCGCTTGTACAAGAGGTTGAGATGGTTTGCATATTCCTCATCTTCAAGATATTCTGAATGACATAGTCCCTCGGTGTTCCACCAAAGTAGAATCCAAAGCCCAACATTCCCAGGCTTCAAACACTCTTTCTCTCTCTTCCTCCTTCAAAATCTTAATTTCTCTTCAAATTGGTTACTTTTAAAGAGTATTATTGCTTAGATCTATCTCATTAAGAAAATTACATATATATCTAGTTAGTAATATCATTTCTTAAGTTTAGATCTCAGTTCCATTTTGCATATAAAGTTTTATTTTAAGAGATCTAGCTGAAATTATCCTCTTTTTTGCAAGCATTTTAAAGAAAATTTGTAGCTTGCTTTTAAGGTAGTTTCCTTTGCTGTACTTTAAAGTTCATATTCTGCAATAAAAGTGCACATCTCATTGGATTCCCAAACAACAAGCCAAGATCCCAAGGAAAGCTTGCTTTCCTTGGTTCCTTTTTGCAAAACTAGATTACCCCAACTTAACAAAATTTTACTTAGATTTTTTATTTCGGTAACTAGTGTAGTGACCCAAAACACTTTCAAAATGTGTTTGGGCACATTTGATTTTGATTGGTTGCTGTTTTTTAGCAGGTCTAATAAAAAAGAGAAGGAGAATCTGCCCAATTTCCGACTCTTGGACGAATCGGAGTTCCCCCACCACTGTGTTTTAATTGTAGCTTGTTAAAAGCTTGTTGTAAGCCTTTGGTGTTGGTAATAACTCCCGATTCGATCATTATTCCAATGCAAATGCCTATATTTATACAAATCACATGGCGGTTGGGTTTCACCTTCCGCTCAGCCTGTTTGGCTTCCTACTATTTATTTATTTATTTATTTACATTATATAACCCTAACGGATTATATTCTAACATTTGGATCCCAGATAACAAGGACCAAAGTGCATCAATTTTAATTTCCTGATATTGTAAATAGCTGCTAATAAAAATAAAAGGTCCTTTCGAATAGGCTCTTTCGAGCCTATTCACCATCCTCCCTGGGGGGATTTGTGTCCGTGTTTCTTTTTTGCTTTCTTTCCTTTTTTTTGCAAACTAGCGTAATTCTAATCTGCAGGGTAGTATACTTTGATTTATTATCAATTTCATATTCCATATTTGATATTTCAAAGTAATCTTAATACTTAACCCATGACTTCCCGATTGACCCGAAAGGGGAAAGAGATGCGTGGTAGGACTAATTGGAAAACCGGAATTGTGTATATGTGTTTTCCTTTTTATCATTTGTTTCATCAACTATTATAAAATTAACCCCTCCTTGATTCCCTGATTGAGATCCTCTTGGATCGAAAGAGGTTCCTGGAGGGTTTTCTTTTTTAACAAGAACACCCATCTCAAAATTTACTAAAATTGACAAGACTCCGGTGTGTATGCTCTGCACTTGGCTGCGGTTTGTTTGATCAGTCAAGCTATATCAAAATCATTTGAGTGACTAGAATAATTAGGATTCACTATCCCAAATTGACAAACCATCAGGTGAAAATCCAACACCTAGATCAAACCATTACGGTGGAAAAATACCCAAAGGAAGCGGGAACTCTTGAAAAGTGACCTCGGGGCACCGATCTCTGTTACACCTATGGGTGAATTATGAACAATAGCCTCAGAGACTCCATTCAGCCCACATATTCCTTGTGGGTAGCTGTGATGGTTTAGTTTTGGACATACTCCAAGTACTCTTAGGTATATCTGGAGTCCCCCCTCCCTTCGCCTAATCTTAATCAACTCATATTTCACATTAACTTAAAACTTACCAAGAGGAAATCGCAAAACATTCACTCCAAGCACATGCAAGTACATTGATTATCTTTTGACTCCATTTTAAGGCACTGGTTATTTTCTTGCTATATATATATATATATTGTGTCTCAGCATTGTGCTTTCATGCGCTCATTTTGTATCTTATCATCTATGGTTGTTTATGGTTAAATTTCAAACTCCTAAGTAATTCATTCAGTTTAACATCACCATACTAAGTAATTATCCTTAGTAACTTTATAGGGTCTACCCCCCTTGGCTTCATTAGGAGTCGAGCCTAAACGGAGGAGTCAAGAACAAGGTGACAACCTTGACTCAAGACTTGCCCCCAAGGACACACCGAGTGGCTTAAAGATTTTTTCCACATGACCCAGGTGTGTGAAAGGAGGCAACACTTTTTGGCGTCGTTGCCGAGGATAAATATTTTTATTCCTGAGTACGACTTAGCTTAACTTTTTTCTAAACAACTAAAAAGATAAAAACTTTTGATTGATCTAGTCTTTAAAAAAAACATAAAAATTAAAACTTGATCCATCTGGCGACTCCACTGTCTAACATCCCTTCAAGAATTTCTACCCGAAGAAACCGCCGACAATTATTCAATCCTCTCCTTGATCCCAAAAGGTTCATTAGGGAAAGATTGAATAGGTAGACTTCTCGTAGAAACCTTGAAAATTTAGGAGACCAATCCCTCTCAGATATCCATCACATATTTGTAGAGAGTCATACCTTCCAATCTCAAGAAATGACAGAATTTTTCAAACCCCTTGACTTTTCTCAGATATGAGGTAGTCCTCATGACATTCTGAATGATGCTATCAAGAAGCTCCCCATATTCCATGGAAATAATGCCATCACTGCCATTTTTATTAAAAAGTCTCACATCCGAAAGTTTGATAAGCACCTTGTCAGCTATTGCAATGGTGCTGCCCATAACCATGAAGATGTCAAAATGAAGCTCTTTTCTTTATCCTTAGAGGATGATGCTGTGGAATGGTACTCCGACCTTGGTGATGATTCATATAAAACTCTTAATGAATTCCTAGAGGGTTTTAAGAAGAAATGGGGGGAAAGAGAGAGCCAAGACATTTGCTTGCTTCCCTTCATAACATAAAGAAGATGGAGAATGAAACCATTGATTAATTTAATACTAAGTCCAGGCGTGTGGTTGCGGACCTTCCTAGAGAAATCAAGCCAAAGGATGCCTCCATCCTCATATCCTACATCAAAGCTTTCACTGGTGATTTGAGGTACCAATTAAGGGACAAAGAGCCGGCCGATCTAAAAACTACTCAGGAATTGGCCGAGAAAATAGAAAAGAATATGCAGTCTTCAGGCAAATCCAACATTCCAGGTTACACTAGGAGAAACACATCATACAACAAAGAGAAGGGAAAAACCATTGAATTAGAGGAAAATCAAACCTCTAAAGACCCCATGGAAAAGGTAACTAACATGATAAAAGAATTAGTTACTAGTCAAAACCAAATCATGGCAAATCATTCTACACAACTAAATCATATTCATAACAGAATAGTCACAATGGAAAGAAATAATGGACCTAGGAACTTTCAGCCTAAATAGAATCAGATGTATCAGAAGAAAGCTCCTCAGCAAGAACCTAGAATTCCAAACCAGTTAGACTCAACTAACCTGGTAGAAGAAGTCATTCCATGGTGCAGACCTTGTGATCAATTCCACCAAGAAAGCACTTGTTATATTGCAAACCATGTTATAGAACATGAAATGGCCAAGGTCAGTAATCAGGAAACAACATCAAGTGAGTCTGATCATGTGTACATGGTAGGCCGAACCTATCCTTTATCAAACCAGCATTGGAAGCAAGCCATGGATTACAGTTACGAGAAGGATCTCCTTTCCAACTTTTATGGTGTAATGCCTTCTCCAGAAGCAATCAAGGAAATGAAGGAGGCTAGATTCAAGGGAGCAGTGTATCAAAGAAAGGAGAAGCCATCACCATCTAAACAATACAAGACAAAGGTAACCACTCCTCCTCTCCCAGATCCCCCTGTTATCCCTGAATCAAATGTTGATATGGGAGAATGGATAAGTAGTGCTAAGATTCATGTTTATGCCACTGATGTCCTTAAAATTCCTGGTCAAAAAGAAAAGTTGTTGAAAGCCATAAAGGATAGTCAAAGTAAAACTCACAATATTGTCAAAGAGGATCCTCTTCCTAATAATAATGCTATATTTGAAGCTGAACATATTGAACCTATAGATATGCCTATAGTCCTCAACAGTGTTGATCCGAGAAGAGAATACCACCCACATTTTTATGTCTCCCTCTTAGTTGACAACCTCCTCCTTCATAACTGCATGTTAGATTCAGGTGCTTCATCAAATGTCATGACAAGAAAAGTAATGGAACAGCTAAATCTAAGGGTCACCCGACCCTACCACAATGTTTGTGCTATGGATGCAATAGAAGTTGAAGTGGTAGGGATAATCTTAAATTTACAAGTTAAGTTGGCCAAGTATCCTGATATCGACATGTCGATGGATGTGGTGGTGATAGATGTTCCAGATAATTGGGGGATGTTGCTATCCAAAAAATGGGCCGCAACTCTTGGTGGGCACATTCAAATAGATTGGACATATGCTACTATACCTGCATCAAAGAACACTAGGGTGATTCTCCACAAAGAAAAGCTAAGGAAACGACATGTAGAAAACCCTAAGAAGCCCGGAAATGAATTTGTTCATTTCACTGATAACTTTGGAAACTATGTTATTTTGTCAAATTTTATCGCCCCTATTAAGGAAAACATTAAAAATGAAAATATTGATGAAGTTTGGTAAATGTACTTTGACAGGGCTTATTCCAAAACCGGAAAAGGTGCGGGCATCGTGATCATCTCTCCTTCAGATAAAATATACAACTTTGCGTTTAGGTTAGAGTTTGAAGCATCAAACAATGTATCCGAGTATGAGGCATTGCTCCTAGGGTTAGAAACTGCTAAAGATATGGGGATAAAGATGTTGAACATAAAGGGTGATTCAAATTTAGTTGTCCTCCAGATTAAGAATCAGTATCAATGCAAAAATGATAGACTAAGAAAGTATAGAAATGCCACATGGGACACTATGGAGTGGTTTGATGCGCTTAACATTCAAAAGATCCATAGGGAAATGAATGGGTTAGCAGATAAATTGGTAGTAGTAGCATCCACCCTCCAGCCATTAGATGAAATGATTAGTGGGAATGGAAAGATGGAAATTAATTTCAGACCTTCAGTTCCAGATAATATAGATCACTGGCAGGTGTTTAAGGATGATGAACAACTTTTGAGATTCATCCACAACCTACAAGAGTTTGAAGGTTGCAATATCAGTTATTAGCAAGAGGGTAAAGAGTATCAGGAGTGCGAGGATAATATAGGGAATCGCATCCCGAGTAACCTTATAGCTTTCAAGAATCTCTTTGATCGACAGGATCATCATAAAAAAAAAAAAAAAGAAATAAAAATTGGGACTTATATGTAAATAAACATAGGAACTGACAAAGACCCCAAGTTAATAAAAATTGGAAAAGGTACTTTGGAAAATGAAAGGAACAATTTGATCAACTTAATCAAAGAGTATAGAGATGTGTTGGCCTTTAGTTATGATGAGCTTAAAGCCTATCGGGAGGATGTGTTTCAACACACTATTCCCCTCACAAAAGAAGCTAAGGAGGTCAAACCTTTCCGACAAAAATTTAGGTCAATAAATCCTAAGTTGGCCCCCATTGTGCAGAAGGAACTTCAGAAGATGTTAGCAGCAGGGATCATAGCACCTACAAGACATTCATCTTGGTGCTCCAACTTAGTTATGGTCAGAAAGAAGAATGGGTCAATTAGAATATGTATAAATTTTAGAAATCTGAATATATCATGCCTCAAAGATAATTACCCATTACCCTACATGGAAACATTGCTTCAAAGAGTAACAGGATCAAGAATGATGTCCATGTTGGATGGCTTTTCCAGTTATAACCAGGTGTTGGTAAATAAGGAGGATCAACATAAGACTACATTCACCATACATTGTGTTAACACCATTATTTATGTTGGAGCAGGGTCCTGCAGCTACAAAAGAAGCTACCAGTTTAGCGGACAGACAGTTTTGGCGAATAGACAAGATAGAGCTACGACGCCGTAGCAGGTTTCTAGCTGCAGAGTAGAGCCGAAAACCATGACTTTTAAGATAGAGAAGTCAAGGAAGACGACGGTACTTGAGCGGCTGAGACAAGAGAGCTCACCCACTGCATTGAAGGCAGCGGTGGAAGACAGGAGGGCTCGGCTACCCTCATAAAGGAAAAGGAGCAACGAGGCTGAGGCATTGAAGACAAAGGACATCAAGGGAAGTAGCGCCGGTACCCATGGTCAGCGCTGGGAAGCATGGAAGACTGCAGGAAGCTGTGGTGATGGGAAGCGGTGCATAGTACCCATGATCAGTGCCGGGACGCATGGAAGACCACAGAGAGCTGTGGTGTGACGGATAGTGGCTACCTAAAAGTACAGATACGCCGACTGTCACTAGTTAGGGTTTGGGTTACTATTGGGACAGGCCCACAGTGTTGTAATGGCGAGACCTTCGAGCCGCCTATAAAGGGATGTATATATATTTTCTGGGAAGCGATGCATAGTACCCATGATCAGTGTCGAGAAGCATGGAAGACCACAGAGAGCTGTGGTGTGACGGATAGTGGCTACCTCAAAGTACAGATATGCTGACTGGCACTAGTTAGGGTTTGGGTTACTGTTGGGACAGGCCCACAGTGTTGTAATGGCAAGACCTTCGGGCCTCCTATAAAGGGATGTATTTTGTATTGTAAAAGGTTGGCGAGTTGGCATTTTGAGCATTTTAAGCCATCTAGCTAGCTAGTTAGCCATTGAGTCTATTCGCTCACAGCTACCTTGTATTGTAATAGAGTTGAGCTCTGGTTCTGTTATTAGTTGTAGTATCTTACTGTAACCAGTAGCTGGCTCATAGAGCATGCATGTAACGATCTGCAGGGATCGACAGAGAGGGAGGAGTATATTGTAAGATAGACAATATAGAGATAGAGAGGAGATCTAAGAGAGAAGGTCTCAAGATGCATATGCGGTGCAGCAGAACTGTGTTTACCTTCCCCTGAGCTATAATAGAAACACAGTTCTGTGGATGTAACTTCCATCCTGGAGGTGAACCACGTTAAAATCGAGTGTTATGTGATTGAGTTATGTGTTGTATTTACTTCTTGCATCTATCAGTTATTACATGAACCTTGTTTACATTTTAATGTATGTATGCGTTATTCAGTCCACAGCAATATAGAAGGATAGGTATAAGTTGAAGTCTTTGGCATGTTGTACGCGGGTTCATTTATGCTTTGCTTGAAACAATCACTAGTCACAGTGTTAAACAGCCTGTCATGTTGAGTCTTGCAAGTCGACACGAACAATGCTAAGTGCGCTGAGCCGTAGGAGTGGGATATCGCAGGGAGGCGATAATGCATCGGCAGAGGAGCTGCGGTGCGCGATACCGTAGGTTAAGGACTTAGCGTTGGGAAGAAGTTACGTGTTGCCTGGTGCGCAGAGATGCGATAAGGCTAGAGTCATCGCGAGTCGGTGGAAGTTGCGCGACGTGGAAAGGGAACTGCACGACAGGAAGAGAGAGATCTCGTGGCTAGAAGAGCTGCGAGGCGAGGAGATCATGCGACACGAGCGGAGGGTCGTGCAACGCGCACAGAAAGAGACCTCACGGCTAGCAGAGCTACGAGTCGCAAGTAGGATGCCACAGAACCTGGTCCAAGACGATTGAGTCCTTGGCCAACCCATTAGAATCACTTCGGGTGAGACTTCAGGCCGCTTCACGGTCTATCACCGAAAGGGCCAGTGAGCTAGGGGTGTTGTTGGTTAAACACAGTAAACCCAGGTCTGCCCATGATAGCCAACAATTTAGCAGAGAGAAAAAATACCATGGTGAGGAGAAAATAATGGTCATTCATAATACTTTGGTTAAGTTTTATGGTATGAGGGTAGCGCAAGATGTAAAAATGAGTAGTTACCAAAAGATCCTACGGTGCGAAGTAGAAAGGAGAATATCAACGGCCTATATTACGTCTGCTCTTCAAAGATGCGAGGAGAATAAGTGTATGCTGGCGGCTAATGTGATGTATAGATCAACGGTCGTTGATCCATCCGGATGAGATCCACGGTTTGTATAAGCTCCACTTTGTAAACATGCACGATAGATAAATCCATGACGCTCCACGGAATTAGATACGTACCAATTGATCTATCAGTGGAAAAATAAAGGTAGATTACATCGACAGCTGTGGATGATTCCGGAGCGGTAACTTGCATGATGGATATGATCTGGACGCCCGGCGGAATGAGGTACGTGGCGTTTGATCCGATGGTTGAAAACTAAAGGTGGAATAGATCAACAGTCATGAATGGATCCGGAGTGGGAAAGTGCGCGGCAGATAAAAGTGAAGAGCGGTTGCAGAATATAAACCGCTGTCCACGTGGCAAATTGTGGTTCAATCCGGAGACGAAAATGGTTTCATGTAAACTGCCAAAGGAATGTTCCGGAGTGGGGTCCTATAAAAGGGAGGTTGACTTGTCTCATGGTTATTTTATTGGCGCCGGATGGGTGAAAAAGACCTACAGCTTCATCAACCTTCGATTTTCAGTGTCGAGCACACGCCACTACAATTGACAGGGAAGGCTTAAACACCTATAATTCGTCTGTCTGAATTGCTATTGTCAACTAGATTATGGACCAGGGAACGGAACTGCAAGGGTCTGGTCATGTTGTAGATGATAGGGAATATTATCTAGTGGACAGAGACAGAGGCATGTGCGACCCCTTTCTATCTATACGAAGTGTGTCTGTCAATAAGGAAAGGTTATGGCACTATAACTCACAAGGAAATGATGTCCTGAATGTCTGTAAATCCTTTTTGTACTATTTCGCCATTGAACAAACCCTCCATTTTCCAGAATTCATAGAATGGTGTGCTATGAATTACTCCCCTTCTCAGAGAATCATTGTAAGCCACTCTACATCTTGAATCCTCTGTAAAATCAGCGCCAAAGTTATCCGTGAAAATATCAATTTGCCTGACAGTTACCCTGACCAATGTGAACCTGTGAATGAGCTAATCCTTGCTGAATTGTTCAAGAAGTGTGAAACTGAAACCCATTGCCAATTCCTGTCCAATATTTTGAAAGAAGGTCAATCTTTAGATGGTTTTTTATTACCTTACCCTGTGCATATTTTTAAAAGTGAAGTTCAATTAGTGGTATCTCTGGTCTGTCAAATATTTGGTCTTGATGATGATTGTCGCGTGAGTGAAGTCATCCTTGGTTTTTTATTGAAAATAAGTTCCTTAGGTTCTGAATCCCAATCGGTTCCAGTATTTAGTCTAGATGAGTACTTAGCGGAAGAAATTCATCTTCAGTTAAGTGAATTTCCGAAAGTCAGGTTCTTTAAATTTCAAACTTACCTGTTGAACATGCTGCTATGTTCAAATGTCACTGACTTACAATTTTTGAGTACTATTTTCTCCTCTGATTTGCCCAAGCAAATCAGTATGTTTGAATTCACTAATTCAATCATGTCTGAGATATATAAAATGTTGTTCGATGAAGAGTTTCCCCGTGTGTTGGAGGAGATGAAGTGTTTGATGCAGTCCTCACCCGAAGACCGAGTTGGAGACTGGTTCTTGCACAAAGATTCCACTGTTTTAAGAGTATACAGATTTACGAGACAACCTTATAAGTTACCCACTTTTCTGACCCCGATAATTTTTGCATTGGAGTTCATGAGGCAGAGGTTGCAGTCTGAGGAAGAGCATTTTGGTGCTTTTAAAAAGTCTTCAAATATTGAATTCCCCCTCAAGGTTGGCTCTTTCATTTTTAAAAGTAAAGGTGCCTTAGTGTTTATTGAAAATTTATTGGAAGGCATGGAGTTCAAAAAGGAACCAAAGATAAATTATGATCCCCACCATGTAATCTCCTTGAGGAAACAGGCCAACAAGAACAAACCGTTTGATCACCTCTATTGAAGGTTTGGCTGAAACAGCCAATTTGTTGCAATTTAGAGAGACTCCCAGGTATGACGAAGACACAAGTAGTATTGTAATCAAAAGAAGTCTTTCTGAGGTCGAGAGCATGGAACTAGATGAAGACGGATCACATAAAAAATCCAAGTTGTCTCAAGGTGGTGGAAATTCAAATGAAGATATTTCTGATGATTTCAAGAAAGTTGCCCTGGTCCCAACAAAAGCTGTACAAATAATTCAGTTTTCATTTAAAAGTGTAGATGGTTCAGAGTCAAGTTCAACTTTCAAGTCAAAAGAGGAGATCAAGGCTAGTTATATGGAGAAAAGAAAACAGTCTCTGGAAGAGACAATAAGTTTGCTTCCGCGAGTAAGAAATTTAAACAATCCAAAAACTTCTTTGATCTCTTCCAGAGATACCGAAAGAAATACCTTCAAGTTAGCCATGGTGAATGACAAAAAGATGTCTGAGATGGAAATCTGGTTGGATAAAATCAGTGTACCGGAAAAGATACAGCTTCACAAGAAAACTAGTGACATCATTTATTCAGACCTTCTACAAGATATGATAAGAGTAAACAAATTACAAATTTTGGTAGATAAATTAGAAATTCAATTGAAGCATGAAAGAGTTGAGAATAAGGCCAATGCCATTCAGATTAAGTCACTACAAGCAGGTATTGTCAGTTCAGGTAATGAGAAAGATAACACCCAGGCCGTCAAAAGAATGCTAGAAGAAAAAGACAATGCGCTCCAAGTTTTCAAGAAAAAATTGAAGATCTCGGGCACTGAACATGTTCAGTCCTCTGAGTTAGTGGCTCTACAAGAAGAGAAAGATAAGATGCATCAAGAGATGATGGAACACAAAGGAAAATCTGTTGAGCTGCAAGAAGAAAAATGCAGATGGGAAGCCGAGAGGAGTGAATTGATATCTCAAATTTCTTTGTTGAAAAAGGACCAGAACGAGGAAAAGGAAATCATGGAGGAGTTGATGAGTCAAACACCTCTTGATGAAGACTTATCTATTGTGAATATTGACAAACCATTGAATGACTTCTCTATAGATGACTTGTCAATACTTATTTCCCAGGTCAGCTTAAAAGAGGAAGAAATAAAAGAATTAAAGGCAGAGAATGAAAAGATCAAGTCTGAATTGGCCAAAGTAAATGAGAATAAAAATAAAATACTGCAAGACAAGAATCAGCCGCAGAAAAAATTCAATGAACTTAAAGAGAAAAACATCGGGAAAGGTCCTCTCCAAGGGGCAAAACACATCATTTGGGACACCTTGTCTATAGAGATCACCAAATTCCGGCACCATCTGAACTATATCGATGATCTATGCATTTTGATCAAATTGGCTCACCAAAGACTAAAGTTAATGAATGAACATATGGAAAAAAGGCCCCTTACGACAACCTAGAACACATTGAATTTTTTAAATTCATTGACATATCAGAAATTACATGGCATGGGAATAAAGGATAGAATATCAATAGTGCTATGGGCTAAGAAGTTCATCCACAAGCATCATTTAATGAAGACTATCCAAGACAGAGCAAATGAAATGGTTTCTCAGGTTAATAACTTCAAGCAGGTTTTCAAAGAGCTATTTGAGGACGGCTTGCCTCCTTTTGGGATGAGGAAGGACGGTTGTTTTCTCAGGAGCATTATCACAGCTTATTAGTTCAGAACCGCATGGACCACTCTAAATTTGATGACTTGGAAAAAGGCCTAACAGGAAAAGCTATTGCGGACAAATTAACAAAGGATTTTGAAATTTTTCAAAAGTTCCTGATGATTAGGAAAGGATTGCCCAAGGTGTCATATGAAGCGTACATGGAGCTGGAAGTGGCCATTCAAGAAATGATGGAATGTGATATCCCAAGCTCAGAGCAATGGAAGGCCATGGAAAGGTTCAGGAAGACAAAGTACATCCTTCATTCATAGAGACAGGTGTTACGCACCAAGGAGCTGACTAGACGAAGACATGTTATCAAGTTGATTTTAACTTAATGATTTGTTAGGATTAAAGCTGTAGTTTATTCCTAAGAGTTAGGAATTCAGTTACAAGACTTTAATTAAGCTGATCATTCAGTTATGAATCTTCTTGGAAGATCAAACTATTTTATCTATATATTTGCATCTATTTTATGAGATGGGGGTTGGAACCTGTCCTGTTGTTGAGAAGCTTTGGAAAACATATATTTTTTGAAGAACAAAGTTGAATGTGAATGAATTATCAGAGATTCATGTGTCATTTATATTACAGTCTGTGCTTCTCTTTCTCTGTGATTGTTTTTCCAGTTTTGCACTCCATTATGTTTCCTTCGTATTTGAAATATAGTGTTGAATGATTAAAACTCATGATGGCCGTGCTTTGATTATTGTTTCAAATATTTTATAAATCCTTCTGCTAAATTCGATATAGAATTTGTCATATGATGCTCTGTATTGATGGACTGTTCTCTTTTCTTCTATTCCAAATGAATCAATGAATGACTGTGATTAAATGGTTACCTTGCCTTTGATAAATTTCTGAACATGCGATTTTGTGATATTTTTATCTATATGTGACTCCATGCCCAATGGTTCTGTGTATCGTTTCGACCACCTTTAATAATCTTTGAGTGTTGACATATATTTCTGGCCTTGTTAAATCTATATCTGAGAGATCCCTCTCTGGAAAGAAAAGTCAGTTTCTTTCTAAAAGTGGTTTTGTTGTTACCTTGGGATTTACCTTTCACAACCTTGGGTACATTCTGAGTGCTAACAAACTGGCGCTGTTTTCGGGGAACGAAAGTGCATATCTCCCCTGGGAGAACGACAAAGTTTGAAGAAAGATTTCTGTGGGAAAACGGGTATTTTATCAGCAGAAGAGGTTGTATATTTGCCCTGGCGACTCCATTGTGAAGCTTGTTTAGAACTTAATGAGTCATTCTGGCTTCAAGAAGACACACGCGAGATAACTCTGATACCGAATTCTTGAAAAGTTTTGAAGACCCAGAAAAGCTATTTAAAAGAAAAAATAAAGAAAAGCTAGATTTTCCTTTGTTTGGAGCATCATCATCTCAAGATTCTCATATTGATCCAAAATGGGAAGTTAACGTTGGAAAAAATCTGTTGAAGACCAAATCTGAGTCTGACCTTAAGAATACTGAGTTTAATCCCCGTAGGTTAGAATCTTACTTGTTGTATTCCCTTTGGAGAGATTTGCAACAAACCACAAAGGCCGAAACATTTACCTCTCAGAATACTCAAACCTCTTTAGTCCCTGCGAATCCACCTAGACCAATGGCAGCCAGATTTGCTCCCCTGTGTTTTCCTGCTGTATTACATGATCTTCCTCTAAATTATTCCCAAAGAATTTCCTTATTTGATGGAGAAGGTGACATAACCACAAAACAGCATGTTGCCAAGTTTGAATATTTCATTGACTTGGAATAAGTTGATTATCCGGATGTTAAAATGCGGTTGTTTGCCCAAAGTTTGTCAGGTGAGGCAAAGAAATGGTTTAAAGATTTGCCAAATGGGTCTATAGTGAATTTTTAGGCTTTCCAAAATGCTTTCCTAGATAGGTGGGATGATAAATAGAATCCTTTGCAGCTCCTATCTCAGTATAACAGTCTCAAAAAGGGAGGTTTTGAATCTGTCCATGAGTTTTCTAGTAGGTTCATGATGGTTTACAATTCCATTCCAGACGACATAAAACCTTCTGCAGCCGCAGCTAAATTATATTATGCTGGAGCTTTTAATAATGACTTTTCATTTTCATTAAGAGAAAGAAAATCAGTGACTCTTGCTGCTATGTTTACAGATGCTCTAGAAGTAGAAGAAAATATGATGGCAAGTGGAAAGATGAAACATAGAGATATTGATAGAAGGAAAAAAGAAGATAATTTGCCTTCTACATATTCTTCCGCTAGTGATGTCAAATTTGAAATGATGTTGAAAACCATGGAAAAGTTGATGGATAGATTAACTATGGATAATAGAGGATTTAATAGAGAACAAGCTGAGCCTCATATCAAGAATCCTAATTTCAGAAGACCGAATCCTCCTGCCCCCCCCAAAAAAATCGGGAGAGAGATATGAGGAATCCAAGAAATCAGGAGGAACAGCCAATTCGTCCACCTTTTCCTGAAAATTATGTTGCCGATGAAGAAGATCCAGCTGAAAATGAGATTCACATTTTTGGAGAGTAGGATTCAGAGATCTATCATACTGAAGAGGAGCATAACTTGTTCGAGCAAGAGGGTGGAAATGAAGAATTTGAAAAGGAGAACGAGTTGTATCAAAGGGGTTATTTACATGCTATGGATGATGTGCAAAGGAAAATCTGGTTGAGGAACAGGGATGTCTTCATAAATAAAGGCAAGGCGAATCCAAATCAGCCTTCTACTAGTTCTTTGATTGTAGAAAAGGAAAAAGAACTGCAAAAAGACTCTTTTGTAAATTAAGAGGCTGAAAATGGTGTACAAAAGGATAAAATAACAAAACAGGCGACTCCGGTTGATGTGGAAAGAAATAGTTCTGGTTTTAATTTACAAAATGAACTTTCAAAGCTAAAGATCTCTGTTTCGTTCAATGAGTTATTGAGAAACACTGAATACAGGGATACTATCACAAAAATGGTCAAAAATCAAGGGGAATGGCAGTCTGACATTTTAGAACTGAATG
>LPNX011000345.1:270460-282165 GCA_001517045.1 Pseudotsuga menziesii
GCAGAAGAAGTCTGAGGATAATAAGGAAAAGGGAGTAATAGAACAGGATGCTTTGGAAACGAAGCAAAAAAGAGAAGGCCAGTGGATTATGTACTTTGATGGTTCTGCTGCGAAAGTAGGTGCTGGGGCCGGTGTGTACATAATTTCACCTATTCGGGATTTCAAAGCCTTGTCATACAAACTGATATTTGAATGTACAAATAATGTGGCAGAATATGAAGCTCTATTATTGGGATTACATGCTTTGAAAGAATTAGGAGCTCAAAAAATAAGGATCTTAGGAGATTCTGAGTTGGTAATAAACCAAATAAATGAAAGCTATTAAACCAGGCATCCTCGGATGAGGGCTTATAGAAATGAAGTGTGGGATATGCTTGGTAACTTCTTTATGAAACATACAATTCAGGTGATTCCTAGACATGAAAATTTGGTAGCTGATTCTTTAGCTGTGGCCGCTGGGAAATTTGAAGCCCCTGTTGCTGGCCAGAGGGAATACCAGGTGGAAATTGTGAATTGACCGTCTATTCCTGATAACTCTAAATATTGGTAGGTGTTCGAAGATGATATGTAGATCAGGAGATTCCTAGAACTTTCGGAAGAATTTGTAAATACTCCTATTGACACTGAGAATGACAATGACGAGAGTATTCAAGATGATGAAGAACTTGAAGAGGAAGGGAATAGCACTAAAAAATTGAAAGGGACCTTAGGAGGTAAGGACATCATCCAGTTGAAAAACAATTTCATACCAAGAGGACTAATCCCTTTAGAAAAGCTTTTTGATCAGAATGATGTGGCTAAAAATACAAAAGTGAAGCCTGTTGATAATGCTATCGAAGACAAGAATATTGGTACCAAAGAAAATCCTAAGATTGTAAAGTTGTCCAAGAGATTACCTGAAAAAGAAAAAGAAGAGTATGTGAAATTAATGAAAAAATATACAGATGTCTTTGCTTGGAGTTATGAGGATCTCAAAGAGTATGATACCTCTATCATACAACATACCAGTCCTATAAATCCTAGGGAGAGACCTTTTAAATAGAAGCTCAGAAGAATAAACCCCAAGTTGCTGCCTATTATTGAGAAAGAAATCAAGAAACTATTTGATGCCAAAATCATTGTAACATTGAGGTTTTCAAAATGGGTTGCAAACTTGGTTCCTGTCAGGAAAAAGAACGGAGAAATAAGATTGTGCATAGATTTCCGCAATTTGAATAAAGTTTCCATGAAATATAACCATCCTCTACCCAAGATGGATCATATACTGCAGCAAGTGGTGGGAGCCGAAATAATTTCAATGCTGGATGGTTTTTTCGGGTATAATCAGATCAAGGTGTTACCTGAAGATCAAGAGAAAACTGCCTTTACTACACCTTGGGGCACCTTTATGTATGCAAAGATGCCTTTTGGTTTGATGAATGCAAGGGCCACTTTCCAGCGAGCTATGGACATCGCTTTTGCAGGGGAAATTGGGAATTTTGTAGTAATCTATATGGATGATATCACGGTCTACTCAAAGTCTGACAGAGAGCATTTGCGTCATCTGGAGAAAGTGTTCATGAAATGTAGGAAGTTCGGTATATCGTTGAACCCAAAGGAGTCCAATTTTGCATTGGAAGAAGGAAAGTTGTTGGGACATATAATATCAAAAGAATAAAAATTGATCCTAAAAGGGTGAGTGCAATTTTGAAAGTGGGTGAACCCAGGAGCAAAAAGGAGATACAGTCTTTCTTGGGGCAGGTAAATTTCTTGAGAAGGTTTGTGCCAAGTTTTCCTAAGATCTTAATGAATATCACAAATATGTTGAAGAAAGGTCATGAGATAAAATGGAATGTTGAAGCTAGAAAATCCTTTTGGGAAATCAAAAAAGCAATATCAGAGGCTCCTGTGTTAGTGAGCCTAGATTTTACCAAAGACTTCTCAGTATTCTCATATGCTTCAGAATATACTATAGCTGCAGTTCTCTTACAGAAAAATGACGAGAATTTGGAACAACCCATAGCATTTTTTAGTAAAATGTTAAGGGATGGAGAATTGAAATATGACATTATGGAGAAACAAGCTTATGCCTTAGTCAAAGCACTGAAGGATTTCAAAGTGTATATTCTTCATTCACATATAATTGCACATGTTCCATCTGCTGCTATAAAGAGAATCCTGACACAACCAGATCCAGAAGGTAGAAGAGCAAAATGGATTGCTACATTATTGGAATATGATGTCGAAATAAAACCCACCAAGTTGATTAAAGGACAAGGATTAGCTAAAATGATGGCTAATTCAAATTGTGAAGCTTTGCAAATTAATTTCTTATCTCATCAAGATAATCAGTTAGATATAGAAGTGGAGGTAATGGCTGATTTTGTGGCTTCTCCATGGTATTCCGATATTGTATATGTCCTTCAAAATTTACAAGCACCTGAGGGGTTGAGTAAATCAAGAGCCTGGTCCATAAAGTTAAAAGCTGCTAAATTTTGTATTCTAAATCAATATCTCTATTGGAAAGACCCCAGAGGAGTGTTGCTGAATTGTCTTTTGGAAAATGAAGCTCAGCATACAGTCAAAGAATTTCATAAGGGATATTGTGGGGGACATCACTCTTGGAAAGTGATGGCAAACAAAATTTTAAGAGCAGGCTATTATTGGCCTAC
Source organism: Pseudotsuga menziesii (assembly GCA_001517045.1). NCBI lineage: Eukaryota > Viridiplantae > Streptophyta > Pinopsida > Pinales > Pinaceae > Pseudotsuga > Pseudotsuga menziesii. Next base: position 273,112 of record LPNX011000345.1, read on the forward strand.
ATTATTTTCAGATGTGTATAAAAAACTAGCAAGTGTCATTAATGCCAGATTATTGACGGAAAGAGAAAGGTACTTCCTCTCCCTTTGAATCCAATTACAATAGAAGCTCCTTTCCAGCAGTGGGGTTTGGATTTTATTGGTGAAATAAACCCCAACTCCTCAGGACAACACAAGTGGAATCTGACGGCTACAAATTATTTTACAAAATGGATTGAAGCTATCCCCACTAGAAGAGCCACGGATAATGTAATCATGGATTTCCTTGAGGAAAATATATTGGCTCGATTCGGGTGCCCCAGAAGAATAGTAACAGACAATGCAGCTGCGTTCAAATCCAAGAAAATGATTGATTTATGTCACAAGTATCATATAAGCCTCAACCATTCAACTGCCTATTATCCGCAGGGAAATGGGTTAGCTGAATCTTCGAATAAAAGCTTAGTAAGGATCATCAAGAAGCTATTGGAGGATAATAAAAGGTCCTGGCACACCAAGCTCAAGTATGCTCTATGGACTGACAGAATTAGTACCAAAAGGGCAATTGGCATGTCTCATTTCCAACTAGTGTACGGGACTGAAGTCATTTTTCCAGCGTCATTGGGTGTTCCGGTTATGAGGTATTTCCAAGATCAGCAAGAGGAACCTAATCATATGCAAAGGAGGATAAACCAAATTATTGAGCTGGATGAGCAAAGGAATAAGGCTTATGACAAGGTGCAGTCACATCAAGAAAAAATGAAAAACACTTTTGACAAAAGAATCAAAGAAGAGCAGTTTCAGATTGATGATTTGGTCCTGAAGTGGGATACTCCTAATGAAGACAAACACGGGAAATTTTACCATATGTGGGTAGGTCCTTATGTTGTTGTTGGATATAGAGGGCAAAACACATTTCTACTAGCATATCCAAATGGGGTTCTTTTAGAAAGTAACCCTGTTAATGGAAGGTATCTGAAACATTACCTGTCCTAAGGTGGAGGGTAAGATTTGTATTATAAACCTTTAAATATTTATTTTTCTTTGCAAAGTCAACCCGAAAGATAGGCCGGATGTATTTGAAGCCCGCGGTGAAGGCCCTAAGATTCAGGAGGCATACTTTTCTTTTCTAAAACAAAAAATAATATATTTACAAAAAACAAAAGATAAGTTTTATGGACGTTACTATGAAAAAACTAAAAAAAATAGGCACCTGGTCTACGAGTTCTTTGATACCTCGCAGGGATGATATCATCCCTAGATGGAGCCAGCTGTTAACACCATTATTTAGCAAAGAGCAAAAAGACCATGGTGAGGAGAAAATAATGGTCATTCATAATACTTTGGTTAAGTTTTATGGTATGAGGGTAGCGCAAGATGCAAAAAACGAGTAATTACCAAAAGATCCTACGGTGCGAAGCAGAAAGGAGAAGATCAACGGCCTATATTACGTCTGCTCTTCAAAGATGCGAGGAGAATAAGCGTATGCTGGCGGCTAATGTGATGTATAGATTAATGGTCATTGATCCATCCGGATGAGATCCACGGTTTGTATAAGCTCCGCTTTGTAAACATGCGCGGTAGATAAAACCATGATGCTCCGCGGAATTAGATACGTACCACTCGATCTAATGGTGGAAAAATAAAGGTAGATTACATCGGTCGCTGTGGATGATTCCGGAGTGGTAACTTGCACGATGGATATGATCTGGACGCCCGGCAGAATGAGGTACGTGGCATTTGATCCGATGGTTGAAAACTAAAGGTGGAATAGTTCAACGGTCACGAATGGATCCGGAGTGGGAAAGTGTGCGGAAGATAAAAGTGAAGAGCGATTGTGGAATATAAACCGCTGTCCACGTGGCAAATTATGGTTCAATCCGGAGACAAAAATGGTTTCATGTAAACTGCCAAAGGAATGTTCCGGAGTGGGGTCCTATAAAAGGGAGGTTGACTTGTCTCGTGGTTATTTTATTGGCGCCGGATGGGTGAAAAATACCTGCAGCTTCGTCAACCTTTGATTGTTAGTGTCGAGCACACGCCGCTACAGTTGACAGGTAAGGCTTAAACACCTATAATTTGTCCTTCTGAATTGCTATTGTCAACTAGATTATGGACCAGGGGAAGGAACTACAAGGGTCTGGTCATGTTGTAGATGATAGGGAAGATTATCTAGTGGACAGAGACAGATGCATGTGTGACCCCTTTCTATCTATAGGAAGCGTGTCTGTCAATAAGGAAAGGTTATGGCACTATAACTCACAAGGAAATGATGTCCTGAATGTCTATAAATCCTTTTTGTACTATTTCGCCATTGAACAAACCCTCCATTTTCCAGAATTTACAGAATGGTGTGCTATGAATTACTCCCCTTCTCATAGAATCATTGTAAGCCACTCTACATCTCGAATCCTCTGTAAAATCAACGCCAAAGTTATCCGCGAAAATCTCAATTTGCCTGATAGTTACCCTGACCAACGTGAACGTGTGAATGAGCTAATCCTTGCTGAATTGTTCAAGAAGTGTGAAACTGAAACCCATTGCCAATTCCTGTCCAATATTTTGAAAGAAGGTCAATCTTTAGATGGTTTTTTCTTACCTTACCATGTGCATATTTTTAAAAGTGAAGTTCAATTAGTGATATCTCTGGTCTGTCAAATATTTGGTCTTGATGATGATTGTTGCGTGAGTGAAGTCATCCTTGGTTTTTTATTGAAAATAAGTTCCTTAGGTTCTGAATCCCAATCGGTTCCAGTATTTAGTCTAGATGAGTACTTAGCAGAAGCAATTCATCTTCAGTTAAGTGAATTTCAGAAAGTCAGGTTCTTTAAATTTCAGACTTACCTGTTGAACATGCTACTATGTTCAAATGTCACTAAGTTACAATTTTTGAGTACTATTTTCTCCTCTGATTTGCCCAAGCAAATCAGTATGTTTGAATTCGCTAATTCAATCATGTTTTAGATATATAAAATGTTGTTCGATGAAGAGTTGCCCCGTGTGTTGGAGGAGATGAAGTGTCTGATGTAGTCCTCACCCGAAGACCGAGTTGGAGACTGGTTCTTGCACAAAGATTCCATTGTTTTAAGAGTATACGGATTTACCAGACAGCCTTATAAGATACCTGCTTTTCTGACCCCGAGAATTTTTGCATTGGAGTTCATGAGGCAGAGGTTGCAGTCTGAGGAAGATCATTTTGGTGCTTTTAAAAAGTCTTCAAATATTAAATTCCCCCTCAAGGTTGGCTCTTTCATTTTTAAAAGTAAAGGTGCCTTAGTGTTTATTGAAAAGTTATTAGCAGGCATGGAGTTCAAAAAGGAACCAAAGATAAATTATGATCCCCACCATGTAATCTCCTTGAGGAAACAGGCCAACAAGAACAAACCGTTTGATCACCAGTCTATTGAAGGTTTGGCTGAAACAGCCAATTTGTTGCAGTTTAGAGGGACTCCCAGGTCTGACGGAGACACAAGTAGTATTGTAATCAAAAGAAGTCTTTTTGAGGTTGAGAGCATGGAACTAGATGAAGACGGATCACATAAAAAAGCCAAGTTGTCTCAAGGTGGTGGAAATTCAAATGAAGATATTTCTGATGATTTCAAGAAAGTTGCCCTGGTCCCAACAAAAGCTGTACAAATAAATCAGTTTTCATTTAAAAGTGTAGATGGTTCAGAGTCAAGTTCATCTTTCAAGTCAAAAGAGGAGATCAAGGCTAGTTATATGGAGAAAAGAAAACAATCTCTGGAAGAGACAAGAAGTTTGCTTCCACGAGTAAGAAATTTAAACAATCCAAAAACTTCTTTGATCTCTGCCAGAGATACCGAAAGAAATACCTTCAAGTTAGCCATGGTGAATGACAAAAAGATGTCTGAGATGGAAATCCGGTTGGATAAAATCAGTGTACCGGACAAGATACAACTTCACAAGCAAACTAGTGACATCATTTATTCAGACCTTCTACAAGCTATGATGAGAGTAAACAAATTACAAATTTTGGTAGATAAATTAGAAATTCAATTGAAGCATGAAAGAGTTGAGAATAAGGCCAATGCCATCCATATTAAGAAACTACAAGTAGATATTGTCAGTTCAGGTAATGAGAAAGATAACACCCAGGCAGTCAGAAGAATGCTAGAAGAAAAAGACAATGCGCTCCAAGTTTTAAAGAAAAAATTGAAGATCTCAGGCACTGAACATGTTCAGTCCTCTGAGTTAGTGGCTCTGCAAGAAGAGAAAGATAAGATGCATCAAGAGATGATGGAACACAAAGGAAAAGCTGTCAAGCTGCAAGAAGAAAAATGCAGATGGGAAGCCAAGAGGAGTGAATTGATATCTCAAATTTCTTTGCTGAAAAAGGACCAGAACGAGGAAAAGGAAATCATGGAGGAGTTGATGAGTCAGACACCTCTTGATGAAGACTTATCTATTGTGAATATTGACAAACCATTGAATGACTTCTCTGCAGATGACTTGTCAATGCCTATGTCCCAGGTCAGCTTAAAAGAGGAAGAAATAAGAGAATTAAAGGCAGAGAATGAAAAGATCAAGTCTGAATTGGCCAAAGTAAATGAGAATAAAAATAAAATACTGCAAGACAAGAATCAGCTGCAGAAAAAATTCAATGAACTTAAAGAGAAAAACATCGGGAAAGGTCCTCTCCAAGGGGCAAAACACATCATTTGGGACACCTTGTCTATAGAGATCACCAAATTCCGCCACCATCTGAACTATATCGATGATCTATGCATTTTGATCAAATTGGCTCACCAAAGACTAAAGTTAATGAATGAACATATGGAAAAAAGGCCCCTTACGACAGCCCAGAACACATTGAATTTTTTAAATTCATTGACATATCAGAAATTACATGACATGGGAATAAAGGACAGAATATCAATAGTGTTATGGGCTAAGAAGTTCATCCACAAGCATCATTTAATGAAGACTGTCCAAGACAGAGCAGATGAAATGGTTTCTCAAGTTAATAACTTCAAGCAGGTTTTCAAAGAGCTATTTGAGGATGGCTTGCCTTCCTTTTGGGATGAGGAAGGACGGTTGTTTTCTCAGGAGCATTATCACAGCTTATTAGTTCAGAACCGCATGGACCACTCTAAATTTGATGATTTGGAAAAAGGCCTAACAGGAAAAGCTATTGTGGACAAATTAACAGAGGATTTTGAAATTTTTCAAAAGTTCCTGATGATCAGGAAAGGATTGCCCAAGGTGTCATATGAAGCATACATGGAGCTGGAAGTGGCCATTCGAGAAATGATGGAATGTGATATCCCAAGCTCAAAGCAATGGAAGGCCGTGGAAAGGTTCAGGAAGACAAAGTACATCCTTCATTCATAGAGACAGGTGTTACGCGCCAAGGAACTGACTAGACGAAGACATGTTATCAAGTTGATTTTAACTTAATGATTTGTTAGGATTAAAGCTATAGTTTATTCCTACGAATTAGGAATTCAGTTACAAGACTTTAATTAAGCCGATCATTCAGTTATGAATCTTCTTGGAAGATCAAACTATTTTATCTATATATTTGCATCTATTTTATGAGATGGGGGTTGGAACCTGTCCTGTTGTTGAGAAGCTTTGGAAAACATATATTTTTGAAGAACAAAGTTGAATGTGAATGAATTATCAGAGATTCATGTGTCATTTATATTACAATCTGTGCTTCTCTTTCTCTGTGATTGTTTTTTTCCAGTTTTGCACTCCATTCTGTTTCCTTCATATTTGAAATATAGTGTTGAATGATTAAAACTCATGCTGGTCGTGCTTTGATCATTGTTTCAAATATTTTATAAATCCTTCTGCTAAAGTCGATATAGAATTCGTCATATGATGCTCTGTATTGATGGACTGTTCTCTTTTCTTCTATTCCAAATGAATCAATGAATGACTGTGATTAAATGGTTACCTTGCCTTTGATAAATTCCTGAACATGCGATTTTGTGATATTTTTATCTATATGTGAATCCATGCCCAATGGTTCTGTGTATCGTTTCGACCACCTTTAATAATCTTTGGGTGTTGACATATATTTCTGGCCTTGTTAAATCTATATCTGAGAGATCCCTCTCTGGAAAGAAAAGTCAGTTTCTTTCTAAAAGTGGTTTTGCTATTACCTTGGGATTTACCTTTCACAACCTTGGGTACATTCTGAGTGCTAACACCTTGGCGTACCTATAAATTTTTAAGAATTCCTTTTGGCTTATTGAATGCTGGTGCCACCTTCCAAAGGGCCATGGATTTTTCCTTCAAAGAACTTATAGGCAAAATAATCGAAATATATCAATATGACTTAACTGTTTTTTCAAAGGAAAGATCTGACCACATAAGTAATCTTAGGCAGGTTTTTATAAGATGTCGAAAATATGGTATTTCCTTGAACCCCGCCAAGTCAATATTTGGAGTTGATGAAGGCAAGTTGTTGGGGCACATCATTTCTAAGGATGGTGTCAAGGTTGATCCTAAGAGAGTTGAAGCCATTAAGAAAGTCCCCTTGCCTCAGAATCTAAAATCTCTCCAGTATTTTAATGGTTAGATCGATTTCATAAGAAGATTCATCCCAAATTTAGCAGAATTAATGAAACCTCTACAAAAGTTATTAAAGAAAGATGTTAAGTTTGAGTGGACGGATGAAGAGAAAGTTGCATTCAGGTCTATCAAAAATGCCGTATCCATGTCCCCGATCTTGATTACTCTAGATTATTCCAAGGAATTCCAGATTTTTTCCTTTGCCTTAGAAGACACCATTGCCGGTGTTTTGCTTCAAAAGAATAAGGAGGGACAAGAGCAACCAATATCCTTTATGAGTATAGCCTTGCAAAATTCAGAGTTGAAGTATACCACGATGGAGAAATAGGCATATGCTCTTGTCAAGTCCCTTAAACATTTTAGAAATTATATAGGTTACTCCAAAATCATTGGATATGTACCCCATGCAGCTGTCAAGGATATCATGTCTCAATAGGATTGTCTAGGAATCAGGCGTAATTGGGTTTCAAAGATTCAAGAATATGATTTGGAGATAAAACCTACTAAGTTAATTAATGGACAAGGTCTTGCAAAGATGTTGACCCAAGGAAATGAAAATGCCTTAGGAGTAATCTGCCTGAACAGTGATTCAGAACAAAGTGTATCAGATGAGCTTCAGTGATTAGAGCAGCACCCTTAGTACACTAACATCATATTTTTCCTCCGCAACCTTGCATGCCCCGATCACTTACTTGGCCATAAAAGAAGAGCATTAAGGTTAAAATCAACTAAGTATTGTTTGACAAAAGATGGTTTGGGTTGGAGAAACCCCAATGGTTTAATACTTAGATGTGTCAATGAACCTGAGTCCAAGAAATTCATGGTTGAGTTCCATTCAGGATTTTGTGCTAGACATTTTGCAGCAAAAACAACCACCCATAAAATCCTTAGAGCAGGCTACGATTGGCCGAACCTATTTTCAGATGTGCATAAGGCAGTCAGAGTTTGCCCCCAGTGTCAGTTATTCACTGAAAAGCAACAAATGAAATCCTTGCCTTTAAATCCAATAGTAGTCCAAGCCCCTTTCCAGTAGTGGGGGCTTGATTTCATTGGTAAGTTCAAAGATAACTCAAGCAATGGTTATTCTTGGATTCTTACTGCCACTGATTATTTTACCAAGTGGGTAAAGGCGATACCCACCAAGAAGGAAACAGATGCTATAGTCATGGATTTCTTAGAAGATAATATTATCACAAGATTCGGTGTGCCAGCCAGAATCATCATGGATAATGGCCCGTGCTTTGTTTCCTCTGAGATGTCATCTTTCTGTTTCAAGTACGGCATTGTCCTATCCCACTCATCAAATTACTATCCCCAAGGAAATGGTCTATCTTAATCAAGTAACAAGAACTTAATGGCCATAATCAAAAAAATTGTGGGTGACAATAAGAAGGCTTGGGATAGCAAGATCAAATTAGCATTATGGGCCGACAAAATCACCAAGAAAAGTTCAACTGGGAGGAGCCCTTTAGAACTAGTCTATGGCCTAGATGGCACCTTACCGGTCCATTTAAAGATTTTATCAGCTTCTCCAGGCCTTCAACTCAGATCAGGAGGCCATTCAGAACAGAATAAACTAGTTGATCGAGCTAGATGAGAGTAGAAGAAATTCTCTTGACCAGAGTAACAGAAATTCAAACAAGGTCAAGAGAACCTTTGATAATTCTACCCAGCCAGGATCCTTCCAAGTAGGTGACACAGTTTTGCGTTGGGAAAAACGATGGGAGAAACCTGGGAAACATGGAAATCTCGATAGCTTATGGTTGGGACCATAAATCATCAATGAAATAGCAGGAACGAACTCCTTATATCTAAATGACCTAGAAGGAGAAAGGTTGAGCCTGCCAGTGAATGGTTTTCTCCTCAAGTTGTTTTTCTCCGAGATAGTTTGATGCCTTTATTGGCATCGGTGGTTTCAGGGCCAATCTCTAAACCTTGCCCTACATGTATTTCTAAATTTTATATATCATGTTGTTGTATCATAGATATTGTTGTATTATATTTATTTTGTACCATGTTTGAAAATTTTCCTTTGTATATTAGTTTTGTAAAATATTCCCTTTTTGCACATCATAGACTAATTATGTACATTAGTTTGCTTTTATAGTTAATTTTTTATATACATGTTACTGACAAACTCTAATTGCTATGCAGGACCCAGAGATTCCAGAGTTCTCACATCCTCTCCTTTGAACAGAAGATCAGTCAGAGAATGTGTCCCTAGATGGAACCAGAATTTTACCACCTAAGTTGTACTTAGTGGTTTTTTATTAAGTGAGCCTGGTGAACCAGACAGGGATAACTTGTTCAGACTTCAGAATACCTTTGGAAGTACTTCTGGGAAGTGCTTGTTGTACTATATCACATGTTCATACCCCATGGGGGAATTTTAATAAATGTTCTAGCATGATAGTGTCTGTAAAAGACTCAGTCTCGTAGACTTTATTTGTCAATCCGATCAGCCCAGGGTGTTTTTTCCCTTGGTTATTATTGGTTGTTGAATAAACAACTGATAATTTCTGAGTTTTTCACTCC